>CM060353.1:7188909-7788909 GCA_030545235.1 Helianthus tuberosus
GGAGGCATACTTCCGCGGGGATCATCGCTTCAGTGCCATAGACCAGGCTGAAGGGTGTCTCACCGTTGCTTGTTTTTGGGCTTGTCCTGTGAGCCCATAAAATACTTGGGAGTTCATCAACCCAGCCGCGTCTGGCTGTTCCCAACCGTGCTTTGATGCCTTCCACTAAACTTTTATTGATACTCTCGACTTGGCCGTTCCCTTGCGGATGCGCCACTGAGGAGAATATGTGTTCAATGTTTAGCTCTTTTAGCCATTTTTGAAAGTCATCGGCGGCGAAGTTGGTGCCGTTATCGGTGACGATGCACATTGGTAGACCGAAACGGCAGATGATATGTTCCCACACGAATTTCCTTGTTATCATAGCGGTGGTTGATGCAAGCGGCTTTGCCTCGACCCATTTTGTAAAGTAATCAACAGCCACTATGATAAATTTCACTGCACCGGGTGCGTCTGGAAATGGTCCCACCACATCGATTGCCCATTTTTGGAATGGCCATGCGGTAGTGACGGGGATCAGGTTGTTCTTGGGACGCAAGGTCTTGGGAGCATGTCGCTGACAATTGAAACACTTGCGTAACACTTTGACTGCGTCCAGGTGCATGCCAGGCCAATAGTACCCGGCGTTCATGATTTTGGCCACGACCATGCGTGGGCCTGCGTGTATGCCACATATTCCCTCGTGAATTTCTTTAATAAGGTATATGGCATCTTCGGGATTGACGCATCGGAGGAGTGGCCCCAGGTATGATTTACGGTATAAGATACCGTCTCCCATTTGGTAATGACACGCTTTGTATTGTAGCTTGCGTGCTTCTGCCTTGCTTTCGGGAGTAACACCTGATTGTAAGTTTGCAATTATCGGTGTCATCCAGGATGTTGTGCCATACTGGATGACATTAACTTGGCGCAGGGGTACTGAAGGATTTTGCAGAATCTCGATGCGTACCTCTTTTGCCAGATGTTGGAAGCTGGTGGATGCAAGTTTTGATAGTGCATCCGCAGGTTTGTTATCACTCCTGTTGATATGGCGAATATTGAAGGAGGTGAACCTTGATTTCAGTTGCAAGGCTTGTTCGAGGTAGAGGATCATGATATCCCCTTTTTGCGGCATAGTCACCGCGTATCTGCCCTGCAACCAGTAGTGAGTCGACATGTGCTTCCAGATGTTTGACGTCGAGTTTGACGGCCAAACGCAACCCTGCCAGTAGAGCCTCATACTCCACTTCGTTATTCGTGCTTTTGAAATCGAGGCGGATTGCGTAGGTTAGCTCTTGGCCATCGGGGCTGAGAAGTCGCAAACCTGCGCCAGCACCATCTTCATTGGACGCACCATCTGTATATAGTGCCCAGGTTTCTGGGGAGGATGGTGGTGATGCAGGGTTTTGTTCTTCTTCGCATTCTTGAATGCGGTTTGCTGGTACTTCAGCAACGAAATCAGCCAAGACCTGGCCTTTGATTGCCGGGCGCGGCTTATAGTTCAGTGAAAGTGCGCCCAGCTCAATTGCCCATTTTGCTAACCTCCCAGAGATGTCGGGTTTGGATAGGATCGGGCCGATCCTGTAGTTAGTTAGTACTGTGATGACGTGGTTTGCGAAGTAACGTCGTAGACGTCTCGATGCGTGCACTAGTGCCAGTACCAATTTCTCCATGATGGAGTACCTTGTCTCTGGGTCGTTGAGCATTTTGCTGATGTAGTAGATGGGTGTTTGGACTCCTTCCCGCTCCACTATGAGTACCGCGCCTACCGCGTTGTCCGCGGCATACAAGTATAGAATAAGTGGCTCATCTTTTCGTGGTGCGGTTAAAGTTGGGAGCTGGATCAAACACTCTTTCATCTCCCGGAAAGCTTTTTCGGCCTCTGCGGTCCATTGGAATTGTTCCTTTTTTATGCAGCTCCGCAGGGTCTTGATGAAAGGGTATGACTTAGCCGCGTGGTTGGCTAAGAATCTGTTTAGTGCGGCTAACCTGCCGGCTAGTCGTTGCATTTCTTTCATCGTTGAGGGCGATGGCATGCGTTCAATCGCCTGAACCTTTTCCGGGTTTACCTTGAATCCATCTTTGGTTACGATGAATCCGAGGAATTTGCCTTCTTCCATTCCAAACGAGCATTTCCCTGGATTAAGCTTCATGTTTACGCTTCTCAGAGTTTGGAATGTTCTTTTGATATCGTTGAGCATGGTGTCTTCCTCCATGCTCATGACGACCAGGTCGTCCATATAGATTTCGACACTTTTGCTGATTTGACCGCGAAAAGTGTCATTCATCAACTTTTGATAGGTTGCGCCTGCGTTGCGCAACCCGAACGGCATATTGGTGTAGCAGTAGTTCCCGGTAGGAGTGCGGAATGCCGTTTTGTCTTCATCTTCGATTGCCATCTGTACCTGGTGGTAGCCCTTTATAACAATCGAGGAAGCACTTCCATCTAAATGGTGCGAGGTTATCGACCTTCTCGTCGATCTCCGGAAGTGCGTAACAATCTTTGGGGCAGGCCTTATTGAGGTCTTTGTAATCGACACACATGCGCCAGCCCCCGCTTGGTTTTTCTACCATGACTGGGTTGGATAACCAAGTCTGGTATTTGACTTCCCGCAGGATTCCTGCGGAGAGTAGCTCCTGCACCTGTTCTTCCATCGCCGCGTTTTTTGCTGATCCAAGGTGGCGTTGGCCTTGGATCACTGGCTTGATACCTGGCATGGTATTTAAGAAGTGTTGTGCTATGTCACGTGGTACCCCTGTCATGTCTGCGGGTGTCCACGCAAAAATGTCTTGGTTCCTGAAGAGGAGTTGCTTCAGGCGTGCTCTGATGGTAGGTGTCAAGGCATGGCCCAACGTGACCGTTTGCTCTGGGTGCCTTGCATTAAGCACCCATTTTTCTGGTTGTGTGTTGGGGGTGGGCCTTGCTACCTTGGCTGGACGCAGGTCGTCCGTAGACAAAACTTCCCTTCGGGCATATATTATCGCGACCCCCGTCTCGATTGGGAAACCGATAGCAGAGTGAGGGACGGATGTGATCATGTTGAAATCGCCCTGGGATTCTCTCCCGAGAAGTACGTCGTATTTGGAGGTGTGCGGTAAAACCATGAAGTTTACCTCCTCCGTTCTTGTGTGCCTCCCGTTGGTGAGGCGCACAGGAAAAGTAATTTGGCCCAGGGGGAATACGGTTTCCCCTGCAAACCCGGCCAACGGGTAATCCGCTGGTTGCAGTCGATCTTTGTCTTCTTGATCGAACTGGTTGAAGCATTGCTCGTATATAATATCGGATGTACTGCCCGGGTCGATGAACAATCGCTCGGTGCAGTAGTGAGCCAGGTGGCCTGTGATAACCACGGCGCGTCTATCGCGCGGGCCGCCGCGGACTTTTGGAAAGACGACTTGCTCGTCTTTCCAGTCATTCTCCGGTCTTCTTCCCGCCTTGCGCGGCCTTCCTTTTCCTCCGTTGATCATGTGGGTAGAGGCTACGTGCATGGTCCTCTTTCCCGTGGAGGTGCCCTCGTTGTGGGGAGTGATACGCTTGGTAGCTTTTTGTGCGCCTGTCAACAGGTGTTGCAGTTTTCCCTCTTTTAGGGCTCGCTCAATCTCCAGTCGGAGACTGATGCAGCTGTTTGTTGTGTGGCCATGGTCCTTGTGATAGTCGCAGTAAAGTGCGAGATCCTGGTTCTTTTTGGACTTCATCGGTTGGGCCGGTCGCAGGAATTGTGCGTCCGTGAGAAGGACGTCGCTTGGTGACTGGTTAATCTCGGTCCAGCTGCGGTCCCGAGATTCCTTTTTTGACGCCCAATTTTCACGCTGGGCGTTGATTGTAGCCCTTGCGTCGGGCTGGTTGCTTCGTGGGACATATGGTCTGGAATCGCTGCCACGATTCCATGTGTCCCGGTTGCGCTTATTGCTGCGCTTCGGCTCTTGTCGGGAAGACTGGCCTTCCGCCTGGGGTTGTGCCTTTAACATGTGCGGTCTTAGGGACCGATGAGTCTGGGCGTATGTCTTGACCGCAGCCATGACATCTTCCCACTTCTTAGGCAAACCATCTTTGCCGGAGATATTCATAACCATTTGCTCGTCTTTAACGGCAACAATGAAATGGTTACGCGCCATTTGGTCAGCAACATCGCCTGTCTCTAGGCATTCTTTATTTTAACGGACAACGAATGCTTCAAGCGATTCGTTATCCCTGCGCCAGATGTTCATGACGTCCATGGAATCACGTTCATGGCGTCGTTGTTGGCTGAAGTGTGCGAGGAACTTTTCTTGTAAGTCCTCGAATGAGGTTAGTGATCCTGGTGGTAGGGAATCGAACCAGGCCCTGGCCAGACCTGTTAGGGTCTGTGGGAAAAAAATGGCACCAGGTGGGTTCATCCCACCTACCGTTGCACCCGGCACCGACGTAGATGTTGTTGTGATCATCTGGGTCGGTCGAACCGTTGTATTTCCCAATGTTTAATGGGAATTTTGTGGTGGTGACATCGGCGTGGGCGATTTCTGGGACAAACTTGGAGTTTTCGGCCGCCGATTTCGGCCTGTAGGGTTGTCCGCGGTGCTGCTTTGCAGCGCGGAGGTACGTAGTGCGGGGATGAGTGGGAGGAACGTAGTTGCGTCCTCCCAGTCTGCTGCTGGTGGCATGGGATTCCGCACGGTATGTACCATCGTCCGGATCGGTATAGCCTTGCCCTTCACGGTGGGACTGGGGTCCCAGTCGGCTGTGAATGCCTAGGCCGTGGTGGGCTGTAGACTGTCGCCTAGTTTCGCCATGTGGGCCTAGGCGACTCTGTATATGGCTCCTGTGGCGGGATCCATATGTGGAGTCGTCCTCATCGAGTGTGCGGACGTCGCAGTAAGAGGAACCGCGATCTTCGTGCCTGCTTCTGGAGGCCGGGTGAGTTGGGGCCCTGCCGTCGTACTGTAAAGTACGTCCCGCAGGGGTGTGCGGTGCTGGGGTATGCCCCGCAGAGACTTGCGCTTCTGCGCAAGCTCTGTTGTATGTTGCAGCCAACATGGCTGCTTGTTGGTCGTACCAGGCATGAAGGTTCATGCCTGTAGGTATCACAGGAGCGTACTGTGATAAATCGTGTCCAAACGTAAGGGATGCGCCCCCTTGCGTTGATGTGCCAATGTGTTCAGCGTTTGGGCCTGAGGGAATGGTTCCTGCAGGCCCTTGGTTTGTGAGGTTTAGGTTATTCCCGGTAGTGTTGTTTTGACGATCAGACATGATCTTTGGAGAGAAAGGGATGGTCAGAAAAAAGCGCTAAGAGTAGCGGTGGGCGCCAATGATGAAACAATGGTTAACCAGGTAGGTTAACTCACTGGTCTCCTCAAGAGGGTTAATCCCTTCTTTCCGAGGATCGCCGGCTGGATCGTCTGGTGGTGGGTTTCCTGCACAAGGAAACAAACCGTGACTCGCAACAAGGAGGATGGGTGGGGGGTGCTCCTTGTTACCACTCTCCGGCGTGAGAATCAGTAGTTTGCTTGGGAAGCAAAGTGTGATAGTAGTAGTATTGAGAGAGTTGAGAAGAGATACCTCAAACCTGGTTTAGGGTCAGTATTTATAGCCGAGGAGTGGAGGAGGGTAGTTGAGTAGCTAGCCTGACATCGCACAGCTATTTGTAGGTGTGTCAGACCTGTCGGACACTGTGGTGATGCCACGTCCTGCTGTGGTGTCAGACTGTTGTATACACGTGGGCCGGTAAGCGACCGTTCCCAGTGCCACTTGCACTGTGGTGTCAGACCCACTTGCCTTGTAGGCAGGATGCGGTGCCAAGCCGCATCGCTGCTTGCGGTCTTTGATGTTGTTCCCGCGTTTGGTTGTTCCATCCATGATTTACGCGGGATGCGGTGTTATGCCGCATTGCCTGCTGAGTGACTGTTACTGTTATCCAGATCCCTTGTCGTGACGAAAATGTTCATAGGATGCGGTGCGGGGCCGCATCGCTATGTGTAACATTAGTTTCCGTCCTTAAGGTAAGTCTTCTCATCACTGGACAGATTGGACCGCTGTGCCCGCATGTGCCCACGCGGACGCAGGTGAATTTATTGCTGTTGGAGGTTTTTGGTGAGGGTAATGGTCCTTCGCGGTCATACTGACGCGAGATCTGGGACCATACCCCTTCACCGTAGTATCTCAATTCTCAGATGTTTTCCCAGAAGAATTACCGGGACTACCGCCGGACAGGGAAGTTGAATTCAGAATTCACCTGCTACTAGGGACAGCACCGATTGCCAAGTTACCTTACCGTTTGGCACCAGCAGATATGCAAGAATTGAAGAAGCAGTTAGATGAACTTTTGGAAAAAGATTTCATATAGCCTAGTTCATCGCCATGGGGAGCACCAATCTTGTTTTTCAAGAAGAAAGACGGATCAATGCGTATGTGCATTGATTACCGAGAACTGAACAAAGTCACGATTAAAAAACGGTACCCATTACCGAGAATTGATGATCTGTTTGATCAATTGCAAGGAGCTCGATTCTTTTCTAAGATCGACTTACGCTTAGGATATCATCAACTGAAAGTACAACAAAAAGGACATTCCTAAAACTACCTTCAGACAAGGTATGGCCATTATGAATTTACCGTCATACCATTTGGTTTAACCAATGCCCCAGCTGCATTTATGGACATGATGAACAGAATATGTAAACCATATTTGGATAAATTCATAATTGTCTTTATAGATGATATTCTCATTTACTCTAAGAGTAAAGAGGAACATGCAGCGCATCTGCATACACTCCTAAATTTGCCGAGAATAGAAAAGATTTACGCTAAATTTTCGAAATGTGAATTTTGGTTTGAAGAAGTACAATTTCTTGGACACTTAGTAAATCATGAAGGAATTCATGTAGATCCCACAAAGATCGAGGCAATTACTAAATGGAAAGTCCCCGAGTCACCAACGGAAGTAAGAAGTTTTATTGGATTAGCAGGGTATTATAGACGGTTTATCCGAGATTTTTCTAGAATAGCCATTCCCTTAACCAAACTGACCTGCAAATCAGTTAAGTTTGAATGGGGACCAAAACAGGAAGAAGCCTTTAGAATTCTTAAGCAAAGATTAACCAACGCACCCATGCTAGCGTTACCAGAAGGAACTGAAGACTTTGTAGTCTATTGTGACGCGTCTAAATTAGGTTATGGATGTGTGTTGATGCAATGTCAAAAGGTTACAGCCTATGCCTCTAGACAACTTAAGAATCATGAAGAGAATTATACAACCCATGATCTAGAATTCGGAGCCATAATTTTTGCCCTTAAAATTTGGAGACATTATCTTTACGGGAGTAGGTTTACCATTTTCACAGATCATAAGAGTTTAAGATATGTTTTCAGGAAAAAGGAGTTAAATATGAGACAAAGACGCTGGATGAAAATTCTTAGTGATTATGATTGTAGTATCATGTACCATGCAGGAAAGGCTAATATAGTAGCTGATGCTTTAAGTCGAAAGTATCATGAAAAGCCAAAAAGTGTACGTTCTCTCAAATTAAATCTGTAGATAGATTTAAATGAACAGATTAGAGAAGTACAAGAATCAGTAATCAAGGACAATACTGAAAAATTAAAAGGAATGATTAAGGAATTAGAACAAGGAACATAGGAATTTAGAGATTCCATAAGAAAAGAATTTGGATACCCAAACGAGGAAACCTACGCCACCGAATTTTAGAAGAAGCCCATAGGTCTAAGTATACGATACACCCTGGAACTGATAAAATGTATCAAGACTTAAGAAAGAGTTTTTGGTGGATAGGAATGATAAAGAATGTAGCAGCTTATGTTGCCAAGTGTCTAACCTGTTCACAAGTCAAAACTGAACATAAAAAACCCTCAGGTTTATTGCAACAACTAGAAATGCCAATATGGAAATGGGAAATGATAACAATGGACCTTGTTACCAAATTACCCAAGACACGAAAAGGTAATGATACAATCTGGGTGATTGTAGACAGATTAACCAAGTCTGCTCATTTCTTACCAATGAAGGAAACCTTTAGTATGGAACAGTTAGCCAAGTTATATGTAAATGAAATAGTTTCATTACATGGAATTCCTTTATCTATTGTTTCTGATAGAGATAGCGGTTTTACTTCTCATTTTTGGACTAGTTTCCAAAAAGCAATGGGAACCAAGTTAAATCTAAGCACAGCTTATCATCCTCAAACGGATGGACAAAGCGAAAGGAAAATTCTGACAATGGAAGATATGCTTAGAGCTTGTGTAATCGATTTCGGAGGAAATTGGGACGATCACCTAGCATTAATAGAATTTTCCTACAATAACTGCTATCATACCAGTATCAATGTTGCACCATTCGAAACACTTTATGGACGAAAGTGCCGAACTCTAGTCTGTTGGGCAGAAATTGGAGAAAAGAAACTGTCTGGACCAGAGATAGTACAAGAAACAACGGACAAGATTATTCAAGTCAAGGAAAGATTAAAGCAGCACGTGATCGAAAAAAGAGTTATGGTGATAACAGACGAAAACCGTTGGAATTTCAAGTAGGAGATAAAGTGTTATTAAAAGTTTCTCCATGGAAAGGAGTGATCAGATTCTTAAAAAGAGGAAAGCTAAGCCCCAGGTATATTAGACCTTTTGAGATTATTAGAAGAATAGGACCTGTAGCTTATCAGCTACAACTGCCAGAAGAAATGGCAGGAATACATGATGTATTTCATGTATGTAATCTCAAAAAGTGCTTAGCAGATGAATCATTAGTAATACCTCTTAAGGACATAGAGGTAAATGAGAAACTCAAGTTTGTAGAATGACCCCTACAGATTGAAGACAGAAAGATCAAGAATCTCAAACACAAGAGATTAGTTCTAGTTAAAGTAAAATGGGATTCCAAGAGAGGACCAGAATACACTTGGGAGCTTGAATCAGAGATGCAAAGGAAATAACCACACCTGTTCCAGTAGACCACGAGGACGAGTTCTAAAACAAGGTGGGGAGGATATAACAACTCTCCCAAAACCCTTATAACATCCCTATATGTCCTAAAATACACCCCGTATACGAAAAACGGCCCCTAAATACCTTTACTTTTACAAAAATCAAATAAAACAAAGTTTCCTGCTCGCTCGCGGGGCGCGACAAAGACAGCAAGAGCTGTCGCGGGCCACGACAGCCTGACACCAGGCATAACCCTGAGCCGCCATGTGTCCCACTCGTGTCGAAGCTACCCCTTGAGTCAGCCAACCTAGGGCCTTCCCTAGAGGCTCTGGCGGGGCGTGACGGCCCCTCTTGTTTCCGTCGCGGGGCGCAAGAAAGTGGCTGAACAGCCCTATAAATAGAGGAGATTGGCTTCAGTCATTCCTTGCTCAAAATTTCAATCTCTCTCTCAAATTTCTGAATATTAGAAGTAATATCGGGTATAATACCCCCCTAATTAGCGAAGCTCTGCCTCGTTGTAAGTATTATAACCCCCGGTTACGTATTAGTTACTCTGCCCGATTGATCTAAAACTCCGTATCGCATGTCTAGGCTCTGCCCGACTCAGTCGTTGGAGTTCTGTCTCGGGGAGAGGGATATAGCTAATGTAAATTGGGTTATTATACTAACACGTGTGCATTGTTTAATTTAATATATTATAATCAGGAAGTCACAAAGAAATACCTAAATTAGCAATGTGAGTAATTCCTCTTTTCACAAAGTGTTTTTACAAAACCTCAATTGTTTTAACTTATATTTAACAGTGATTGAGTATTTGTATTCTACATTTATCGTCGGTATGGTTGGGTTTTGTATACAAAATTTGTTACTACACTGTGAGTAGTAACATAAACACAAGTCAGGATTGGTAGTACCGTGGGTGGTAAATAAAGTAGATATAAACAAATGTAATTGCTGGATTGCCCTCATTGCTGTAAAATGATAAAACCTATTTTGATTAAACTGGGATTTACGCGCCAGTATTTCTTGCTGATAAAATGTTTTTAAACGCGTTTCAGGTAACAAAATTTGAAAGCCAATGAGAAGCCAGTTGGAGAGCACTGAAGGCTTGGAAAAGTGGCTATAAAAGTTACCTAAATAAAGAAGAAGTTTTATTTAAATAAATTAGGGTTTATCCCTAAAAACATGTTTGTAATAGAAACTAGGGTTTTTCCCATGTATTTATTATTATAAAAATGTGGTGTTTTACTCTGACAAAATATTTCCTAACTATGGTCCTGATGAAATTTCCGCTACCAAATTAATAATCACCGATACCACCAGCTCTGAGTTGCTCGCGACTGCCCGCCTCCCGGGGCAGGGGTCGGGGGTTGCGACAATTTTCACTAAAAATAATGCTTTTACAAGATTTTTAAAAAGAAACATACAAGATGGGTTTTGTATAAAAGTTTAGGAAAACTAGAAGTAAAGTATGATTTTTGAACTAGTAAACATATGTAAAGATCATACCAAAACCCTACATGATTATGAGTTCATCTTGTTAAGTTTATGTTATAAATCTCATATGTTTTAGTTTAAGAATGATATGAGCAAATTGTTGGTGATTTGAAAAGAAAAAGATATGTTTTATTAAACTTGGCAAAGTTCATATTGCAAATGAACTATGGCCAATTTTTCTTACAAATCATATGTTATAAAAACTATCATTTTTGACAAAATCTTTACTAGAATAAAAGATTTGAAAGAATGGTTTTTATAAAAGAAAAACTAGATATAAATACATATTTTGAGAAAATATATATTTAGTGATCTTAACAACTTATGTGCTATGTGTTATTTGATTGTATTAGTTATATAGATGAAAGTTAGGAACTTAAATACAATGATACAAATAAACACAAGACACATTACAACTAAAGTCTTACAAGAATACATATAAATGCACCTTAAAAGCAAATTACGGACGGTCCGAATATTCGGATACAACTTATAACAAATCGGACTTACGGACAAATAAACAGACTATATAAGTATTTCGGACTACAATATATAACATATCAAAGACTTGGTAAACTACGTTTTCTAAATCGAACAAGTAACCATATATATATTTTACAAGAATAGAAAATATATTACACACGGTTTATCTTAAAAAGGTATTGTTTTTGAAATATATAAATATATATATATATATATATATATATATTTCCTAACATCTAAAATATATTATTTTGGTGAAAGACTAAGATTATATTTTTAGAACTAGTCTTAAAAATAGATTATTGATGTGTGCAAAATGTAACATAAAAATTACATCAAACGAGGCATAAAACTAACCTTTTTTAGTACTAATGTTGGAAAAGTATGTTTTTATCTTCCTTTTGAATTTACAGGACCAAATGAGCTTAAACGAAAAAAAGGAACAAATATACAGCCAAAACCTACATAATTACAAAGAAAAGGAATAAACGTGACATGCCCTACCCCTCGGCAGCATTCGCAAAGCAAAAACAAGACAACAGAAGACTGACCACGGGGCCGTGCCCAGTCGAACACGGGGGCGTGGTCAGGGTCCTGCAGAAAAGACAAACCTGTAGAAGCTTCCACGCCCACCACGGGGGCGTGCCCAGCTCAGCACGGGATCGTGGTCAACGCAAAGATACGCAGAATCTTGCCAAATCTTGATAGTACAGATACGATGCTGACCACGGGGCCGTGCCCACTGGACACGGGGCCGTGTGGGACCCTCTGCTGACACTTGCATTTAATGAAAGAAGATAAACGGCTGGCCACGGGGGCGTGCCCGCTAGACACGGGGCCGTTGCCAGAGTACTGTACAGGCTATAAATAAGGGTGCTTGGCTCACCTCAAAGGCATCCCTTGGCAAACCACTACACTCCCACTTTGCCACCACTCCACCACCACTACAACACCATCACCCACCACCATCATCCATCATCCATCTTTAGAGTGTGTAGTCGTCTCGGGATCCAAGATTGATCGTAAGGGTTCTTGCCAATCAAAGGCCATGTTTGGTTAAGCCTCTTACATCACTTGGTGAAGACAAGTCTTTTTTGTATTATTTTTTATTTTTAATCTTTCGGCACTTTCTATTTGGTTTTGTATTAATGACTTTAATAACTAGTTTCTTATGTTAAATGTGAATTCTTCCTATTATTTTTCCGTGGTGTCTTGGCGTTACTTTACTGTCTATATAAAGTAAAAGATTGCATCATTCATGTTTTTACGGTCTATATAAAAGAATCTTGAATACCTGGTCGGGGGTTGGGGGAATGGTTTGGTAAGGTTCTTGCCTTGTTTAGTGTATAGATCTTGCAAGGACCTGGTTCAAGCTTACTAGGACCACCTTCAATACCCACTGGTATTGGATGGCGGGGGTGCGAATAGCTTAAACCCCTCATATGTAAACTACTATTAATACATTAAACCGGTTTCTTGGGATTGTATCCTTGCTGACTCAAACCACTTAGCCGAGGGTAACGTCACCTTCAAAAGAGGGGCCTACCACTTTTCGCATTCATAACTTAATTAATTATCTTCCAATATTCTGACCCTTTGGGATTGTATCCCTACCGACTCAAACCACTGGGTTGAGGGTAACGTCACCTTCAAGAGAGGGGCCTACTACTACAACTAAGATATCTCTTAAAAAGTCCGAAAGTGCGTAAATCATCAAAGGATACATTAAAGGCGAGTCGAATCCAAGTGATTCATCTTGTCTATCTGTTTTTATTTTATTTATTTCTGCATTTTTAGTTTTTATTTTTATGTTTCAAAACTTTTCTCAAAAAAAAATTAGATTGATTAGACGTTGAGGATAAACCGGTATTAAAAGCTCTTGTGTCCTTGGACGACCTCGGTATCTTACCAACGCTATACTACGCTCACGATGGGTGCACTTGCCCAAGTGTATGTTTAGTGTTAGTAGAATATCGTGTTTTATAAATTTAAAACTTGACTAATGCGTAAAATGGGCTCAAAATATTAATAAAAACATATCACGCTTCGCACACACCAAGTTTTTGGCGCCGTTGCCAGGGACACAAGGATTTTAAGAAAGTTTAAAATCCACGGCCTAATTATTTTTACTCATTTTTCTTTCTTTTTAGGATTTTTCTTAAATTTTTCAGTTTCTGCAGACTTTAGCACGGGCCGTGCTCAACCAGACACGGGGTCGTGTCCATCTTTGTTACTGGCAATCTTGTTTTAAGTCAGACAGTAGCTGACCACAGGGCCGTGCCCACTGAACAAGCCCCCGTGTCCAACTTCCAGTTGCTGAAAACAGAACCGTAAGATCCCGACGGTAGGTAATTTCAGACAAAAATATGAGTGATATTGAATATTTTTACTTTCGCTCCTCTTACGGTGAGTGGTGTCAAATATGTGGTGGATTCCATAAGGATTTAGAATGTTACTTTCTAAATTTCACTCCCCACTATTTAAACCCATCGTTTTCCTGTAACCTTAAGATGGGCGAAAGTAAAAACGATCACTATCTCTCGCCCGAATGCCCTCAACCATCTCTTTTAGATAACATAACTTCCGAAGAATTATGTCAGCTTGAAGAAATAATTCTCCTAAAATTAAAAGAATTAGAGCTTGAGATGAAAACAAGTTATTCATCACAAGACAACAATCGAGGAGAATTATTGAGGACACATTCAGATTCCACCAACATCGACGATACCGAAAGCACCTCAAACTCTTGTGAAAACATGAGCGATAGTCGTCCCTGTGTCAATTGTGCCGTGAAGGACTCTCAATCGGTACCCACCGATGCGCTCATAGACCTGAGCGATTCGACATACACCTTCTTTAACAAGAGCCCGGATAAGGGGAATAAAGGTTGGTTTCGCCCACCGGTAGTTAGTTTAGGTTTTACCCTTTCCGATAATCTCTTGCGTTCTTGTGTAAATCAAGAGCAATTAAGGTACCTTAGGCACTTCGGTGTTGTTCCCTCCAGTAAGGAACCGTCCGATCCGAATAAAATCCTTAATGCCCAGGTCAGCACGCCCCGTGCCCACCTCAAAATTGACCACGGGGTAGTGTCCAGGCAAACACGCCCCGTGTTCAGAATACAGACAAAATGTGTCAGAGTCTTGTCTGACCACGGGGCCGTGTCTAGCTGACACTTGGCCGTGGTCAGCGTGCTGTCGTTTTCTAAAAAGTCAGCATGATTCCTGCACATTTGGATCCATTCCAAAGACGAAGATTTGTTGGGATCTTCACACATACCTTAAAAGGTATATTCCAAAGAAGGTTTCTCAACAACCATCTTGTCTTTGCCACTTTTGTCTCTTGCCTTCTTCTCCAAAACTCCTCAACCTCCATTAAAGCTTGGAACTTCCATGGCTTCAAGCTTTATTGTGGTATTTGCAAGGTTTTTAAACCAAGGACTCTTATTAAAAATAAGTTTTACAACACTGTTTTAAGTTATTTATGCTCAGAAATGTTTCAAAATTCAGAAAAATAATTTAAAACAATGAGATTCTTTGTTTCAAAAATCTGCAGAATGATGACCACGGGGCCGTGCCCAGCGGGCACGGGGCCGTGGACGGAGTTACAGTTTCATTATTATGAAATTTTCGACTTGTTTTCTTAGAATGTCAAGTCAAAACAGTGGAACATCTTCAGTTCACTCAAGAAACAATCAAAGGGGGAGAAGAACATCGGTGGAGGACTCCTTGGTCAACTACGTGTATGCCTTGCGAGAAGCCATTGATGAGATGACATCCGTGGAAGAAGCCTTAATTGACCGTATTAATCATTTGACGGTGGGGTTAGAGGGTTGCCTTCAAGAAGTCAACCTTTTGCACCAAAGGTTGAATGCTCTTGCATCACCTCCCATGGTGCCAATTGTCACGCAAGGAGGATGGAATGACATGCCGGAAATCATTATTCCAGCCGGGTGGAATGTCATACCTCCGGAACCTCCTCTAGACATACTAAACGGGGTTCCGGTAGCCATTGCGCCTCCTCCACAAGACATTGTGGAGAATGAGCCCGCCTTCTTTCTCCCTAGGGAAATAGAGGAATGGCTCAATGATATTTGAGGGACATCCTCCGGTTTCGAGTTCTAAAAGCCCTTATGCACCGGAAAGTCATTACCGGGTTTTTATCATTCTTATAATGTAAAACATCTAGGGTAGAACTCCATAGTGATTTACATTTCCTGCATTTTATGACCTATCTATCTTAGGACCTTTGTAGTTTTTCATTTTTAGGACTTTTTATTTTAATTTTTAGGAACTATGTATTTCGCACTTTTAAATGAATGATTGTTTAAGCTGTCAAATGGTATTTGGATGATTTTATAATGGTTTATAAGCAAGATAAGATGGAGGTTACCAAGGGAACGTTAAAACCACATCCCATGCATGAAAACAGAGCCTCCTGACAACTTTTCCAGCCTTACAGCAAGTTCAGCACGGGGCCGTGCTCAGCCCAACACACCCCGTGCCCAGGCTCTGCAGAAATTGGCCCAGTTCAGGTAACTGGCCACGGGGCCGTGCTCGCTGAACACGCCCCGTGGCCAGCCTTTTGTTTGATTATGTTACTGGCGATCTGACCACGGGGCCGTGCCCGGACCAACACGGGGCCGTGGTCAGACGCCCAGTAACATAAAATTTTGTTTTTCAACACCTTTTCACACATTCAATCAACCTAAAAACTTATTTTTGGGACACATTGAGGACAATGTGTAATTTAAGTGTGGGGGGGGGGGATGCTAAAACCTTGAATCTTGCAAGTCCTAATAACAAGCCTTACATAAAACTCTATTGGAACTGCTAATCACCCCAAATTTTTTTCAAAATTTTTCATTTTTTTACTTGTCTTGGTTTAACTTGGGAATAACAAGTTCTAAAAAGGTTATATTTTTACAAATTTACAACCTATAGCGTCATGATAAAAAGAACCAAATAAGAAAATTATGAAAAGGCATGACAAATCTAATTAAAATTTGATTATATATACTTGATCACATTATAAAACTCATTCCCACAACAAGTGAGTTTTGAACCTTTATTAAGCATACAAGCATATATCTTTAAACTAAATGCTCATTTTTCGTTTCTTGTGTGAATAGTCGCTTGGTTCTTACGACTCTAGAACTTGCCACGACGATACATTCCCGGTCCTTACCACCTTAAACCCAAGTAAGTAAATGATAGAGGCATTAGGACTAACCCTTTTCCTTTCAAGACCATTATTTTCATCTTTTTTTTATCACCTACACAGAATCCCCCTAGTTAACCCCTTTGAGCCTAAACATTTTCATTTCAAAACCCACAAAAGAAACAACCTTTACCCACCGAAACCTTTTTCTTTTCAACCCCTTTGTTTTAGTAAAAAGCTCGGTTATCTTGTGAAGTATGAAAAAAAAAATATGTAAGTCTTGCAATAAACAAACAAGCTCCTCAAAGAAACTTTGTTTGAAGATGCTTAGTTTGCATAAAAGTCACAAAAACAAAAAGTTTTACGACGACCGACGCTTTTTACGCTTTTAGCCATTTTCACTAACCACTAACCCAAACCACCTACCCTTAGCCCAAGCCTAACCCATCCCCAAATTCCTCTTGATATTTACAAAGGTTTATAGTTAAAAAGGAGGAGGTTTGATCGCTTGGCAAGCCTATGGTAGAAGTAAGTTCCATGCTGATCTCGAGTGTTTCACAAAAATACATCTTCGGCCGAGTGTTGAGTGATCTCCCGTGAGGTATGTGAACTTGTGTATAAATGGAATTTTAAAGAGGCATGTTATGCCCAAATGAGTAATTTTTCTTATAAAATGTTCTAATAAATCATGACGAATAGGATTGTAAGTAAAATAAAAATAGAACCCAATGAAGATCTTGGATTCCCGACACTCAAGATGAGCCCAAAACTTCTCCTCTACCTCTTCCATTTGGGTGTGTAAGCCACATATTAAAGAGTTTTGCTTGAGGACAAGCAAAGATTCAAGTATGGGGGTACTTGATGTGTGCAAAATGTAACATATAAATTACATCAAACGAGGCATAAAACTAACCCTTTTTTAGTACTAATGTTGGAAAAAGTGTGTTTTTCTCTTCCTTTTGAATTTACAGGACCAAATGAGCTTAAACGAATAAAAGGAACAAATATACAGCCAAAACTAACATAATTACAAAGAAAAGGAATAAACGTGACATGCTCGACCCCTCGGCAGCATCCCCAAAGCAAAAACAAGACAACAGAAGACTGACCACAGGGCCGTGCCCAGCCGAACACGGGGGCGTGGTCAGGGTCCTGCAGAAAAGACAATCCTGTAGAAGCTTCCACGCCCACCACGGGGGCGTGCCCAGCTCAGCACGGGGAATGGTCAACGCAAAGATACGCATATTCTTGCCAAATCGTGATAGTACAGATACGATGCTGACCACGGGGCCGTGCCCACTGGACACAGGGTCGTGTGGGACCCTCTGCTGACACTTGCATTTAATAAAGGAAGAGAAAAGGCTAGCCACGGGGGCGTGCCTGCTGGACATGGGGCCGTGGCCAGAGCACTGTGCAGGCTATAAATAGGGGTGCTTGGCTCACTTCAAAGGTATCCCTTGGCAAACCACTACTCTCCCACTTTGTCACCACTCCACCACCACTACAACACCATCACCCACCACCATCATCCATCTTTAGAGTGTGTAGTAGTATCGGGATCCAAGATTGATCGTAAGGGTTCTTGCCAATCATAGGCCATGTTTGGTTAAGCCTCTTACATCACTTGGTGAAGACAAGTCTTTTATGTATTACTTTTGATTTTTAATTTTTCAGCACTTTTTTTTGGTTTTGTATTAATGACTTTAAAAACTAGTTTCTTATGTTGAAGGTGAACTCTTCCTATCATTTTTCCGTGGTGTCTTGGCATTACTTTACTTTCTATATAAAGTAAAAGATTGCATCATTCATGTTTTTACAGTTTATATAAAAGCATGTTGACTACCTGGTCGGGGGTTAAAGGAGTGGTTTGGTAAGGTTCTTGCCTTGTTCAGTGTATAGATCCTGCAAGGACCTGGTTCAAGCTTACTAGGACCTCCTTCAATACCCACTGGTATTGGATGGCGGGGGTGCGAATAGCTTGAACCCCTCATATGTAAACTACTATTAATACATTAAACCGGCTTCTTGGGATTGTATCCTTGCTGACTCAAACCACTTAGCCGAGGGTAACGCCACCTTCAAAAGAGGGGCCTACCACTTTTCGCATTAATAACTTAATTAATTATCTTCCAATATTCCGACCCTTTGGGATTGTATCCCTGCTGACTCAAACCACTAGGTTGAGGGTAACGTCACCTTGAAAAGAGGGGCCTACTACTATAACTAAGATCATCTCTTAAAAAGTCCGAAAGTGCGTAAATTATCAAAGGATACATTAAAGGAGAGTCGGATCCAAGTGATTCATCTTGTCTATCTGTTTTTATTTTATTTATTTCTGCATTTTTAGTTTTTATTTTTATGTTTCAAAAATTTTCTCAAAAAAAAATTAGATTGATTAGACGTTGAGGATAAACCGGTATTAAAAGCTCTTGTGTCCTTGGATGACCTCGGTATCTTACCAACGCTATACTACGCTCACGATGGGTGCACTTGCCCAAGTGTGTGTTTAGTGTTAGTAGAATATCGTGTTTTATAAATTTAAAACTTTACTAATGCGTAAAATGGGCTCAAAATATTAATAAAAACATATCTCGCTACGCACACACCAATTATTTTTAAGATGATTTTATACCTTTTTACCAAGCTTAGATTATATATTCATATGAAATATATCTTAGAATATATAAGTATATATATTCTAAGGATACAAGATCACGTATAATAAACACGAGGATATACGTATTCCTATTCGTACAACTACATACTCACTCACATCACCTAACACTTGGTGAAAACATAATTATACAATTACAATACAACTCACGAGATACAAGAATATATATATATGGCGAAATATATATACTAAACAGTTATCAATTAATACATCTAAGACACAGTTCAACGAATAACAAATACATACAAGTCTTAACACATATTCAAGATAAAAGACTTGTACATGAGTCATTACAAAGACCGAAGTGTCTAACAAATATAGGACGTTTGTAGGTCGTGACACTATTCAAGACGACCGCATGTGTGATCACAGTTACTTACAGTTCACGGACGCAATTATGTGAGTTCTTGTCCCCTATTCATTTTAAATGCTTTACAACTTTACAACTATCGGGGAAAATACATGTTCATAGTATGATAAGTCATGGAATGAAACATCATAGATCATGTGCGAATAGGGTTATACAACTAAGCACCATTAATCCAGTTTGGACCTAGGTACAAGGGGTTAGATCTAATGGGTTTTGCAAGCCCCACTCTTGGTCGTGGACCCATACAGAAGAGTGCGTTTGTGTCCCAGTCGATGGTAGTCGACACAAAATCGTCTAGGTTTGGATTGCTTCCTTTTTCGTCACACATATTAATGTCCTTGCAAAACGTTAATGATCAACGATTTCATTGACGCTTTACATACTACACCATACATTTTACAAATACATCTTTCACAACTAAACTGCATGAACTCGCCAACTTTTGTTGATGTTTTCAACTTAACATGTATTTCAGGGAATTAATTGACCATGTCAGGAATCAGAGAAGATAACAAGTATCAGAACTCTATGCCATCTTTTGGAGGGTTTGCCTGTTATATACCGCCTCTTTGTGGAAATATAATGGTCAAAACCATAGTAGATAAACTTTCATTTTGATGTATGAAACAAAGACAAATTTACTTTCAGTTAATGGTTTGTAACCGATACACTTAAACTCGTGTTGTGTTCTTTTCAAACATTATGGCAATGGCATTGGAGTATGTTTTATTCATTTAGTATATTCATTTATATCAATTTATGCAATGAGAACCGATCAGATCACACCTCGCGCTTCCGCTACGAGCAGGTGTGACAATAATAAATACTTTATCTAAACAAGTTACGTTTTCGAAATTAAAACCGGATAACTCGTGAACTCGCCAACTTTATGTTGACACCCTACTGCATGTTTTGCAGGTACTCAGTGATTGCTGGAGCTTGCAGTTTGGGAGTGTAGTGGGCATGCTAACCCGTGTTAGGTTCTTTTAATAATTTTGAACTGTGAACTTATGTTGAACCGTTTTACCTATGCTTCCGTTGTTCTCTTAAAATGTTGTTTTGAACTCAAAAGCTTTAGACTTAAATTTTAATTATCACTAATCATATTGGTTTGGTGAAACTATTTTCCTATTATTATAATTGTTCAATATGATTGGTGGCTTGATCATGATCAGTCACACACCTCGCGGTAGTACTCCGCATGTGGAATTGAGGGTGTGACAAATAATTTAATATAACTACCAACAATTAATTATAATAAACCAAGTTTAGTATCATAACAACCAAAACATAAGTATGTACGTATAACGGAACGTGAAAGGTAATGATATGCATTAAAAGATCACGAAGTTAGATGACGCTAACCTTGAAAGTACGGGTTGTCACATTCTGCGAAAAGAAACCAAAAATATCAATTGCGAATGGTATAAACATGTGTTGTTTGTCAAGGCATGTTTTCTTGTATTGATCACTTTGCAAACTTTTGTATGTATGTATGTATGTATGTATGAAGCAACTTTTGTATATATAAATATGTGCATGCATGCATGCACGTATGTATGTAAGTATGTATGAATGTATGTATGTACAGTGTACATACGTAGATACTTATGTGTGCATGTACGGAGGCAGGATCAAATATATATAGATCTTAATCTAAAATTGGTAAGAAGTAAAGTGTTCATATGGAAATATTAAAGTGCTAATATGTAACAAACAATGTTTATATGCAAAAACACCTTAGGTAGTTATATATCAACATTATTTGTTACATATCAGCACTTTGTATTTAGGGATTTTTACATATTTCCCCTTATTAAGAGGCCTTATTACATATTTACCCAATCTATAAATTCAATTACATATTTCCCCCTTTTTATAAGAAATTACCAAATTAGCCATGAACAAGAAATCCCTTTTTTTCAATGAAGTCTTCCATCTTCACTGCTTCCAATCCACGCTGCCGGCTGCCCCCATTCCCTTCGCAAACCATACAAACGGCAAGCTTTCCCTTCCCCTTCAACGTTTCCTTCTGGTTTTTTTCTGCTTGTAATCAACGACGACAACTAGTTCGATTCGCAAACCCTATATCACGACCACGGCAAGCCAGAAGTCACTTCATTGTCCGAACTCCCCGACTCCGGGCAAGCTCAAAAATCATCTCTGCTGAGGAACTATGTGATGTCGTTTGTGAATCATTTCAACAAAACGCTACAAGCACTGATCTTTTATAGGAATGATGGCTTCAAAGTATGATCTTGATGAGAATAGACAATAAAAGGTTCATTGAGTTATACTAAGTCATGATAACACATTAACATATACTAGTCTATTTACAACCATACTTATAGCTAGTAAAGTTGTTACAACTTGATGGATGTCTACCTCAATTTTTTTAGTTGCTAAAGAAAATGAGTTTTAATATTCAGTGCTTCGCTCGACAAACAAGTAGTGCTGAATTTTGTTATGTGCTTGTAATGCCCTTAATCACTTTGTAATTTACCTATAATACATTATTTTTTCTTTGAGTACTGAATTTTGTTCTTTGTTTCAGCTTGTTTTGGCAGGAATGATGAATCAAGTTGGTAAGTTTTGGATAGGAATGATGGCTCTCCAGGTGTTAGCTTTGTGGCTACATGTTTCTTAAAACTAGTATAATTTTATGGAGATTTACAAGAGACGAATTGGTGAAAAAAAGTATAGGAATTTAGAAAATATATAACTGATATTAAGGGGATATATGTAAATAGTATTCATTGAGGGTAAAATAGTAATTTAATTAGAGTAAATTTAGTGAATTGGACAAATATGTAAATATATATGGCTAAGACCATTCGTAGTGGGGGTTTTTAGCGTTTTTTCCACAAAAAAAAGTCACAAAACGCCCCTGGACCGCCCCCTAGGTGTTTTTTTGACGTTCTTTTTTCCACGTCCTTGTTCTAGTTCTTTGGCCAATGACATATATTCATCTTTTTGTTTGGCCAATACCTTTTTTTGATGGTTTTTTTTATTTAATTCTTTACACCCCTTTTAACATAATGTCTCACAATGCACACATCCCCACTACACCCATTTTAGAAAAACCTCACATAATGCCTCATTACTGATTGTTGTGCCACATGACATAAAACAACTAAGAATAGAAACATTATTCATATGTACAACTATACACCTGTTCTAACTTCTATTGTTCAAATGTACAGATCTGCCACTATCATAAACAATGTTAGTAGTTAGTACTCATATCATTTACTAGGATTAATTATTAATACAATTAATACAAAGTGGGTGGGTGCACCTACTACCATGATTGCCCATGCCAGCAAATACAACATTTGTTTTTATAAAAACTAGTAATAAGCTCGTGCCGCAACGCGCGCGGGCACATCGTAAATATCGAATAGATTAGTCCAAACGTTATGTGATGCGTTAACCATACGAAGACGTGTGTGTTCGACGTATTCGATTGAACTCAATATAAACTATATAAGCATTGCGATTGGATCAAAACATAAAGTAACTCGAATTAATATCGTATAATCATAATGTATTATATACATATTATATGGGATATATTAGAGGTTTAAAAAAAGGAAAAAAATACAATTTTACTCTACTCGTTTCTGAACAAAATTTACGAAAACATACATAAAAGTAAGCATAAAAACGTATTATATTTGACCTGACTCGTTTTCTCAAAAAAGTTTACGTCGAAACGTAGATCAACTCAAATTAATACAGACACATACATAAAAATATGCACGTAAAAATGGTTTTAAACGAAAACGTATCATATTTGACCTGACTTGTCTCCAAAAAAAAAATCCGTAAAAACGTAGACACACTCAAATTTATATTGATACAAACATAAAAATATGCACGTAAAAATGTTTTTTTTAGTAAAAGAATGATAGAGATAAACAAAATAATTTAACGAACAAAAGTTACTAATGGAAAATTAAATTAGTAAAAAGGTAGGGGTTAAAAACGTTAAATGCCAAAGTAGAGGGGTAGTAGAAACATAGAAGGGACTCTTGTAATTTATTGGGTTCACTGCGTCAAAAATGGCTTACGGCCACATATAAAAAGTGTGACCATACGCTTTTCACCACACTTTTTTTTCCAGCTCAAGTGTGATCAAAGGTCGAGTCATCGTAGGTATCATATGGCCACATTCACTTATGTGCGGCCGTAGCAACTTAAAGTGTGGCTAAAAGGTATTGCAGAAAATCATTTTGTCCAATAAGTGTGGCTAAAGGAGTGGAAACGGCCACATGAATTTACTATAAGTATGGTCAATTTTATTGTATAGTCACTTAAAAGTTTGTTTTAGCCACATTAATTTTAATAAAATGTGGCTAAAAGGTTGTTGTAATTAAGCAAATAGTCAATTAAGTGTGGCTTAATGGTATCAACGACCACATGAATTTACTGTAAGTGTGGCCGTTTATATTGTATGATCACTAAAATGTTTGTTTTAGTCACATCAATTTAAAAAAAAAGTGTGGCAAAAGGTTGTTGTAATCAAGCTAATGGTCCATTAAATGTGGCTAGGTGGTATCAATGGCCACATGAATATACTGTAACTACGGTTGTTTCTATTATATAGCTACAAGAATTTAATGTAAGTGTGACCATTTCTATTATATAGTCACTAAAATGTTTGTTTTAGTCGCATCAATTTTAAAAAAGTGTGACAAAAGATTGTTGTAATCAAACAAATTGTTCATTAAGTGTGGCTAAATGGTATCAATGACCACATAAATATATTGTAAATGTGGTGGTTTCTAATATATAGTCACAAGAATTAACTGTAAGTGTGTCCATATATATTATATAGTAAATGTGGTGGTTTCTAATATATAGTCACAAGAATTAACTGTAAGTGTGTCCATATATATTATATAGTCACTCAAAAGTTGGTTTTAGCCACATCAATTGAAAAAAAAAACTATGGCAAAAATGTTGTAATCAAGCAAATAGTTCATTAAGTGTGGCTAAATGGTATCAACAGTCGCGTAAATTCACTGTAAGTGTGATCAATTCTACTATATGGTCAGATGAATTTATTGTAAGTGTGACTATTGTCTAACCTTTGGTGACACACTTTTCGTGGTTCTATGTGGCCAATTTCTTGTAATTAACAATTTATTTTTAATTTTTTCAAAATTAAAATAATAGTAACCATGAACAAATCAAATTAACGATATTAACAATAACAAACAAATTTATACATATGTTTTTTATTTTAATACTAAATACATAAAATGTTTATCAAAGCTATCAACTCCAGCCAAGCAACTCTAAACTGCTACAGCCAAGCAACTCTGAACTGTTGTCCCATATCCTAGGAGTACAACCCGTTCTCCTTCAAGCATTATTCGACCTTTTCCAACCTATTAAATGAAGAATTTCACGAGTTACTGTCACGACCTAACGATTAGTATTGACAAAAAGGTAATTTTAACTTAAATTTTTTGGAGTACCTCAAGAGGAATGACTTTGTTGCCGGGTGCCAAGGAAACACCTATCCCGTTTTCATGTGGAAACGAAAACAACTAGTTCTGTCATCAAAGACAGCAGCAGTTGCCACCATATGAAAAAGCTCAACCTCATCAGAAGGAGCCATGACCACCATGTTCAGGAGGCATGCCATGTAAGTGACATATCATAGTTGATGGAAGCCAACTGGGACAAATTCTGATCACAAAATCAAAATTACACGTATAAATAATAATTATTGTATTACTTTGCGACATGCAGCTAACCTTGAGAAACTATTGAACGTATAATTGGTATTAAGAGGCGGAGCATCATAGTCTGCCAAGGTTATTGCATTCATCACCTTGCTCAAGTAACAAAACCAGTAAGTTAAACCACTTATATGTTAATGTAGTAAGCAAGATATTATCGATATACATATGAAAGGGCACACCAAAGCCGGTGGAAACCCCACCGACGTTGGTTTTTAAGATAGTATACAATGTCAACTCGCGGTGGTACGTGCGCCACCTATATATAATAATGAAAACTCATCATCTTTATCTTTATATCTTTATCTTTATAAGACTACACGGTGTGGGGTCGTCCCCCTTCCGTCTTGGTCCGGCGCCGGCCCAAACACCCCCCCCCCCTCTTCGTCCTCTCCGTCTCTTTTGAGACGTTGGAGCCGGCCCACTAAATGACAAAAACCTCACATTTTTCCATGTTTGACCGTTACAAATTAAAAAAATAATTCCCTTTATTAAATATAAAACGGCTATAATTCAAACCCCACCAAAACCTTTCAATTTTTTTATATAAATTCAACCTTTTTATCCAATTTTTTACCCACTACAACCCCATCTCTCACTCAACATTCATACTTTTTATAAAATTAGTCATGTCGTCATCCTCTTCATCTTCTTCGTCAACGTGGTATTTGTCATCTTCAGGTGAGAATGAAACATTTTATCAAAATGTCATTATGTACGCGGCTTAGATGTTCATGGAGGAGGATAAAACTCTGAAGCGTCGTCCCAACGGCAAACTAGGAGAGCCAAATTAAACCGAGACAAAGAAGGTAATTTATTTTTTTTGAGTATGTTTTATTTAAATTTAATAACGAATTTTATAATGAATTAAATTTATTTTTTCATATTAAATTTATAGCCGCCCACGATAAACTAGTGGCCGATTATTTTGCCGACGAACCTGTGTACACGGACGAGATGTTTCGAAGTCGGTTCCGAATAAGTCGTCGATTTTTTTTACATATCGCTGACGACTTGGCCCAGTCTGATCCGTTTTTCACACTGCGATACGACGCTAGGGGGCAAAGGGGATTCACTACTTTACAAAAATGAACGTCGGCCATTCGCCAACTAGCATATGGGTACGCACCCTATGTGTTGGACGAGTATTTAAGGATGTCCGAAAGAACCGCACGTGAATGTTTGCACAAGTTTTGCGAATGGGTCGTCAAATTATATAGCAAGAAATACCTGCGGAAACCAAACGCAAACTGTAACATTCCTATTTTTATCATATAAGAATTTTAGGTTTGTTTAAATTTATTAACCACTAGTAACTAGTAACTAGTTTTTATTTTTAATATAATTATTCGACCCAAATAGTTTTAAAAACTATTTTATATATAGTTGGTTGAAATATTATACTAATTAAGTGGCTTGTATATGGGTGACCTTTCTAATAAAATAAAAGTATACAAAAACTCATATAATTAGACGGGTAGATTACGGGTAAATTGATTGTTAGAAAAATGAAGTACCTAGACAGGCTTAGTGACCATCTAATAATTAAATTGTAAAAATATATTGTATTTAGACTTACTCCGTTTTTAATGAAATTGGTTCAAAATGTAGACAAAAATATTCTCATTCTAATGACATATTCATTGTTTTGTAAAACGTCATATTTTAGAAGTTATACGCGCCAAATAAGTGACGCAGGTGAATTAATTATAAGAATAAAATAATAAAAAAATCAAAATACAACATTCAATTTGAATTGTAAACGTGTAAAGGCAATAGGCATACCACCTGACTAACAAATTAAATTGAAGGTATGCGTGGCCAATCCCCATAAATTGAAAAAAACTATAAATAGAAGGCAAAACTTTTTAGGCCTACATACTCTCTCGCCATTATATGTCTTTCTAAAATCCTGTTTTATTTTCACCTAAATAATAATAAGGCTCTATCCCGTTTTAAGTATTTTAACTTCCGATCTTCGCTACCCTTTCTGATTGATCTGAGCCCCATAACGCATGTCAAGGCTCTGCCTGACTAAGTTCGTTGGGGTTCTGTCTCGTGACATAGGGACAAGGTTGAATTATGGGTACTATACTTAACACGAGTACATATATATATATATATATATTTAATAGCTCAGAAGTTATACCCAATATTCTACCAGGAGACTTTCTAGTTGAACCCTAATGTTACAAGGCGAGTCCATTATCTTTTCTCACAATTTTATCCCCTGTTTGTGATATAATTATATTAAAAAATGTCCCAAATCAACCCATAACTAAAAACCCGGACCCCTGAAACCCCAATCCATATCAAAAATCAAGAAATCAAGATTTGTGGTCTTCAGACGGGCCGCGTAAAGATTCAACAAAGTCTTACGCGGGCCGCGTCAAAGTGAAGTTTGACCGGATAAGCGTCCAGTTCCACGTGGCATCCACCTGGCAACCCTACTCGTGACCCAGTAAACCTATACGTAGACTAGGTGGCTACGCGGGCCGCGTAAGGATCGGCTGGAGGTTCACGCGGGCCGCGTGAGACCCAAATTCCAGCTATAAATAGAGCAGGCTACGAGCAGTCCTCTGGTGTCGAAAGTTTCTTTCAGAAACGAAGTTCTACTGCTCCAATTCGAATTTTACTTTCATAATAGCTAGGCGCTGCTACGATACAGGGTATTAACTCGATCACTGCTACGATTCAATGTCCGATCGATTGAAAATATCCGATGAATGTTTAAGTGCTGCTCAAACTTGGGTTATACTTTGTCATTCGTCGTGAATTCGATGGATGTTTAAGTATTGCACTTTGCCATTCGTTGTGAAATTTTTAATCTCGTGAGTTGTCGTACAAGTTGGATTAAAGTTACTAACCTAGTTTTCGTGTGCGTTGTTATTTTAAATTTGGATACAAGGCTAATCAGTAGGCTAAACTCTGCCTGTATAAATCTGCAATGTGAGTCATTCTCTTTTTAACAATAATATTTTACAATACTCCATTTTCAAAAGTTATAATTACAGGGACTAAGTCGTGGTTATCTTGAATCACTGGCTAGTGGAGTATTGTGCACATTACTAATTTCTCACGGGTTAGGCTAATAAATCCTAACAGTGATAAACGTCACTACTTGGGGAAAGACCCAATAGTGGTATGACCATCGTCACCAGGTGACACGGCGCCAGATAAAAATAAGATAGAAGCCATTGTAATCGCTCTTATGCTGTAATTATTTACAAAGTTATAAATTACAGGGATTAAGTCTTGGTTATCTTAAAAATAAGATAAAAGTCATTGTAATCGCTCTTATGCTGTAATTTATAACTAAGGGTCATTTTATAAAAATGAATGAACTCACCAGTATTTCCTGCTGACCAAATCTTTTTAAAACGTGTTTCAGGTAATTACAGTAGATCGGAACTAGAGTTGGATGCGGCACCAACAAGGCTTACAGAAGTGGCTTATTTTATCAATTAAATTAAATTAAGAAAAGTTGTTTTATGTATTCGAATTTATCCTATATTAAAGCTACCTTTTTAAAACATGGTTTTATCCCATCTATTTAATAAATAAAAAATCCGGTGTTTTCTAAACTCTGATATTTTTCCTAACTCACGATTCTGACGAAATTTCCGCTGCACTACTTTTCTAAATAACCACCGGTACCACTTGGCTGCTCGCGGCTCCCGATTCCGTCCAGGGTGGGGTCGGGGGTCGTGACAGAAGGTGGTATCAGAGCCACTGATTTAAGCCTATAGGTGTTGTGATAATGATACCTAAGCTTATATAAAAGAGTTAGGAGATTGATATTAACTGGTAGCACACATGATAGCATTTCGACTTGAACTTAAGAAAAGATGCCTTAGTATCAGCTTCGAGATAAGCTAAATACTTGTGTAAATAAAGTGTGATGGGTTTTGGTATACCGTGAGAATGATAACTAGAACGTTGCAAGTATAATAAATAAGCAATAACACTTGACCACTGTTATTTCTTATTTATAAGTACTACTTTGTTCTAGAATATGATCTGTCATGTGAAGACTAATTTGCTTAGTCTTTGTTGAAAGTCATAATGCACTTTCCAAATCATGATTTAAGAAAAATCTATTTATGGGAAATATAAATTTCTTCTCCGGCAAGACTGGGTATGGTGTAGCAAACTCTCCAGCTTGTCTGGATATAACAGGGTTACCTCTCCGGCTAGAACCGGGTAAGAAGGTATATAATATGTCAAACAAGTGACAAGATTTCCCTAAATAGTATCATGACCTGATATCTGACTTGTTTCTGGAAATATGAATCTGTTAAATACATTGACCTTATAAAGGGTATGTATATTACAGCATGTGAAATACATGAGTATATAGATATGTATATCTATAAGGTAATCCAAAAAAAATCATAAGGATTGACAATTTGGAATAAAGCACAAGCATATGTGTCTAGATTTCTTTATCAGGAATCTCTTGCATATATCTATAATTCCGATATCAAACATTATTTCGTTTGATCATCTACCTCGCAACTCGTGCGACAATATAAACAATGGAAAACCCTTTAAATTGGGACGCCATCAAAAGTATAAGAATTTCCAATGCGTTACCATAAACTATTAACGCAAGTAAGAAGCAGGTAAAGTTGTGCTAGTGCACAAGAAAACACATGAAACTTAAATTATACGTCCACAGACGTTGAAATATATCACACATGATTTTCAAGGCTAGACCTTTGGAAAATATAATTGGGCACGACGACACCAATGCGAATTCCGTTAGTAGAAGAACTACTAATCAAAAAGCAGCACTTTGCCACGCGATCCTACAAACAACATGAATCTCGCTGGGGTACGTTGTAACAGGATTTCACAACCATCGGTGCACAGTTTAATCAAAGTCATAATTATTAGCACTGCAAAGGGAGTCACATACCTTTGCAAATCCCCTATTTCCTTTTATTTGACATTCCTTGGTAAATGTCACTTAACAACAGTATCACACGAAATTTCAGATAAATTTCTTTTGTTAAAATTCTGACCTCTGTGAATAGACTTTTGCATTGCTACTCCCCCTAATGGTCATTATACCATGTGGATTTATTTCATAGTAGCGAATATTGATCTGTTTCATTTCTTGGTAAATCCTCACATTACACATGCACTTTTGTTGCGCATGTGGTTAGTTTGATTTATAAAAACCATTGGAAGGATTCATTCCAATTTGTTGATTTATCAAAAGCTCAAATATCGTTTCGCTATACTTGATCTTTGCATTATGAACCGCATTATTGCAAAACGATGACTCTTTGATATCGAGTCAATGAATTTCTTGAAAAACTCAAATTCCTTTGGCATACATGGTTTTCGTTGTGACCATGTCCGAACTTTCTTATTAATGCATGAACTCGTTTTGTTTAAACCAAGTTCAATTGTTTGAACTTGCTCGCTTTACGTATTCACTTCAAGATCTCATATGATGGATTGCAGCTATCATATTCAAAATAATCCCAACAAGCACTTCATTTGTTTTGAACCATAATCGGCTTGTTTGGTCTTCGACTTCATTAAATCGTTTCTTTGATCACGATCACCTTGTGGTGACGTTTTCACAAATCTGAAGCTTGCGCTAATCTCGTTGCACACATCATATACGTATTTAATTATTTATTTATTTATTTATATTGAATCCGCTTTGTTGATTTATCCTATAAAAGAAATCTTAACACAATCGTGTGCTAAGATAATGATACACAAATTCATTTCATATTTCAGTGTATCTCTTAATGATTCTTATCGAGCCTTTCGTATTACTTTATCATCTTTGATCGAAAAAACATTATTAAATTGTTTCAATTTCAATTGAAAATCCTACTAGATTTGTTTGAAACAAACATTCGGACTTAATTCATTTGATTTAAAAACACGGTGAACTCGTCCAGTCACCGCTATTATTATTTCTATCACTACGACACCTTGGGGTGGCGTTTTCTTTAATTTGAAACTTGAGCTAATCTCCTTTTCACACCTGATGTACAGATTTTATTTATTTAATTTTGTTAGTTCATTATCTTAAACACTCTTAATACAATTATGTAAGAGTATACAAATTCATATCATATCCCGGTGTACCTCTAAAGCTTCTTTCATCATTGATAAAAAATTCTATGATATTCATTTGGTCTTATCATCATCAATTAAAAATCCTATTCGAAATAAATATCCAAATTTTCTTCATTAAAAGCTTTCAGTTGATTACACGGTGAATTTGTTCGATCACCATAATTATTGAACTATTTCAATCATTACGACACCTTGCGGTGTCAGTATAAACATGTAGCTTGGGCTAATCATAATCATACGAATCATTCAAAACCAAGTATGTCTTTCGTTTGACTCATCCTTGAAAGTGGTCTTAATACAACTATGTGTTAAGACAATGATACACTAAACTCTGTTGTATACCGGTGTATCCTAGGAATTCGATAAATGTCAACCCATTGATTTTTCTTATATTTAATCGTTGACAAATCATTTTCGTACTTCTATTTTGTTGATTCTGAGACTTCCTCAGTTGACAGTCAAAGTAAATTTTCTGTTGACAGTAAATTCTATTTTTTTTCTCTAAAAATAGTTCACATTCGATTTAGACATCTATTGGTCATAAATCTTTCTTTTGGTTTAACCCATGTAAGCTTAGTCATTCTGATTATTATATCATTCCACTTCATCCATTTGATATCGATTTCTGAACTTTATTCAGTAGTTGAACCATTTAATTCTATTTCTTATAAACTGTTCTTCTTTGAACATATTTTGATTCAATGAGAATATCATTTACCTTAATCCTATTATTTAAAATATGACACAACTCTAAACGAAATATCGTAGCCCAAATCTCGAGGACGAGATTTAAAACAAGGTGGGGAGGATGTAACATTTCTATTTTTATCATATAAGAATTTTAGGTTTGTTTAAATTTATTAACCACTAGTAACTAGTAACTAGTTTATTTTTAATATAATTATTCGACCCAAATAGTTTTAAAAACTATTTTATATATAGTTGGTTGAAATATTATACTAATTAAGTGGCTTGTATATGGGTGACCTTTCTAATAAAATAAAAGTATATAAAAACTCATATAATTAGACGGGTAGATTACGGGTAAATTGATTGTTAGAAAAATGAAGTACCTAGACAGGCTTAGTGACCATCTAATAATTAAATTGTAAAAATATATTGTATTTGGACTTACTCCGTTTTTAATGAAATTGGTTCAAAATGTAGACAAAAATATTCTCATTCTAATGACATATTCATTGTTTTGTAAAACGTCATATTTTAGAAGTTATACGCGCCAAATAAGTGAAGCAGGTGAATTAATTATAAGAATAAAATAATAATAAAATCAAAATACAACATTCAATTTGAATTGTAAACGTGTAAAGGCAATAGGCATACCACCTAACTAACAAATTAAATTGAAGGTATGCGTAGCCAATCCCCATAAATTGAAAAGAACTATAAATAGAAGGCAAAACTTTTTAGGCCTACATACTCTCTCGCCATTATATGTCTTTCTAAAATTCTGTTTTATTTTCACCTAAATAATAATAAGGCTCTGTCCCGTTTTAAGTATTTTAACTCTCGATCACCGCTACCCTTTCCGATTGATCTGAGCCCCATAACGAATGCCAAGGCTCTACCTGACTAAGTTCGTTGGGGTTCTGTCTCGTGACATAGGGACAAGGTTGAATTATGGGTACTATACTTAACACGAGTACATATATATATAATTTTTTTAATAGCTCAGAAGTTATACCCAATATTCTACCAGGAGACTTTCTAGTTGAACCCTAAAGTTACAAGGCGAGTCCATTCTCTTTTCTCATAATTTTATCCCCTTTTTGTGATATAATTATACTAAAAAATGTCCCAAATCAACCCATAAGTAAAAACCCCGACCCCTGAAACCCCAATCCATATCAAAAATCAAGAAATCAAGATTTGTGGTCTTCAGACGGGCCGCGTAAAGATTCAACATAGTCTTACGCGGGCCGCGTCAAAGTGAAGTTTGACCGGATAAGCGTCCAGATCCACGTGGCATCCACCTGGCAACCCTACTCGTGACCCAGCAAACCTATACGTAGACTAGGTGGCTACGCGGGCCGCGTAAGGATTGGCTGGAGGTTCACGCGGGCCGCATGAGACCCAAATTCCAGCTATAAATAGAGCAGGCTACGAGCAGTCCTCTGGTGTCGAAAGTTTCTTTCAGAAACGAAGTTCTATTGCTCCAATTCGAATTTTACTTTCATAATAGCTAGGCGCTGCTACGATACAGGGTATTAACTCGATCGCTGCTACGATTCAATGTCGGATCGATTGAAAATATCCGATGAATGTTTAAGTGCTGCTCAAACTTGGGTTATACTTTGTCATTCGTCGTGAATTCGATGGATGTTTAAGTATTGCACTTTATCATTCCTTGTGAAAGTTTTAATCTCGTGAGTTGTCGTAAAAGTTGGATTAAAGTTACTAACCTAGTTTTCGTGTGCGTTGTTATTTTAAATTTGGATACAAGGCTAATCAGTAGGCTAAACTCTGCCCGTATAAATCTGCAATGTGAGTCATTCTCTTTTTATCAATAATATTTTACAATACTCCATTTTCAAAAGTTATAATTACAGAGATTAAGTCGTGGTTATCTTGAATCACTGGCTAGTGGGGTATTGTGCACATTACTAATTTCTCACGGGTTAGGATAATAAATCCTAACAGTGATAAACGTCACTACTTGGGGAAAGACCCAATATAAGATAGAAGCCATTGTAATCGCTCTTATGCTGTAATTATTTACAAAGTTATAAATTACAGGGATTAAGTCTTGGTTATCTTAAAAATAAGATAAAAGCCATTGTAATCGCTCTTATGCTGTAATTTATAACTAAGGGTCATTTTATAAAAATGAATGAACTCACCAGTATTTCCTGCTGACCAAATCTGTTTAAAACGCGTTTCAGGTAATTACAGTAGATCGGAATTAGAGTTGGATGCGGCACCAACAAGGCTTACAGAAGTTGCTTATTTTATCAATTAAATTAAATTAAGAAAAGTTGTTTTATGTATTCGAATTTATCCTATATTAAAGCTACCTTTTTAAAACATGGTTTTATCCCATCTATTTAATAAATAAAAAATCTGGTGTTTCTAAACTCTCATATTTTTCCTAACTCACGATTCTGACGAAATTTCCGCTGCACTACTTTTCTAAATAACCACCGGTACCACGTGGCTGCTCGCGGCTCCCGATTCCGTACAGGGTGGGGTCGGGGGTCGTGACATAAACGACGTTCAAAAATTATATCAAGCACACGAACAAAGACATGGTTTTCCAGGAATGCACCGAAGCATTGATTGCATGCACTGGTCGTGGCAGAACTGCCCTACTGCTTGGCAAGGTCATTATACTCGGGGAGATCATGGTCATCCCACTATAATTTTAGAAGTTGTTGCGTCACAGGATCTCTGGATTTGGCATGCTTTTTTTGGTCTACCTGGTTCGCTTAATGACCTTAACATCATATACCAGTCACAGATATTTGACGAGGTACTAGCGGGCACAGGTCCAAACACAAGTTTTACGGTTTCGGGGGTGGAATATATGCGGGGTTACTACCTTGCAGATGGAATATACCCAACGTACTCGACAATCGTTAAAACTATCCGCACCCGACAGACGATAAAAGAAAGAAATTTGGGAAGTCTCAAGACGGTGCGAGAAAATATATTGAACGGTATTTTGGGGTTCTACAAAAAAATGGCATATCATTGAACATCCAACATGTTCTGCTACACCAAAGAGGTTACGACACATGATATACGCTTGTATCATCCTTCATAACATGATCATTGAAGATGAAGGTAGAGCGATACGTGAGTACATCAAAAACACGTCTAACGGGAATTCTCTTCCAGTTAGTTTGGAACAACAAGATTTAAACATGTTCTCTCTACGTAACGAGTACACACATCATAACCTACAAGCGGACTTGGTGGAATACATTTGGAACAACGCATAAAACGAATCTGACAACCACATGCCGGATGAAGACTAGTAGTTTTTTTAATATTTTTTAAGTTCTTAGGATTTTTTTCAAGTTTATGTAATGTTTTTTAATATTAATGAATTTATTTTTCTATCTTATTTGATAAATGTTAAAAAAGTAGATGAATTAAAAAAAAAAGTAAACTTGTGTGGTAGGATCATCCTCCGATTTCCAGTGTTTTAGTGAGTGGAATCATTCTCATATTGATGCATTTATATGGATACGGCTCGTTTCGGTTCGCCCGCGTTACGAAGTGAAGACCGAGGTCAAGATGTCCTCCTATCTTGACCCGGAACGATGTTTTCGAAGTAAAACAGTTTGTGATGAGCAAACTATTGTGTTGCTGATCTATCTGCATGTTTGCAAGTGTTTGTTGCTGCTGTTATGTTTAAGTCTGCATGTATGCAGCCCTCCACGAAAGACCATGCATGAAGAACAAAGTATGAAACCCACTAAGAACCTTTCTTCGTGGGTATAGTTGCTTGCTGATCTACAGTCCACGAAGAACCAATACTGGACGAAAGATCATGCATGCGAAGAACCATTCTTCGTAGCTAACATATGGCATCAACGAAGAACCTGTATAATATCTCAACGAAGAACATCTTTAGACAAAGAACTCATCTGATGCATATCATTCACGAAAGACTTGGGTCTTTCGTGAGTCTTGGTTCTTCGTGGGCCACTTATTAGGCCCAGATGGTTCTTCGTGGTAATTGGATAAGGTTTTGTTATAAAAGGGTGCTTGCAGCAGAGATAGAATAGATAGAGAACAAAGATAACACAGAGTGGGTATTCACAGAGTTTTTGAGAGGTTTTCTTGTAAATCTTTGTGTGATAACTCTTCTGAATATAATACAAGTGAACTTTAAAGTTGAATCTTTGTCTTGTATATTGTGTTCTTTAGCTCGGTTTGCATACCCGTTTGGATTCCGCACAACCGGGTGTGTTCGGTAACAAGGATAGGTGTACTAGATCCTCCGCTAGTGGACCTACAAGTGGTATCAGAGCCTTGGCTCTCATCCTTGTTAAAACCGAGCCGTGTGTCGAGTTTTCGAACTTTGTTCTTGAAGCTTTTTCAGAAATTTTATGTGTTTTGAAGGGGTATTATGGGTTAAATCTCTGAAAAACTTGGTTGTTTGTTAAAAATTTTCGTAAAAACCTCTTTTTAACTCATGGAGAGATTTGGTTTTTCTTAAAATTTTTGACAAAATAGTGTTCGGAAAAACTTTCCGGTGTGTTGTTTGACCGGAATAATCTCTGAAAGTGTCTTGGAGAAGATGAGGTTTCAAAAACTTTCAAAAGGGTGATTTTTTTAATATATTATGTTCATCCATACTTTCACAAACTAAGAAACCATATCTTCTGTCAGTTCAAAAGTTTGCCAACTTTTACCTACTTTCTCAAACCCCATTCCACGAAAAACCAATTCAAAATTGCCTCTGGTCAACGAAAAACAAAAAAAAATCAATTGTTTTTGTCTTGTTCTTCACGAAAACCCATAAGTAGGATTTCGAAAGTGGGCCTCACTCACGTAAGACCTGTCCTCAGGCCCATCATTCATATCTGTTTCTTTTCGTGGGCCTTCCCTACAAATTAATCATTCATTTTAATATTGTGTGAACCTTCAGTTGGCCCACTGTTGTATAGTGAGAACATTTTCTCAAAACACTTTCACAAAAACACTTTAATATTTTGTTTGGGCTTGTCCTTCCATTTTGGGCCAGATTCTTCGTGAGGAGTTCTTTCACAAAAAAACCTCTTCATGAAAAACCTTATTCGTAGACTGATATTCTTCACTAAAATTAGTGGGCCTTGGCTTATAAAATCCATTTATTCACAATATAGTTTACATAGTGTTGTTTGGGCTGAAACTAGAGATGGGCATAATAACCGGTTCCAAACCCGACCCGGGGGAACCGACCTGGACCCGGTTCCGGTTCCTACCCGGCTAATAGTAGAACCGGTTCCGGGTTTAAAAAACGACCCGGTTCCACATTTTATAAATAAAATCGGTTCGTACCCGGTTCCTACCCGGACCCGGTGCGTACCCGGAACCCGGTTCCTACCCGGAACCGGTTCCGGGTATTACAAAAAAACCCGATATGCCCATCTCTAGCTGAAACCCTTATATTTGTTTCCGGCCTCCTTCACGAAAGACTAGAGTCTTTTATTTTTTATTTTTCGTGGACTTGGCTCATTCACAGAAGGTTTTCAAATCACACAAACTTGTTTAATTTAGTTATTTTCACTTCACTATGAGTTCAGACTAGTGGGGTTGGAAACTTGATCCTAATGCGGATAGCTATACGAGTAAAGGTTCAGGTCCAGTCCCTTCATGGGCTCAGACTCCCACGTCTTCGTCATCAGGACAATCGAGTTCAACTACAGCAAATCAGTGGGCTTTTGTTACAAACCAAAACCAAAGTATTCAAAGTCTTCTTTTGAGTGAAAATGAAACCGGTAGTAACAACCGCCCACCAAAGCTCATGCATATCAGTCTACTCTACTGGAGTACCATCATTTCTTGGGCAAAACACGGAGTTGATGGCAAGAGAGATTTCATACGTATATTCTTGGGCAAAATTGTGGTTGTCTTTTACCACGGAATTCTATCAAGCACTTGAAGAAGCCGGTTCAAATGCTGCGACATTTGCGGATCTTTCTGTCGATGACAAGAAGACATATGATTTTAAGGTCGCGGTAACTCCGGAAGAGGTTGTCACAAAGTTTGTCGACGCATTGCCAGCTCAATGGAATGGTTTCTGGGAGATTCTGAAGTATAATGGCACGCTAGCTACAACCAACATCCATGATTGCATTCAACTCTTGGAGAACAAAAATCAAGAGGAAATCAGGAAGGCAAAAGAGTGCTGGTACCACAAAATCCCGAGATGTACTATGGAAATTGTGGAGGTACCAGCACGGTTGCAAGACCTGCCCAACATGCTCAGCTACAAACTGCATTTGTCTCAAGCACCGATATGTATGGAACACCACAACCAGCAGCCTCAGAGCAAAGCTATCAGTCTACTGGAGTACCATCATTTCTTGATCCAAACTACAAAGGTCAACAACAAGCCTGTTATGGAAACTCTTCATCAACAGTCAATGCTGGTCAATCAACTAATCCAAACACAGTTCGGCTAGACCCTTCAGGTTTCTCAAAAGTAAGTGTTGAGGTGGCAAAGGAAGATATGTAGCAGGGCAAATTGGGAACATCAATTTGACTCAGGAATATTATCAGCAAATTGATAAGGATGAAATGGATTTGATGGATATTAAGTGGGCATTTTCTAGTGCAATGAGGCGAGCAAAGGATTTCATGGAAAGAACTGGTAGAACCAGTTTGGAAAGCAAGAAGGACACCAAGTATGGGTTCGATAAGCAAGCGGTCAAGTGTTTCAACTGTGGTGAACGAGGCCATTTCAAACGTGAATGTACGAAGCCAGCTCAACATGGGAACCAGAATCCATTCAGAAATCAAGGCAACCAACCGAACCAGAATCAAAACAGGAACAATGAACGTGCCTTGATGCCTGTAAACAATACTCATTAAGCAGGTCCATCAAACAACAACCGAGCTCTTGTGGTGCAAGTTGATGAAGGTTGTGACTGGTCGATTCAACTGGGTAGCGGTGATCAGGGTGGAACAACTTGTTTTGCCGAGGTTGTCAAGGATCTAAAACACGCGTGTGGTGGAGAATCTTCATATGAAGACTGTTCTGGTTATAGTGGAAGCTCAAATGAGGAATCCTCAAGTTCAGGAGAAGACGGTACAGATGAAGTGTCACATGAAACCATTGATGCAGATGTTGAGGAGCTTTTGAGTGAAGCTAAAGCAGGGAATGACCAAAGATCAATTCTGGTGGATTAAGCTGCTTATTCTTCTTCTTCTTCTCATCATTCAGCCTTTATGGTTAATGTTGGCAGTTCCTCAAGTCAGGTATGTGTCGATGAACCTAAATCTGATAAATGTGATAATTGTGTTGATTTCGGTGCTAAATTGTCTGACTTGCAAAGCAAATATGATGATTTGCAAAGCAAGTATGACGTGACATTTATCCACAATCAAAGTTTGATCATGGATCTTTCGAAATGCATAGAGGCCAACTTGTTCCATAAAAATCATGAAAAGAAAACAAACTGCTATAAACAATTACATCACTAGGCTCGAAGAAGCACAAAAAGAGTTGGCCTGTGTCAAGTGTGAAAATGAGGCGATCCAGCTTAGGTTAGATAGTTACTCAAACTCTAGGTATGTGTTGGATCACATCATTGACATACAGAAAAAGAAGAGTGATGTCACGTGCATTGCATATAAGAAGTGTCCTCCACCTGTTAGACACAATTATACCACAATGCCTGATGAGGAGGATAAACCTCAATTTGAGCCATCTATTCCTTTAGATGTTGAGGAATTCGCAGCTGGACTCGGTTACAAAAAGGAAGTATCATCAGATTTGGATGTGTCAGCAGATACGAAAGTATCAACTGCTGATCAAAATCAGGATCCTCCAGTCATTGTTGAGGATGCTGATTCTTCAGATGATGAATCCGATGATACTGACTCTGCACAGTCTGATGCAGTTATCAAAGAAAAGGACATACCTCTTGAGAATCACATTCTATGTGATCCTCCCGCAAAACCTGCTAAGACCGTTCGGGTCGAGTCCACTTCTGCACAAGAGTCTGAGAGTGTGAATTTGCTATACACTCTAGTTAGTGATGATAAAGTTTATTCAAATAAAGATTTTCCGATTAAAAATGTAAATCAATCTTTAATTAATAAAGTATTTGAGGATTCGACAAGTAAGTTTTTGGAAGAATCGAGTTCACGAGTTGTGGTAACACAATGTCCTCCGATTCCAAGAGCTGAAATTCAAAAACAATATGGCAATCAGAAATTACCAACAGAGAAAATTCAGCAAAATCACACTAAATCAAAAGGAAAATCCACAACTCAATGTCGAAAGGAACAACACCAGCGAAAGAATCAGAAAATAAACTTTGTAAAGTCGAAGGGAAACGATAAACTTGAAACATTTGAAAACAAATCTAATGTAGATTTTGTTAAGCAAGTTAAAATTTTGAGAAGAGATGGTCAAAACAATTCAGGACCAAGTACTTCGAAATCACAAAGTTCATCAAAGGGACATCAACATGATACTTCAGGGTTTGTTGAACGAAGATCATGTTTTGAGTGTGGTGAATTTGGACATATCATTCGAAATTGTCCATATCTTCATAAGTTAAAGGCCAAAGCAGATGTTCCCCGTGAGCAAAATTACCAAAAGTGATCTGTTTCTCCAAAACAAGATCCCTATCTTGTGAAAGAAAGTGAGAAGAGACATGTAACACCTCGTAAAATCACGACCAATGATGTGTTGACACGTGTACTAAACCCTAATAAAGTCAAACGTTGACTATGAGGGACTAATTTTTGCGAAAAATCAAAAACTTTGAATGCAAAAGGACTAAAAGTGTCAACATACTTAAACTAAGCCTCTGAATGACATTACACGGTTTTCATATTCACAAATGAGCCACGTGTTGGTCGAGAGGAGCCGTTTGCATAATTATTTGAAAGTTTGCGCGTCGAAGGGTTAAAACCGTCAACATGTTAATTCTTACCTCTGAGTGACCTTTTAACAAACCGAGGGCTTCATGATAATTGATTACACTCTCGGGAATGCCTAATATTGTCCATTTAAGGCTTTTATGCCTATAAGTGAAATTACGCGCAAGTTTGCAAGTTAAAGGGGTTAAAAGCATCAACATGTTTAATTATACCTCTGAGTGACCTTTTAACAAACCCGAAGCATCGTGAAGTTTGATAATACTCTCATAAATGCCTAATATGGATTACATAGGGCTTTGATGCTATTAAACGATAATACGCGCAAGTTTGCGCGTTAGAGGGACCAAAAGCATCAACTTTTAAAACTACACCTTTGGGGGACCATTTAAGCGAACAGGAGCGTCGTAATATTTAAGCATATGCTCGAGAATACTCAATATGGGCCACGAAAGGCTTAGATATTGTTAAACGATATTACGCGCTACTTCGTGCGACAAAGGGACTAAAAGTGACGACTAGCGAAACTACGCCTTTGAGAGGCCTTTCGAACAAACCGGGAACTCCGTATTACTCAATCGCACTTCTGAGTGTACCTAAGGTTGACCGTTAGAGGTTTTGAACCGTGTATTAACACGTTATGAGAGTTTAGAAACTTTCGTGCCAAAAGCGCTAATATATGAAAATTGAATAATAAGTAATGGTGTCAGGGACTGTTGGTGTCGAGCGTTCAAAAGTTGTTTTTGAAGTTGTATACAACTGATTCAGAAGTCAGAGGGACCAATATTGTCATTTTTATAAGATAAATAAGGTTAAAATGTTGAAACATGAACACAGGGACCAAAACATCATTTCTGCCAAACTTATGGAGCTGGGCTAGTAGCTCGCGGGCCGCGTAGGCCTGGCTGCTCTCGTTCGCGGGCCGCCAAGGCCCAAACAGCTGCTGCAAATTGTTTTAAATTGATTGTTTTGAGTCCTTGTTTATCTACCACACATACTCAAACCATTTGAGCAATACATTGGGCATGTTAACTGATTTATAGACCTAGTTTTACACCCAGAATGATCCTAGCAAACCTCTAGACACTTAGCAAGATCATGAGGATTCTTGAAAACTATAAATAGGCTTCATTTTTCACTTAAACACTTGCATCATTCCTTCCAATCTGCATATCTCTCAATTCTAAGAGGATCCTGAACATTTTGGGAACCTCCTTTCAGTCCCTAGGACCTTATGTAAGTGTCCTTTCGTGACTAGTTTATTTTATTTGGCGTTTAAAGCTAAAAAGTCAAGCGTTTACGACGAACGCTTTGACTTTTAGTAAGACCGTAAACGGTCGAGCCATTGTTCGCAACGAATATGGCTACGTGATCTTAATTAGGTAGGTGTTAAACCCTCAAAAGGGTGCCTCCTAAGAATCATGTATGCTTGGTCAATTGACGAGCCAACTTAATATTGTTTTTAAAAGTCAACAGGGCAGTTTTCGAAATAATTGCGATATGAGTTTAGAAATGTTCTAAAATACGTTTTATCACTTAAACAACTTGGTAATAATTATTAGAACATTTGTAAACATTTTCGGCTCGTCAACTCCAGTTTTAGTGCCGGTTCGCAACCGAAAGTCGTGAAGTTTGACTTCTGCGTTGACTTTCGATTATGAACCGAATTAGATTAGTTTGCTAATGATTTTAGGTTCCGTTATGATCGTAATTTAATGTAGCATAACCCTATAAGGTTATATTACACGATCATACTAGAAATCTGAGTTATTTGCTTGTTTCCGTTAATATGCTTAAAATTGACCATTATGCCCTTATGTCATAAAAGCTAGATTTTTGAAAATGTGAAAGGATAAAAAGCTTTATTACTGGTTTATAAGTATGTCCAAGAAGTTTGACTTCAGTTTCTGGTCTCAAACAAAAGTTATGCAAGATATCGTAAAACAAAACTTTTTGTTTATTAAATTGCATTTTTAGCATAAATCATATTTAAACCCAATTTTTGGCACCAAACTTATTACCTACTGTTATGATATAATTTTTAGGGATTTTTGGAATTTTTTGTCAGATTTTATACTGACCATAACATAGAGTTCTAGCATGAATTCGGTAATTGACGATAATGCCCTTTACATTAATAAAATGAGATTTACATATCATTTACATGCCAAACCTTTTCCTATTGATGTTATATGATAAATAAAATATTTTAAACAGTTAAGGCTGATCAAAATCTCAGAATTTCATAAACATCTCGAATATCGTCAAATTATCGACTTTTACGCTAATTAGGCGCATAGTATGGTTTAAAACCATATTTAGCACCTAAGACTTGTTACCTACTGATTTTAAAAATAAATTTTAATACTTTAACAGTATGTATAAGTCTTGAACTCAGACTTCCAATTTTGACCTTAAAAACATATGTGAAATGACCAAAATGCCCCTACGGTGCATAGTTTGGCCATAAATGATAAACCTCACATATCTTTGATATCTTACTGATGTAACTTGATAAAATAAATATTTTTACTGAATGTTATAGACCAGAACCCCAGTTTGCTATTAAATCTTTTTTATAAACTTGAAAATGACCAAAATACCCTTACGGGACTTAAATTGGTTACACGTTATGCATATACGGTTACCCGTTATGCATTTATGCGTTCGGTATGGTTTATGTAACTAGTTTGCGTAAATTGGCCGAAACGGGTCAAACCTTATCATTTTTACTTCAAAATCCAGAATGTATTTAGTTTACTCATATTATACAAGTCTTCATACTTGTTGGGTCTAAATTACATTCCATTCCGGTCATCGCTTAATCTTGCGTATCGCACCGTTTTCATATTTAAAAACTAGCCGGTCTAAGTCTATGACTTAATTAAGACCCGTTAGCATTCTAATTGGTTATTTATACCATCATTCCAGACTAGAGCCTTCCGGTAGATTGTACCTACGCTTACTTAATTGAATACGGCTGAGTTATTATAAATCTTGCAATTTAAGACAGGAGCTAGCTCAGGTAAATACTCTTAACCTATTTTCCCATATACGGGCTTGAGATACGGTAATATAATTACCGCATGGTCAGGTATGGGATTCGAAGACCAATAAGTCAGGAAATTCAAATAACCTGTTTTAATTCGTATTGCTTGACTGAAACATTGGGGGTTAATGCGACCGTGTCCTGGATATCCTTGACTCATTAATTGCAAATGGCCACGACCTAAGCACGGGGTGAAGGCAAACACCCGACAGATGCGACATGGTTTATTAAATAATTATTATACCCAATATGGGGGTTCCTAATAAGGGAATAAGTGGTGTGTCGGTTAATCATGAACCGGCATAGTACCGAGCCCCGTATGTAGAGAAAGTTATATAAAACTGATAACATGAGATATAGTTTGTCCCAAATATAAAATATTTCGTGCCCTGTGCACCTAAACCTATTTTCATAAACATTTTCAAATGTGTCGGTTGATTGTATTTACCCGTGAAAACTGACGTATTTTCAAAAGTCTAAATGACAGGTACAAATACGTAAATAGGCTGGAAGCTGCTCAGGATTGTTAGACGAGGAACTTGCAATTCCTTCACATAAGCCATTAGTCTGATAAACTTCTTTTGTTATAATGATCCGCCTGTGGATTATTACAAGCTTGTCTGCACTTAATATTTTTATATTTTCAAGACATTTGGGTTTGTAATAGTACAATATATTCCAAGACTTCCGCTGTGCTATTATGTGTATATTTGACCATGACGATACCAATCTTACCTCATGATACTCCCCACCGGGCTCACCAGGCTGAGCTATAAATATCGGGGTGTGACAGGTTGGTATCAGAGCCAACGTTTGAGTGAATTAAACACTAGCCTTTAGTGTTTAATCTCAAATCACACAGTAGCATATTCCTTAGACCTTCTGAGTCTAGACTTAACATAGGAATGCTCTCATCCCTATTAAGTAAACATTGTTTTCGATTTTATATATTTTGAGCATGTCGCCAAGCAAAGAAGCCGTTGATGGAATTCTCCACATCCGAAGCCTAGAAATGCCAAGCTTCGTACCACGGCTAGGATAAGCGTGCAACTGGTTGAAAGAAAGACCTTTATGGACCTATTCCCAAAATCAAACCTATTTAAACTCTTAACCAGACATCGGAGTCCATACCAGAAGGTCCCTGAGGCTCCCATACTGAAGATGATGCATGGGGATGCTATTAATCCCTAATTCCTATTTCCAAGTTTTGAAATTTCAAACTTGGACTATACCAGTCAAAACCCAATCCGTAATCCATGTCATTTCTTTAACCGTTGAGTCCTTGGATTCTACTTCTGCAATGGATCCTGATTTGAAATACTTACTTCATTCACTGATGTTTTCAGTATCCCTACCATATACGGTAAACAAAGAAGAGAAACAATCGAAAGGAAGTAAGAAAGGCATTAGAGAATCCTTCTTCCATAATATTCATTATCCTTTAAGTCCCTATAAGGACATATCTCTTCTATATAGTCCCTTTGTGGACATTATAATTCAATAAAGTCCCTCGGTGGGCATGCTATTTCAATATAGTCCTTTCATGGACAGGTGATTTTATTAAAATCCCTTTTGTGGATACACTATTTAAATAGTCCCTTCGTGGACTTGGTATTTGTCACGGCCCCCGACCCGGTTTGACCCGTTTCAAGAGCCGCGGGACAGAAAATCCCGTGGTATTTATTTAACAGCGGAAGTTATCTTCAGGATCTTTTTAAAACTGAAATATTTCCCGATTATTTATTTCACAACTCGGGATAAAACCCGGTAATTTACAATCTTGAGATTTCACGGAGAAATCTTTTATTTTAAAACATGTTTCCTTATTTTATATTGAGCCACTTCCTTAAGCTTGTAGTGCTACGTGACACTTTTCCTGGATCACAACAGATCACCTGAAACATGTTTGAAAAAGGTTTTGTCAGCGGGAAATACTGAGTGAATCATTCTTTTTACTAAAACGACTCATTTGTTATAATTTACAGTATTAAGAGAGATTACAATGTTTCAGATATCAACCAACTACCCACAGTATTTGTCACTCGACCATCCATCGGTAACCTCTTTGTCCAATGGAGTCTGTGACTATGGTCATATCACTCATTGGCTAACTCGTTGTCCAATAGTGACGGTTATCAAGTAATGTATACAAAACCCCACATACCGGCTGTAACTTGGTGATTACATAAACTTAATCACTATAATTATAATCTTTGAAAATAAACATGATTTTGAAAGTAATTTGATAAAAAGAGAATGACTCACTTTGCAGTTTTAATTTGAGCAGAGCCTAGCCTACTGATTAGCCTTTTTAACCTAAATTTAATAACATGCACACAATTCGGTTAGTAACTTAATACAGCATTTACGATAACTCACGAGATTAAACCCTCACATCGAATGACAAAGTGCGATACTTAAACATCCATTGATTTAACAACGATTGACATAGCATGTGGGCAGCACTTAAACATCCATTGGATAGTTTAATCGATCGGACATTGAATCGTAGCAGCGATCGAGTTATTACCCTGTTTTGCGGCAGCAATTAGTGATCCGTGTGTGTTTTAAAAGTAATTCTACGATATCTCAGTGTAGAATTGGAATTTCTACGTCGTTTCAGTGCCAAAAATCAAGTCCCAATGCCCACTATTTATAGCTAAATTTTGACCCCCCTCGCGTGACGCGAGGGGTATCCCTGGGGGCTTCGCGTGACGCGAAGGACCCTATCCTACCATAGGGTAGCCACGTTCCCAACTAGGCTTGCTGAGTTGACGAATTCTTAAAATTCAATTTCGACAGCAAGTTATTTAGATAATCGTAACTAGGGTTTACCCCCCCCCCCCCTGAGTTTTAGGGGCCCTGATCCTGATTATTCTGAAAATTTTAGGGTTTGTGCAGAATCACTTGGGTGTCTTAATTAGGGTGTCCTATTGGATAAAATAATAAAATAAATAGGACTTTTGATGAGAGTTGTTACATCCTCCCCACCTTAATAAAAATCTCGTCCTCGAGATTTACTGAAATAAGTAGGGATACTTTTTCTTCATTTCTGATTCCAGTTCCCAAGTGTATTCAGCTCCTCTCTTTGAATCCCACTTTACTTTAACTAGCACTAGTCGCTTGTGCTTGAGAAATTTGACTTTTCTGTCTTCTATCTGAAGAGGTTTCTCTACAAATTTTAACTTTTCGTTTACTTCTATATCTTGGAGAGGTACTACCAAAGATTCATCTGATAAACATTTCTTGAGATTAGATATATGGAATACATCATGTATTCCAGCTAACTCTTCTGGTAGTTGTAAACGATAAGCAACTGGTCCTATACGTTGAATCACTGGAAATGGTCCTACGTATCTTGGACTTAGCTTTCCTTTCTTACCGAATCGAACAACTCCTTTCCAAGGAGAAACTTTTAATAGTACTCTTTCTCCAACTTGGAATTCTAACGGCTTACGTCGATTGTCGGCATAGCTCTTTTGACGATCTCGAGCTGTCTTCAGTCTTTCCTTGATTTGTGTAATCTTGTCGGTCGTCTCTTGTACTATTTCAGGACCTGACAATTGACTTTCTCCTATTTCTGCCCAACAAACGGGAGTTCTGCACTTTCTTCTATATAGTGCCTCGAATGGGGCAGTTTCAATACTTGAATGATAACTATTGTTATAGGAGAATTCGATTAATGGTAAGTGATCGTCCCAATTTCCACCAAAATCTATCACACATGCTCTGAGCATGTCTTCTAGAGTTTGGATTGTCCTTTCACTTTGTCCATCTGTTTGAGGATGATATGCAGTGCTTAGGTTTAGTCTAGTTCCCATTGCTTCTTGGAAACTAGTCCAGAAATGGGAAGTGAAACGACTATCCCTATCCGAAACAATGGAGAGTGGAACTCCATGTAAGGATACTACTTCGTCTACATACAACTTTGCCAATCTTTCCATGCTAAAGGTTTCCTTCATGGGTAGAAAATGAGCTGATTTGGTTAATCGATCCACAATTACCCAAATCGCGTCATTACCTTTTCTGGTTTTGGGTAACTTAGTAACAAAATCCATTGTTATGAGTTCCCATTTCCATACAGGCATTTCCAGTCGTTGTAATAGACCTGAAGGTTTCTGATGTTCTGCCTTAACTTGTGAACAAGTAAGACACTTAGAAACATATCGGGCTATATCCTTTTTCATTCCTATCCACCAGAAATTCTTTCTTAAATCTTGGTACATTTTATTGTTTCCAGGGTGCATGGTATACCTAGATTTATGGGCTTCTTCTAAAATCTTATTTCTTAATTCTCCCTGCTTAGGTACCCATATTCTTCTTTTGTGGAATTTCCAAATTCCATCAACTCCTTGTTCTAATTCTTTTATTCTTCCTTTCATTCCTTCAGCATAATCCTTGATTGCTGTAGCTTGAACATTTTTCAATTGTTCCATTAAATCTAATTGTAGATTTAATCTGAGAGCACGAACTCTCTTTTGCTTTTCATGATACTTACGACTTAAGGCATCTGCAACTACAATTGCCTTTCCTTCGTGATACTGAATATCACAGTCGTAGTCACTTAGGATTTCCATCCATCTTCTTTGCCTCATATTTAACTCTTTTTGCCCAAATATGTACCTTAAACTTTTGCGATCCGTATAGACAGTAAATTTACTTCCATACACATAATGTCTCCAAATCTAAAGGGCAAAAATTACGGCTCCTAACTCTAAGTCATGAGTTGTATAGTTTTCCTCGTGCTTTTTCAATTGCCTTGAAGCATACGCAATTACCTTCTTGCGTTGCATCAGCACACATCCAAATCCTAATTTTGAAGCATCACAATATACTTCAAAATCTTCAGTTCCTTCTGGTAAGGCTAAAATTGGAGCATTTGTTAACTTCTGCTTTAGAATCCTAAAAGCTTCTTCTTGTTTTGGTCCCCATTCAAACTTAACTGCTTTACAGGTTAGCTTAGTTAATGGTACAGCTATCTTGGAAAAATCCTTAATAAACCGTCTATAGTATCCAGCTAAACCTATAAAACTTCTAATCTCCAATGCGGATTGCGGAACCTTCCATTGGGTAATTGCCTCTATCTTAGCAGGATCTACATGAATGCCTTCATGATTCACCATGTGTCCTAAGAATTGCACTTCTTGCAACCAAAATTCACACTTCGAGAATTTGGCGTACAACTTTTTTCTTTTCTTAACAAAGTTAAGAGTGAATGCAAGTGTTGACAATGCTCATCCTGACTTTTGGAATAAATAAGTATATCGTCAATGAAAACAATTACAAATTTATCCAAATACGGTTTACAGATCCTATTCATCATGTCTATGAATGCTGCAGGTGCATTCGTTAATCCGAAGGGCATGACTGTAAACTCGTAATGACCATACCTAGTTCTGAAAGCAGTCTTAGGTATGTCTTCTTCTTGTACCTTTAATTGATGATATCCGGAGCGTAAATCAATCTTAGAAAAATATCTAGCTCCTTGAAGTTGATCAAAAAGATCATCAATCCTAGGTAATGGGTATCGATTCTTAATTGTAACCTTATTCAATTCTCTATAATCAATACACATTCTCATTGAACCATCCATCTTCTTTACAAACAACACTGGTGCTCCCCACGGGGATGAACTAGGTTGTATGAAATCTTTACTTAGTAATTCATCTAATTGCTTTTTCAGTTCTAACATTTCTGTGGGTGCTAACCGATAAGGTGCCTTAGCTATCGGTATAGTTCCTGGAATTAGATGAATTCTAAATTCTACTTCCCTATCTGGGGGTAATCCTGGTAACTCTTCTGGGAATATGTCTGGGTATTCTGAAACTACAGGAATTTCCTTAAGTTCTTTACCCTTAGTACTAATGATTACTGAAATGATATATACTATTCCTTGCTTTCGTTCATAACTAGAAACTTTCATTACTGATATGAACTTCATGGGCTTACGTGGTTTATCTCCTGTAATCATAATGACTTCTCCGGTGGGTGTTTGAATTTCTATGGAATTCTGATCACAAAGAATTCGAGCATGGTTGGCTACTAACCAATCCATTCCTAACACAACATCAAATTCGGCTAATTTTATAGGTAACAGGTTCGCAAAGAATTTATGGCCTGAGAGTTCTATATTTTCTTTTTGCAAAACTTTATCTATGCTAACAGAATTTCCGTCTGCCGTTTCGACTGTAAAAATCTGCCTAAGGTTGGTTAAAGGTAAGTTAAGAGCTTGGCAGAATGAAGTATTGATAAAACTTTGGTTTGCACCAGAGTCAAATAATACTTTGGCATACACGTTATGAACTAAGAACGTACCAGCTATCACATCTGGAATGAGTTCTGCTTCTTGAGTGGTCAGCTGGAATGCTCTGACATTCTTTTTAGTAGCTCCGTCGGCTGTCTTGGCTTTATTGTCTGCTGGTTTAGCTAATTTAGGACATTCTGTTTTGAAATGTCCCGCTTCTCCACAGTTAAAGCAGACTATGGTTTTCTTTCTACAGTTTTCTTCACGATGTCCTACCATTTTACAAAAATTACAGGTTACACTACATCTTCCAAAATGTTTCTTTCTGCAATTCCTGCAGAATGGCGGATTTGAAGTTTGCCTTGTTCCTCTTCTCTTGAAGTTGCTATTATTACCCATACGAACTCATTGGGTAATTTTCTGAGCCAGTTCCTTTTTCCTGTTATCATCTCTTATGCGTACCAGTTCATCGGTTAGGGTGTTAGCTAATTCTACCGCATCATCAATAGTACGAGGTCTCGCAGCTTTAACGATGTTACGAATTTCACTAATTAATCCCCAAATATAGCGAGAAATGAGTACCGGTTCTGGCGAAGCCAGTGTTGGTACCACTCTAGCATATTGTAGGATCGTGAAACGACCTAACGAGTCGATCAGAAGAGTGCTCAGACCGAATCAGAGGCGGAATTCATTGATTCGGTCTTCGTTTAGCTTGTATTCACTAATAAATGTCTTGTTTATTGATTTTGAACACTTTACAGTACAGAGACACCTCGACAGCACCTCGGCGTCGGAAATCAGAAAGTTACAAATGAGAAAGTTTGAAGCCTATTTATAGGACAAGACCCTCTAGTTTGAAAGTGGCATGTGAAGGGACCCTCTAGTTTGAAGGTGACACGGCCTGCTTCAAACTAGACCCTGTTCAAACTAGACCCTACTCAAACTAGCAGGACACTCTCAAACTAGACCTCTTCAAACTAGCAGGCTTCAAACTAGCAGCCTTCAAACTATCAGGCACTCTTCAAACTTTCAGTTCGAGACTCGATATAAGACGAAGTCGACAGATGTAATGCACCAACAAACTCCCCCTCAGATGTTGACGAGTCTTAAGTGTCGAGTCTTCGCATCTTCAGTCTTTATCAATCTCTTCTCTTTCTTAGCATATACCAGGATCTTCTCTTTGGCTCTAACCTCGTCAGACTCCCCCTCTCATCATGATGGGATCGCTGTCTGGAATTAGCTATCACCTAGAAATCAATCCCTGGCTTTATCTCTGATCAGCTCATTTCCTGCACACATTTTCTCATCAACACATAAGTTTTTACTTAAATCAATAAGAAAAACTTACTAATAATAGTTACATCAAGTTCAAATTAATGATCTCGATTAACTAATCAAACTTTTCTTTCTCAAATCAAATTTCTTCTGTTAAACACACACTCCCAACCCTGTTCATCGTGTTCAGCACTTGAAATTTTGAATATCAGCTTTCCAACATCAGTTGTCGAAAATCTTTTTGAATTTTTTCAAAATTTAAGCTAAAACACACTAAAATCTTTTTGAATTTTTGATAACAAAGGAATGCAGTAAAGAAATATTTACAGACAATATTTTTGTGAGCTTGTGTAAAAGGATCATATCAGTTTTTGAGACACATCACAAGCACCGTTAAGCTTTAAACATTTTCAGTTCTAAATGATTCACGCTGATTGACGATATTGTTGTCCACATAAACTCAATCTAAAAACTTTCAAAATGCTTACCGATACGTTAAGGTATATTAATATTGCACTAAGTTCTTATGGATCCCACGATCTCAGCATATCCCCTCATCATGCAATACACTATCTCAAGTAATGCCTTTAAACTTTTATCAACTGTGATTTGTACGAAAAAAACAAAGCAGAATGTTTAAACATTAACAATCAGGTCGATACTTCCGTATACGCAGAGAAAGTCCAATGTTTAAACAAAATAAGAAAAATAAAATAAGTTGAAGTTGTTTAGGCTTTAACTACCAGGTCGATACTCCCGTATACGCAGAGGTGATCCAAAGCTTAAACAAAACACCAAAGAAAATAAAGCAGAACGTTTAGGCAACAACATCCAGGTCGATACTCACGTATACGCAGAGGATGTCCGATGCTTAAACAAAATAAAGAAATAAGACAAGTTTAAATCTTTGCAAAATAAAATGCACAATCACAGCGACTTTTTAGCAAAGTTGTGAAAGTTCACAAACTTAACCAGTTTTATGTCTTTCGACAATCAGCGATTACTGAGTAGGCACACAATCAAGAAGGACAAAACTAAGTACTATGCTTTCAATCATGTTTCCCACTAGAACTAGGTTTTTTGCTTTAGGTTTGTATCGTTATCGCAAATCTACTAGTCTAGCTGAGCCTACCGTCACATCTTTAGTGAGACCGTTTATCACATTTTATCTTTCCATTTCTTTAGCATGCTGTGACAGTCCAACTGATCTACTATCATTTCCTCTTTTTACAACAAAACTCATTTTTGCATTTTTTCAATGTTTTTGACATTTTCAAATTTTCTAATTTTTTTTTAAATTTTTACTCCCCCTAAAATCAAAATATGTCTCAATTTTGATTTTCTGGGAAAATTTGAAAACAAGCTGTACAAGAAATGTGACAACATGATGAGAATTACTTCAATTCTCCATTCACTTGGCTTGAACAATCAGAACTCCCCCTGACAACAAAACATTTTCCCATAGTGATTTCAAAACACTTAAGTTTGTTTTAATCAAAATGGTTTTTCAGGAAAATAAGTTTTGTGTGTCTTTTCACAAATTCGGGGTTTCATCCATCACCTTGTTCTTCTTCAATCACTTGTAAAAACTAACATTTTTAAGATCAATTCTCAAACATCACTTGTAGAAAATCAAGTACAACTTAATGTCCCTGATTTACCACATGTAAGTCGAAATATCACTTTCGTGAATTTCTCAAGAAAAATGCCGATTCATGTTCCACGCTTACCAACCTGGGAACTCCGGCAAGTCAGGTTTTTCATTTAAACAGATTCACCCAAGCCTGATGGTCCTTGGGTGATTTTGAATTCTTGTTCAACAATGGTGGAAAATTTGCATCATCCATTGTTAGACCAGAATTCTCAACTTTTACCTCAACAAATGGCTCTTCTGATTTTTGGAATTTTTTGTCAGATTTTATACTGACCATAACATAGAGTTCTAGCATGAATTCGGTAATTGACGATAATGCCCTTTACATTAATAAAATGAGATTTACATATCATTTACATGCCAAACCTTTTCCTATTGATGTTATATGATAAATAAAATATTTTAAACAGTTAAGGCTGATCAAAATCTCAGAATTTCATAAACATCTCGAATATCGTCAAATTATCGACTTTTACGCTAATTAGGCGCATAGTATGGTTTAAAACCATATTTAGCACCTAAGACTTGTTACCTACTGATTTTAAAAATAAATTTTAATACTTTAACAGTATGTATAAGTCTTGAACTCAGACTTCCAATTTTGACCTTAAAAACATATGTGAAATGACCAAAATGCCCCTACGGTGCATAGTTTGGCCATAAATGATAAACCTCACATATCTTTGATATCTTACTGATGTAACTTGATAAAATAAATATTTTTACTGAATGTTATAGACCAGAACCCCAGTTTGCTATTAAATCTTTTTTATAAACTTGAAAATGACCAAAATACCCTTACGGGACTTAAATTGGTTACACGTTATGCATATACGGTTACCCGTTATGCATTTATGGGTTCGGTATGGTTTATGTAACTAGTTTGCGTAAATTGGCCGAAACGGGTCAAACCTTATCATTTTTACTTCAAAATCCAGAATGTATTTAGTTTACTCATATTATACAAGTCTTCATACTTGTTGGGTCTAAATTACATTCCATTCCGGTCATCGCTTAATCTTGCGTATCGCACCGTTTTCATATTTAAAAACTAGCCGGTCTAAGTCTATGACTTAATTAAGACCCGTTAGCATTCTAATTGGTTATTTATACCATCATTCCAGACTAGAGCCTTCCGGTAGATTGTACCTACGCTTACTTAATTGAATACGGCTGAGTTATTATAAATCTTGCAATTTAAGACAGGAGCTAGCTCAGGTAAATACTCTTAACCTATTTTCCCATATACGGGCTTGAGATACGGTAATATAATTACCGCATGGTCAGGTATGGGATTCGAAGACCAATAAGTCAGGAAATTCAAATAACCTGTTTTAATTCGTATTGCTTGACTGAAACATTGGGGGTTAATGCGACCGTGTCCTGGATATCCTTGACTCATTAATTGCAAATGGCCACGACCTAAGCACGGGGTGAAGGCAAACACCCGACAGATGCGACATGGTTTATTAAATAATTATTATACCCAATATGGGGGTTCCTAATAAGGGAATAAGTGGTGTGTCGGTTAATCATGAACCGGCATAGTACCGAGCCCCGTATGTAGAGAAAGTTATATAAAACTGATAACATGAGATATAGTTTGTCCCAAGTATAAAATATTTCGTGCCCTGTGCACCTAAACCTATTTTCATAAACATTTTCAAATGTGTCGGTTGATTGTATTTACCCGTGAAAACTGACGTATTTTCAAAAGTCTAAATGACAGGTACAAATACGTAAATAGGCTGGAAGCTGCTCAGGATTGTTAGACGAGGAACTTGCAATTCCTTCACATAAGCCATTAGTCTGATAAACTTCTTTTGTTATAATGATCCGCCTGTGGATTATTACAAGCTTGTCTGCACTTAATATTTTTATATTTTCAAGACATTTGGGTTTGTAATAGTACAATATATTCCAAGACTTCCGCTGTGCTATTATGTGTATATTTGACCATGACGATACCAATCTTACCTCATGATACTCCCCACCGGGCTCACCAGGCTGAGCTATAAATATCGGGGTGTGACAGGTTGGTATCAGAGCCAACGTTTGAGTGAATTAAACACTAGCCTTTAGTGTTTAATCTCAAATCACACAGTAGCATATTCCTTAGACCTTCTGAGTCTAGACTTAACATAGGAATGCTCTCATCCCTATTAAGTAAACATTGTTTTCGATTTTATATATTTTGAGCATGTCGCCAAGCAAAGAAGCCGTTGATGGAATTCTCCACATCCGAAGCCTAGAAATGCCAAGCTTCGTACCACGGCTAGGATAAGCGTGCAACTGGTTGAAAGAAAGACCTTTATGGACCTATTCCCAAAATCAAACCTATTTAAACTCTTAACCAGACATCGGAGTCCATACCAGAAGGTCCCTGAGGCTCCCATACTGAAGATGATGCATGGGGATGCTATTAATCCCTAATTCCTATTTCCAAGTTTTGAAATTTCAAACTTGGACTATACCAGTCAAAACCCAATCCGTAATCCATGTCATTTCTTTAACCGTTGAGTCCTTGGATTCTACTTCTGCAATGGATCCTGATTTGAAATACTTACTTCATTCACTGATGTTTTCAGTATCCCTACCATATACGGTAAACAAAGAAGAGAAACAATCGAAAGGAAGTAAGAAAGGCATTAGAGAATCCTTCTTCCATAATATTCATTATCCTTTAAGTCCCTATAAGGACATATCTCTTCTATATAGTCCCTTTGTGGACATTATAATTCAATAAAGTCCCTCGGTGGGCATGCTATTTCAATATAGTCCTTTCATGGACAGGTGATTTTATTAAAATCCCTTTTGTGGATACACTATTTAAATAGTCCCTTCGTGGACTTGGTATTTGTCACGGCCCCCGACCCGGTTTGACCCGTTTCAAGAGCCGCGGGACAGAAAATCCCGTGGTATTTATTTAACAGCGGAAGTTATCTTCAGGATCTTTTTAAAACTGAAATATTTCCCGATTATTTATTTCACAACTCGGGATAAAACCCGGTAATTTACAATCTTGAGATTTCACAGAGAAATCTTTTATTTTAAAACATGTTTCCTTATTTTATATTGAGCCACTTCCTTAAGCTTGTAGTGCTACGTGGCACTTTTCCTGGATCACAACAGATCACCTGAAACATGTTTGAAAAAGGTTTTGTCAGCGGGAAATACTGAGTGAATCATTCTTTTTACTAAAACGACTCATTTGTTATAATTTACAGTATTAAGAGAGATTACAATGTTTCAGATATCAACCAACTACCCACAGTATTTGTCACTCGACCATCCATCGGTAACCTCTTTGTCCAATGGAGTCTGTGACTATGGTCATATCACTCATTGGCTAACTCGTTGTCCAATAGTGACGGTTATCAAGTAATGTATACAAAACCCCACATACCGGCTGTAACTTGGTGATTACATAAACTTAATCACTATAATTATAATCTTTGAAAATAAACATGATTTTGAAAGTAATTTGATAAAAAGAGAATGACTCACTTTGCAGTTTTAATTTGAGCAGAGCCTAGCCTACTGATTAGCCTTTTTAACCTAAATTTAATAACATGCACACAATTCGGTTAGTAACTTAATACAGCATTTACGATAACTCACGAGATTAAACCCTCACATCGAATGACAAAGTGCGATACTTAAACATCCATTGATTTAACAACGATTGACATAGCATGTGGGCAGCACTTAAACATCCATTGGATAGTTTAATCGATCGGACATTGAATCGTAGCAGCGATCGAGTTATTACCCTGTTTTGCGGCAGCAATTAGTGATCCGTGTGTGTTTTAAAAGTAATTCTACGATATCTCAGTGTAGAATTGGAATTTCTACGTCGTTTCAGTGCCAAAAATCAAGTCCCAATGCCCACTATTTATAGCTAAATTTTGACCCCCCTCGCGTGACGCGAGGGGTATCCCTGGGGGCTTCGCGTGACGCGAAGGACCCTATCCTACCATAGGGTAGCCACGTTCCCAACTAGGCTTGCTGAGTTGACGGATTCTTAAAATTCAATTTCGACAGCAAGTTATTTAGATAATCGTAACTAGGGTTTACCCCCCCCCCCCTGAGTTTTAGGGGCCCTGATCCTGATTCTGATTATTCTGAAAATTTTAGGGTTTGTGCAGAATCACTTGGGTGTCTTAATTAGGGTGTCCTATTGGATAAAATAATAAAATAAATAGGACTTTTGATGAGAGTTGTTACATCCTCCCCACCTTAATAAAAATCTCGTCCTCGAGATTTACTGAAATAAGTAGGGATACTTTTTCTTCATTTCTGATTCCAGTTCCCAAGTGTATTCAGCTCCTCTCTTTGAATCCCACTTTACTTTAACTAGCACTAGTCGCTTGTGCTTGAGAAATTTGACTTTTCTGTCTTCTATCTGAAGAGGTTTCTCTACAAATTTTAACTTTTCGTTTACTTCTATATCTTGGAGAGGTACTACCAAAGATTCATCTGATAAACATTTCTTGAGATTAGATAAATGGAATACATCATGTATTCCAGCTAACTCTTCTGGTAGTTGTAAACGATAAGCAACTGGTCCTATACGTTGAATCACTGGAAATGGTCCTACGTATCTTGGACTTAGCTTTCCTTTCTTACCGAATCGAACAACTCCTTTCTAAGGAGAAACTTTTAATAGTACTCTTTCTCCAACTTGGAATTCTAACGGCTTACGTCGATTGTCGGCATAGCTCTTTTGACGATCTCGAGCTGTCTTCAGTCTTTCCTTGATTTGTGTAATCTTGTCGGTCGTCTCTTGTACTATTTCAGGACCTGACAATTGACTTTCTCCTATTTCTGCCCAACAAACGGGAGTTCTGCACTTTCTTCCATATAGTGCCTCGAATGGGGCAGTTTCAATACTTGAATGATAACTATTGTTATAGGAGAATTCGATTAATGGTAAGTGATCGTCCCAATTTCCACCAAAATCTATCACACATGCTCTGAGCATGTCTTCTAGAGTTTGGATTGTCCTTTCACTTTGTCCATCTGTTTGAGGATGATATGCAGTGCTTAGGTTTAGTCTAGTTCCCATTGCTTCTTGGAAACTAGTCCAGAAATGGGAAGTGAAACGACTATCCCTATCCGAAACAATGGAGAGTGGAACTCCATGTAAGGATACTACTTCGTCTACATACAACTTTGCCAATCTTTCCATGCTAAAGGTTTCCTTCATGGGTAGAAAATGAGCTGATTTGGTTAATCGATCCACAATTACCCAAATCGCGTCATTACCTTTTCTGGTTTTGGGTAACTTAGTAACAAAATCCATTGTTATGAGTTCCCATTTCCATACAGGCATTTCCAGTCGTTGTAATAGACCTGAAGGTTTCTGATGTTCTGCCTTAACTTGTGAACAAGTAAGACACTTAGAAACATATCGGGCTATATCCTTTTTCATTCCTATCCACCAGAAATTCTTTCTTAAATCTTGGTACATTTTATTGTTTCCAGGGTGCATGGTATACCTAGATTTATGGGCTTCTTCTAAAATCTTATTTCTTAATTCTCCCTGCTTAGGTACCCATATTCTTCTTTTGTGGAATTTCCAAATTCCATCAACTCCTTGTTCTAATTCTTTTATTCTTCCTTTCATTCCTTCAGCATAATCCTTGATTGCTGTAGCTTGAACATTTTTCAATTGTTCTATTAAATCTAATTGTAGATTTAATCTGAGAGCACGAACTCTCTTTTGCTTTTCATGATACTTACGACTTAAGGCATCTGCAACTACATTTGCCTTTCCTTCGTGATACTGAATATCACAGTCGTAGTCACTTAGGATTTCCATCCATCTTCTTTGCCTCATATTTAACTCTTTTTGCCCAAATATGTACCTTAAACTTTTGTGATCCGTATAGACAGTAAATTTACTTCCATACACATAATGTCTCCAAATCTAAAGGGCAAAAATTACGGCTCCTAACTCTAAGTAATGAGTTGTATAGTTTTCCTCGTGCTTTTTCAATTGCCTTGAAGCATACGCAATTACCTTCTTGCGTTGCATCAGCACACATCCAAATCCTAATTTTGAAGCATCACAATATACTTCAAAATCTTCAGTTCCTTCTGGTAAGGCTAAAATTGGAGCATTTGTTAACTTCTGCTTTAGAATCCTAAAAGCTTCTTCTTGTTTTGGTCCCCATTCAAACTTAACTGCTTTACAGGTTAGCTTAGTTAATGGTACAGCTATCTTGGAAAAATCCTTAATAAACCGTCTATAGTATCCAGCTAAACCTATAAAACTTCTAATCTCCAATGCGGATTGCGGAACCTTCCATTGGGTAATTGCCTCTATCTTAGCAGGATCTACATGAATGCCTTCATGATTCACCATGTGTCCTAAGAATTGCACTTCTTGCAACCAAAATTCACACTTCGAGAATTTGGCGTACAGCTTTTTTCTTTTCTTAACAAAGTTAAGAGTGAATGCAAGTGTTGACAATGCTCATCCTGACTTTTGGAATAAATAAGTATATCGTCAATGAAAACAATTACAAATTTATCCAAATACGGTTTACAGATCCTATTCATCATGTCTATGAATGCTGCAGGTGCATTCGTTAATCCGAAGGGCATGACTGTAAACTCGTAATGACCATACCTAGTTCTGAAAGCAGTCTTAGGTATGCCTTCTTCTTGTACCTTTAATTGATGATATTCGGAGCGTAAATCAATCTTAGAAAAATATCTAGCTCCTTCAAGTTGATCAAAAAGATCACCAATCCTAGGTAATGGGTGTCGATTCTTAATTGTAACCTTATTCAATTCTCTATAATCAATACACATTCTCATTGAACCATCCGTCTTCTTTACAAACAACACTGGTGCTCCCCACGGGGATGAACTAGGTTGTATGAAATCTTTACTTAGTAATTCATCTAATTGCTTTTTCAGTTCTAACATTTCTGTGGGTGCTAACCGATAAGGTGCCTTAGCTATCGGTATAGTTCCTGGAATTAGATGAATTCTAAATTCTACCTCCCTATCTGGGGGTAATCCTGGTAACTCTTCTGGGAATATGTCTGGGTATTCTGAAACTACAGGAATTTCCTTAAGTTCTTTACCCTTAGTACTAATGATTACTGAAATCATATATACTATTCCTTGCTTTCGTTCATAACTAGCAACTTTCATTACTGATATGAACTTCATGGGCTTACGTGGTTTATCTCCTGTAATCATAATGACTTCTCCGGTGGGTGTTTGAATTTCTATGGAATTCTGATCACAAAGAATTCGAGCATGGTTGGCTACTAACCAATCCATTCCTAACACAACATCAAATTCGGCTAATTTTATAGGTAACAGGTTCGCAAAGAATTTATGGCCTGAGAGTTCTATATTTTCTTTTTGCAAAACTTTATCTATGCTAACAGAATTTCCGTCTGCCGTTTCGACTGTAAAAATCTGCCTAAGGTTGGTTAAAGGTAAGTTAAGAGCTTGGCAGAATGAAGTATTGATAAAACTTTGGTTTGCACCAGAGTCAAATAATACTTTGGCATACACGTTATGAACTAAGAACGTACCAGCTATCACATCTGGAATGAGTTCTGCTTCTTGAGTGGTCAGCTGGAATGCTCTGACATTCTTTTTAGTAGCTCCATCGGCTGTCTTGGCTTTATTGTCTGCTGGTTTAGCTAATTTAGGACATTCTGTTTTGAAATGTCCCGCTTCTCCACAGTTAAAGCAGACTATGGTTTTCTTTCTACAGTTTTCTTCACGATGTCCTACCATTTTACAAAAAATTACAGGTTACACTACATCTTCCAAAATGTTTCTTTCTGCAATTCCTGCAGAATGGCGGATTTGAAGTTTGCCCTGTTCCTCTTCTCTTGAAGTTGCTATTATTACCCATACGAACTCCTTGGGTAATTTTCTGAGCCAGTTCCTTTTTCCTGTTATCATCTCTTATGCGTACCAGTTCATCGGTTAGGGTGTTAGCTAATTCTACCGCATCATCAATAGTACGAGGTCTCGCAGCTTTAACGATGTTACGAATTTCACTAATTAATCCCCAAATATAGCGAGAAATGAGTACCGGTTCTGGCGAAGCCAGTGTTGGTACCACTCTAGCATATTGTAGGATCGTGAAACGACCTAACGAGTCGATCAGAAGAGTGCTCAGACCGAATCAGAGGCGGAATTCATTGATTCGGTCTTCGTTTAGCTTGTATTCACTAATAAATGTCTTGTTTATTGATTTTGAACACTTTACAGTACAGAGACACCTCGACAGCACCTCGGCGTCGGAAATCAGAAAGTTACAAATGAGAAAGTTTGAAGCCTATTTATAGGACAAGACCGTCTAGTTTGAAAGTGGCATGTGAAGGGACCCTCTAGTTTGAAGGTGACACGGCCTGCTTCAAACTAGACCCTGTTCAAACTAGACCCTACTCAAACTAGCAGGACACTCTCAAACTAGACCTCTTCAAACTAGCAGGCTTCAAACTAGCAGCCTTCAAACTATCAGGCACTCTTCAAACTTTCAGTTCGAGACTCGATATAAGACGAAGTCGACAGATGTAATGCACCAACAGACTCCCCCTCAGATGTTGACGAGTCTTAAGTGTCGAGTCTTCGCATCTTCAGTCTTTATCAATCTCTTCTCTTTCTTAGCATATACCAGGATCTTCTCTTTGGCTCTAACCTCGTCAGACTCCCCCTCTCATCATGATGGGATCGCTGTCTGGAATTAGCTATCACCTAGAAATCAATCCCTGGCTTTATCTCTGATCAGCTCATTTCCTGCACACATTTTCTCATCAACACATAAGTTTTTACTTAAATCAATAAGAAAAACTTACTAATAATAGTTACATCAAGTTCAAATTAATGATCTCGATTAACTAATCAAACTTTTCTTTCTCAAATCAAATTTCTTCTGTTAAACACACACTCCCAACCCTGTTCATCGTGTTCAGCACTTGAAATTTTGAATATCAGCTTTCCAACATCAGTTGTCGAAAATCTTTTTGAATTTTTTCAAAATTTAAGCTAAAACACACTAAAATCTTTTTGAATTTTTGATAACAAAGGAATGCAGTAAAGAAATATTTACAGACAATATTTTTGTGAGCTTGTGTAAAAGGATCATATCAGTTTTTGAGACACATCACAAGCACCGTTAAGCTTTAAACATTTTCAGTTCTAAATGATTCACGTTGATTGACGATATTGTTGTCCACATAAACTCAATCTAAAAACTTTCGAAATGCTTACCGATACGTTAAGGTATATTAATATTGCACTAAGTTCTTATGGATCCCACGATCTCAGCATATCCCCTCATCATGCAATACACTATCTCAAGTAATGCCTTTAAACTTTTATCAACTGTGATTTGTACGAAAAAAACAAAGCAGAATGTTTAAACATTAACAATCAAGTCGATACTTCCGTATACGCAGAGAAAGTCCAATGTTTAAACAAAATAAGAAAAATAAAATAAGTTGAAGTTGTTTAGGCTTTAACCACCAGGTCGATACTCCCGTATACGCAGAGGTGATCCAAAGCTTAAACGAAACACCAAAGAAAATAAAGCAGAACGTTTAGGCAACAACATCCAGGTCGATACTCACGTATACGCAGAGGATGTCCGATGCTTAAACAAAATAAAGAAATAAGACAAGTTTAAATCTTTGCAAAATAAAATGCACAATCACAGCGACTTTTTAGCAAAGTTGTGAAAGTTCACAAACTTAACTAGTTTTATGTCTTTCGACAATCAGCGATTACTGAGTAGGCACACAATCAAGAAGGACAAAACTAAGTACTATGCTTTCAATCATGTTTCCCACTAGAACTAGGTTTTTTGCTTTAGGTTTGTATCGTTATCGCAAATCTACTAGTCTAGCTGAGCCTACCGTCACATCTTTAGTGAGACCGTTTATCACATTTTATCTTTCCATTTCTTTAGCATGCTGTGACAGTCCAACTGATCTACTATCATTTCCTCTTTTTACAACAAAACTCATTTTTGCATTTTTTCAATGTTTTTGACATTTTCAAATTTTCAAATTTTTTTTTAAATTTTTACTCCCCCTAAAATCAAAATATGTCTCAATTTTGATTTTCTGGGAAAATTTGAAAACAAGCTGTACAAGAAATGTGACAACATGATGAGAATTACTTCAATTCTCCATTCACTTGGCTTGAACAATCAGAACTCCCCCTGACAACAAAACATTTTCCCATAGTGATTTCAAAACACTTAAGTTTGTTTTAATCAAAATGGTTTTTCCGGAAAATAAGTTTTGTGTGTCTTTTCACAAATTCGGGGTTTCATCCATCACCTTGTTCTTCTTCAATCACTTGTAAAAACTAACATTTTTAAGATCAATTCTCAAACATCACTTGTAGAAAATCAAGTACAACTTAATGTCCCTGATTTACCACATGTAAGTCGAAATATCACTTTCGTGAATTTCTCAAGAAAAATGCCGATTCATGTTCCACGCTTACCAACCTGGGAACTCCGGCAAGTCAGGTTTTTCATTTAAACAGATTCACCCAAGCCTGACGGTCCTTGGGTGATTTTGAATTCTTGTTCAACAATGGTGGAAAATTTGCATCATCCATTGTTAGACCAGAATTCTCAACTTTTACCTCAACAAATGGCTCTTCTGGTTTTACCATACCAGAATCATTGCCTGAATGTGGCTTGTCTGACTTTGATGAGTCAGATTCATCGCCGACATGTGGCTCCTTTTTTTTTGAAGAAACAAATTCATTGCCAGAAAGTGAAAATGTTACTTTCTTTGTTTTGTTAATCTCTTGATTAACCAATTTCACTTTCTTCAAAATCCCTTTCGTCCTCAGATTTGTATCTGATGAAATTGTCTTGCTTGACTTTGCAGTTGAGGGAGTTGATTCAACAGAACTCTTATTCGATCTATCCGGTGAACCCGAGGACAAGATCTTCTCTAGATACTCTCTAGCCTTCTTTCTCTTCTTCCTCAGTCTGTCTTTCTGCCCCTGAGAAAATTTCACTTTTGTTTCTTGAACTTTAGGTTCTTGAACCTTTTGTTCTTTGAGCTTGACGTTGACTGGAATCTTTGCCATCTTCTGAGAATTAACCCTCAATCTTTCATTTGATCTCCTTGGGCAATCTCTGGCAATGTGACCTCTGATCTTGCAGTTAAAGCATCTCCTCGTCTCATAACTCCAACCTTGGCAGTTAACAGTAATGTGTCCTTGATAACCACATCGGTAACACACTCTGTTATCGTACCAATCACCATTTTCAGTCCAAACATTCAGATCATAGCACTGTTTGGCTTGGTGATAATCCTTGCTCCTCTTGTTTGCTGGATTTGACTTTTGAGCACTGTGGTCCAACCTGCACCACTTATTACCAACAATTTTTGAGTTTTCATTTTTCAATTTTTTTGATTTTTGATTGCGATTGGATGATTGATCTGATGAACTTTTATTTTCTTTTTGAACATTTTTCAAAATTTTCTCTTTTTGTTTTTGTTCCACTTTCTTCTTCAAAGGTTTTTGCTTAGAGCATTCTCCCTTTTCAGTTGATTGTGGAACAGTTTCTTGAAATTTCTCTTTTAATTTCAAAAACAAATTCTTTTTTTCAATTTTTTCATTTACATCATCAGATTTTTCATCGCAATCTTCAACTTTGACTTTGTCAAAGTTTGTGACATTGTCACTTATTGGAACAGAATTGATCGGTTTTGGACAGGGGAACTCAGATGAAGTCACAAAACCTTTCAATTTCTTTTCAAGTTCATCAATTTTGTTCCTTGAATTCTTAGCTTCATTTTCAAGCTGAGATATTCTCTCAAAATGAGACTTGATTGTCTTTTCATTCTCAATCTTAATGTTTTCAAGAACAGACTTTTCATTTTTCAAAGCTTTTTCTTTTTCTTTTTCCAAATTGTGAATTTTATTTTTCAAAACATTTTCCGAATTTTTTAGATTATTGTTTTCTAATGACAAACTCTCAACATCCTTCAAGAGTTTGTCATTTACAAATGTCAACATCTCACAATTTTTCAGCAAAACAAGAATATGTTTATCATCAACTTTTGTACTCTCTTCTTCTGGTGAATGATCAAAGATAGGTGCGTCTTCTGCAACCTCTTTCTTTAACTCTGGTTCAGGATTCACAGATATAGGTTTTTCAGATTCTTCTTTCTCAATCTTGACAGCTGGAATTTGTTCAACCTGCCTTTTCACACTAGATTTGATTTGTTCATCAGCTGTTGTTGTTTTCACATCTTTCTCAGATTTGATCTCTTCGTTAACCATTGCTGCCTTTTGATTCTTCTTTTTTGCAACATGTTTTTCTTTCAATTTTTCAATTTTATCGGCATAAAATAACTTTCCACTACGTTGATCAGATGGAAGTTGTTGTTTAAGATTTTCAAGTTTCCGGATTTCCTCTTCATAATTGTCACTTTCTTCATCAGACGAGTAATAAAAAACCGGAACTTTTTCAACAACTTCTTTTGCTGAGACAGTTTCTTCTTCTTTCTTTGTTGGAATATACTGCTGAGATTCATAATATACATATGCCAACAATTCCTCAAACTCCATGTTTCGGTATCGAAATTTTTCAAACAAACTGAATCAATTTCAAACGACCTTGTGCGAATGAGATTGATGTAACTTGAATTTGGTGCAAACTGACCCAAAACTCACAACACAAACTGAACTGATGCGAGTTGAATTTGCTGTGGACTATCCCAAACCTTGGGCCGAGATATTTATGTGAAAAGAATTTACAAACTCGGAAAGACCAAATCAAAGATAATATCTCATGGGCTTTCAATTAATCACAAATCAAATGCTGATAGAATCTTGACAATTAATGGACTGACAACAATTAATACTCACAACATGAAATCACATGCTTTCACATATAAAGTCCCACAATCGATTTTATTGTCAAATTATAATTGGGCCGCACTACAGGTCTTTATCCAAACTTTGGGCTTTCACTTAAACCAATAACATCAAAACACTAATCTCATGCAAACAAGACAACAAACAATTTCACTTATCCGACAACTATGAATTTTACTTCAACCTGATTGGACCGCATATAATGATCAATTGAAACACATGAGTTGAAATAAGAACCGACAACACTTATCAATTCAGTTTGAATGTATCGAAATTAAAACCTCACATGCAACACTAATCTTAAGACATGGGCTGACAATCTCATTTTTAAAAGCTGTTTTGATTGGGTCGCAAGTCTTGATCAAAGTGATATGCACATGCGGATTATTTAAACCAAGAATTTCACAAACAATCTGATGGATCACGTGGGCTTGACACACTTCCACTTAGCCGACAAAACAAGTATCAATATGATAAACACAAGCAAACTGACACAATTCGATTAAAGTATCACACAATCGATGCAATTTCAATCGGTTCACATTACTCAATGCACTTTCGATAATATCACATGCACTTTCAAATGGTAGTCGTGTTTCAGGTCAACGATACTTTCAAACGGTCACGTTCAATTTCAAACAGACAACCATGTATCTTCAAACGGTAAGTTTCAAACAGGAAGGTGCATTTTCAAACTGTCACGTCCAGTTTCAGACAGGAAGGTGCATTTTCAAACTGGAAGGTGCAATTTCAAACTGTCAGGTGCAATTTCAAACAGTAAGGTGACAGTTTCAAACGGTAGGGTGCTGGCAGTTTCAAACGGTCAGCAGTTTTCAAGTCATTTTTACCACTTTTACTTCGAATTTTAAGCTGAAACTTTCAAGGGTTTGTTAAAACACAATTACGCACACATTGTGAAAGTTTTAGCCGATTGTAACCGTGAAAAGTATCAATTTAGTGAAAGAAGATGTAGAAAATCAGAATTTTTCAGCGAAAACGAGCTAAACGGTAAGAACTCTTCCTCCCGAGCTCTGATACCACTTGTAGGATCGTGAAACGACCTAACGAGTCGATCAGAAGAGTGCTCAGACCGAATCAGAGGCGGAATTCATTGATTCGGTCTTCGTTTAGCTTGTATTCACTAATAAATGTCTTGTTTATTGATTTTGAACACTTTACAGTACAGAGACACCTCGACAGCACCTCGGCGTCGGAAATCAGAAAGTTACAAATGAGAAAGTTTGAAGCCTATTTATAGGACAAGACCCTCTAGTTTGAAAGTGGCATGTGAAGGGACCCTCTAGTTTGAAGGTGACACGGCCTGCTTCAAACTAGACCCTGTTCAAACTAGACCCTACTCAAACTAGCAGGACACTCTCAAACCAGACCTCTTCAAACTAGCAGGCTTCAAACTAGCAGCCTTCAAACTAGCAGCCTTCAAACTATCAGGCACTCTTCAAACTTTCAGTTCGAGACTCGATATAAGACGAAGTCGACAGATGTAATGCACCAACACATATTCAAAGAATGTCGAAGTATAACCGCGAAAATCTACACCCATCATTCGATGATTTAGGAACTTATTTGCCATTTGATCTTTTTCATATTCGGGATAGAATTTTCTTTCTACAAGACTCTTAAATTCTTCCCAGTTCATTGCATACATCATCATCCTTCCTTTTGCATGTAACACCGTGTTCCACCATTCTTGCGCCCCTTCTTTAAAAAGATTTGACGCGTACATGACCTGATCGTCTTTGGCACATTTACTTATTGTAATTACGGCCTCGGTTTTCTCTAACCAACATAGTGCCGCAGTCGCTCCTTCATTGCCTGCAAATTCAGCGGGTTTGCAAGCAACAAATTCTTTATAAGTGCAACCAGGTGTTGCATCTTTCATTTTCTTAGGAAGCAGAGCCTGCCGTGGATTATTATCGTGATTATTACCACCTCCGTTTACACTATTACTGAAGTTATCTTCAGAAATACGTTTGCTAGGAATGATTTGTTGAGGTTCGATTGGATTTCTAACAGCAGCAACTATTGCTGGAATAACATTGGCTGTCCCTTGAGCAACGATATTTTCTATATCCTGCCTAGTCATAAATTGATCTTCCGGATGTTGCTCAGATTGATTAACCTCGTTAACTGGTTCATTATTAGCGTTTTCCATCTGATAATATATAATTTATTAGTAGCAAATAAATAACAATTATACACAAAATAATCATACAAATTTTACAACACATATAGCCAAAATTATCGATTTTTTGATTTCCATTTTTATATTTAATAGTATGCATCAATACACACCATTATCTTACAAAGTTTTATTTATCGTTATTTCACATAATTATATTATTATTGCTATTATACACCCACAATTTCATAAACCTACTATCCCTCGTCAGTTGTTATTTCAGTAACGGCGTTCCCTCTCATCGTACTTCCAGGAGATCTGTTCTCCTACTTCCCTGATCCTATTTCCTGCATCCACCAGTTCTTCGCCAAAGTGGCGGAGTTCAGCTAGATTCTCATTGCTCATAGGTGGGTTTGGTATAGGTTCCGGGTCAAACTGTGGGAGAAAGGAATATGGACTGTTAAGCAGGTTTTGGAACTGCCAATCATTAGTCCACCATTCGTCCACGCCTAGTGGTTGAGTGTGGATTATAGGTTCTGGGATTGCTGGTTCCAAGTTTATTGGTAGTGGTGTAAAAACATTTTCATTGACAGGCTTAATTGTATCATAGCTTGCCAATATAAAATCTAACTCTTCTGATAATGTCATTTCCTGGGTTTGTTTAGAGCTCTCTCCAATTTCTATCTGGGTTTGGTTAGATCCTCCTCCAATCTCCATTTCTATTTGCTTAGAATATTCTTCAAACTGTATTCACATCTGCCTAGATTCTTCCCCAACTTCAATTCCCTTCCCTTTATCTAAGGGATTTTCTACTTTAGGAATCTTTCTAGTGGCGGGTTTCCTCCTACGCACACGTCTCCATCCCACAAATCTCCTCCTTTTCTTGGGCTTGGGTTTCTCCGGAGGTGGAGCATTAAATTCAATAGGTTCTTCTATATCTGGTATATACCTATTGAAATCTCTGGAAACCTCTATTTTTACTGGATAGAGATTTAAATTCTGGAGGGCGTCAGACAAGTCACTCATGCTGTTATGCAAAATACACACAATTACTAATTTAAAAATTATAACAAAATTTCATAGAAAACCTTTAAATATTATTTCGTACCGGTTGACTACAAAACAAATAAAAACTAAAACACACGAAGTTTTATTGTAAATTTATTTATTTACTGAATAAGGTTTCTAAACTATAGGTGATAAAGGTGCTAAAACTTGAGTCAAAATATTTAAAGATTTGCATTTACTGTTACAGTAGCTAGCATATAAAGATCTGCCCATTTTTCATCTAACTTGTCTTCCCAAGGTGTTTTACTGGTTAATTCCTGGGTTTCCTTTTTAACTTTCTTCTCTCGGGATTTCTTTAATTTCTCCTGACTTTTCCTAATAATCAAACTTCTTTTATTAGTAGAAAGTGGCTCCTCATAGTGTGCTTTTCGGACAAATATTCCTTCATCAGGAATTACAGAGTGATTTGAGGATTTTGGGTGGGATGAACTTCCCTTCTCGTTGGATGACCTATCTAATTTAAGATAGATATTTGACAACTTTTGCTTACCCATACTATACACAAATATTCAAATAAGAAAACACATAATCACAAAATGGCAATCAGTAAAAATTAAGTATTTTCTAAATACTTAATTGGCTTAAATCAGTGGCTGTGATACCACCTTTTTCTGTCACGGCCCCCGACCCGGTTTGACCCGTTTCAAGAGCCGCGGGACAGAAAATCCCGTGGTATTTATTTAACAGCGGAAGTTATCTTCAGGATCTTTTTAAAAATGAAATATTTCCCGATTATTTTATTTCACAACTCGGGATAAAACCCGGTAATTTACAATCTTGAGATTTCACGGAGAAATCTTTTATTTTAAAACATATTTCCTTATTTTATATTGAGCCACTTCCTTAAGCTTGTAGTGCTACGCGGCACTTTTCCTGGATCACAACAGATCACCTGAAACATGTTTGAAAAAGGTTTTGTCAGCGGGAAATACTGAGTGAATCATTCTTTTTACTAAAACGACTCATTTGTTATAATTTACAGTATTAAGAGAGATTACAATGTTTCAGATATCAACCAACTACCCACAGTATTTGTCACTCGACCATCCATCGGTAACCTCTTTGTCCAATGGAGTCTGTGACTATGATCATATCACTCATTGGCTAACTCGTTGTCCAATAGTGACGGTTATCAAGTAATGTATACAAAACCCCACATACCGGCTGTAACTTGGTGATTACATAAACTTAATCACTGTAATTATAATCTTTGAAAATAAACATGATTTTGAAAGTAATTTGATAAAAAGAGAATGACTCACTTTGCAGTTTTAATTTGAGCAGAGCCTAGCCTACTGATTAGCCTTTTTAACCTAAATTTAATAACATGCACACAATTCGGTTAGTAACTTAATACAGCATACACGATAACTCACGAGATTAAACCCTCACATCGAATGACAAAGTGCGATACTTAAACATCCATTGATTTAACAACGAATGACAAAGCATAAACCCTATTGTGGGCAGCACTTAAACATCCATTGGATAGTTTAATCGATCGGACATTGAATCGTAGCAGCGATCGAGTTATTACCCTGTTTTGCGGCAGCAATTAGTGATCCGTGTGTGTTTTAAAAGTAATTCTACGATATCTCAGTGTAGAATTGGAATTTCTACGTCGTTTCAGTGCCAGAAATCAAGTCCCAATGCCCACTATTTATAGCTAAATTTTGACCCCCCTCGCGTGACGCGAGGGGTATCCCTGGGGGCTTCACGTGACGTGAAGGACCCTATCCTACCATAGGGTAGCCACGTTCCCAACTAGGCTTGCTGACTTGACGGATTCTTAAAATTCAATTTCGACAGCAAGTTATTTAGATAATCGTAACTAGGGTTTACCCCCCCTGAGTTTTAGGGGCCCTGATCCTGATTCTGATTATTCTGAAAATTTTAGGGTTTGTGCAGAATCACTTGGGTGTCTTAATTAGGGTGTCCTATTGGATAAAATAATAAAATAAATAGGACTTTTGATGAGAGTTGTTACAGTATTTCAACATAGTCCTTCCATGGACATCATACTTCAAAATAGTACTTTCATGGACATCATACTTCAAAATAGTACTTTCATGGACATTATACTTAATTATAATCCTTTCACTGGCATAAAAATTAATCATAGTCCTTTCGAGGACATATCGTTTTACTATTGTCCCAATGTTGATATGTCTTATAGTCCCTAAACGGACTTATATTTTCCCTTTCGTCCCTGTTTAGACAGGTATTGCTTCAAAGTCCCTATAAGGACTTATCTCTTCTATATAGTCCCAGTATGGACATTTGTTTATTATAATCCTTGTATGAACATATCTTTCGATTTGAGTCCCTGTGAGGACATCTGTTCAGCAAAGCCCTTTAGTGTGCACTCGGTATCAATATAGTCCTTTTATGGACATGTTATTTTATTAAAATCCCTTTTGGAATATACCATTTCGAAATAGTCCCTTCATGGGCACAAGACTTTATTATAGTCCCTTAGCGGACATGACATTCCATTATAGTCCCTTCATGGGCAAACTGTTTTAGTATAGTCCCTATACGGACTTATGATATTTTATAGTCCCTATACGGACTTATAATATTTTATAGTCCCCAAACGGACTTATAATTTTCTTTTTGTCCTCTGTGGACAAATATGATAATAAAAGTCCTGATTAAGGCACTGTTGTAAACTTCCTAATGATTTATGGGAAGCTTTGAAAATTTTATGTAGGTATTCATTTCGTCCTTTATCAAACAATAGTATCAATTTTATTCGAACTTTATCGATCTGCTAAATAATCTCAAAAGATCTTCCTAATGGTATAACCTAGCCAATATGTCAATACAGACATGCTATGATGGTAAAACCCTCTTAAGACAATTAATCCTTGTTAACATCTAAGAACATGTTAACACTCCTAGCAGTGTGACTTGAGAAACCACACCAGCCGTCAAGGTATTTGGACTATGTCCAAGCCTTAAAGACTATATGATCGAATTAGATCATTGCAAGTATCATTAATGTGATGATCAAAATATAAACATCCATTAGTGATGAAGTGCCTACGAGCTAAACTTGTTGTCCAATAAGACAACAACAGTTGTGGTCTATGACCCCCTGTCTAAAGATATTGGACTATGTCCAAGTATAATAGTCTATATGATCAATGCGATCATGACTAATATCATCTAATACGATGATCACATTATTTAACATCCTTCAGTGATGTTTCGCCTACGGGCTAAATACTATATTGTCCATTAGTGACATTGACACTTATGACCGTTATGGTTATTGTCCAAGGTGATGGGCAATGCCCAAGCTTCATACTATATAAGATCGTTAAGATCTTGACAAATATCTTAAATTACGATAATTATATGTATATATAAACATCCATTAGCGATGTCCATTGATTGGCCTATGTGCCAAAATGAATCGTCTTTTAAAACGAAGACAGTTATAGTCTATAACTCCCTGTCCAAAGGTGAAGAACTATGTTCAAGCCTTAAAGCCCCTGATCTAAGAAGATTGCGGTTTATAAACTAATGTCCTTTGCGACAAGGCTTTTATGCCATATGATTACTTATGTCCTTCATGACTAGGCTTTATAACATATCGTTTTACGTCCCTGTGACGGGCCTTTGTGCCATATATATATTAAAGTCCATTGAGGCTAGCCTTCGAGCTACTCATAATCGTCTATATGATAAAGACAGTTGTGACATTGTGATCCCCTGTCAAAAAGGCAATGGACTCGGTCCAACCCTTAAATGCCATTAATGGTCCATTTTGAGACCTAGGCCAAATATAATTAATATCTTTTCTAGTAACATACTATAAGGAAGTTAAAACCTAATAGTCGATATGGTTTAATGATACCATAGTTTGATAATCATCAAATACGATGATTCACTATTATTTTGCAACTGAGCAATTGTTATTATTAGTGTTTAGTACCAAAGCTTCAAAATGGTGGATTCTGATGAAGCATACAGCAGTACTGCCAATAGAAACAATGATGCAAATGTAAATGTTAATGGCGTTGATCTTCAGGCCATGATTGACACAGCAGTTAATAAAGTTGTGGGTAAAATTCTTGAGAACAATAAGGAATCAAGTGCTACTCGCTCAAAGTCCCATACAAAACCAAATACATCAGCTCGTAAGGAGAGCTCCGTTCACTCTTCAAATGCAAAGAGCGAACCTCAGAAGTTAGTGCTCCATGTAAGCCCCGTTCAACTAAAGACGGGTTCACATACAAATACTTCGTCTCATGCAAACCCAGGGATTTCAATGGGGAAAAAGGAGCGATTGATGCCATGAAATGGCTTGATGAAATGGAAACTGTTGTGGATATCAGCAATTTTGCTGATAAGGATGTAGTGAAATTCGTTTCACAATATTTCAAAGGCGAGGCCCTCGCATGGTGGAAGGCCATGGTACAGTCCACAGGGAAAATTCCTCTATACAATATGGGATGGTCCAAGTTTGTGGATCTTATCAGAGAAAACTACTGTCCACAACACGAAGTGGAAAAAGTGGAGACATATTTTCTGACTCTCATAATGAAAAACCTAGATTGTCAGCAATATGTTACCGACTTCAACTCCCTGTCTAGATTGGTACCCTATTTAATTACCCCAGAACCTAAACGCATTGCGCATTTCATCGGTGGTTTGGCACCGGAAGTAAAAGGGAATATTAAGGCTTCAAGGCCAATCACATTCAGATCAACTGTGGATCTATCCTTGTCTCCCACTCTAGATATAGTGAGACAAAAGTCGGTCAAGACTGAGACTAATGAGAAAAGACAGAGGGAAGAGGATAACTCCCAGAATCCTAAGAAGAAGGGCAAATCCGAGTTCGACAGGAACCAACAAGATTCCAACAAAAAGCCTACATGCAAAACCTGCAAAAGAAGACACTGGGGACAGTGTCGATCAAACCAAAAGTTAAAGCAATGTGGCATCTGTAAAAGAACTGGTCACCAGTCCCACGAATGTAGGGACATAAAGAATGCAGTCTGTTTCTGTAGGATCGAGAATCGATCTGAACGAGTCTTCAGAAGAGCTCTAAACTGATTCAAAGGCGGAATTCGATGAATCAGAGATTGTATCAGCTTGATATTCACTATTAACTGTCTCTTATATTGATTCTAGAACGTTTACAGACGAGGAGACACTTCGGCAGCACTTCGGCACCGGAATCCAAAAGTTACAAATGAAAATCACAAATCACCTATTTATACTATTTCCAGTTCGTTTGAACTGTCCACTTCGTTTGAACTGACCACTTCGTTTGAACTGGCCACTTGGTTTAAACCGGCTTATTCACCTCTGTTTCCTATTTATCTCGAACTGCGTGACTTGTTTTATCTATTCTATTATAAGACTCGATACAAGACGAAGTCGACAGACGTATGCACCAACAGACTCCCCCTCGAATGTTGACGAGTCTTCAGTGTCGAGTCTTCGGTTTCTTCAGTCTTTATCGGTCTTCATGCTCTTTAACAATCTGAGACTCGAACAAAGATGAAGTCGACAGACAACTGCACCAACAGATCCCCCCTTGAATGTTGACGGAATCTTCAGTGAGAGTCTTCAACATGACGACTCTTCAATCTTGATCAATCTCCTTTCTTTCTTAGCATGTACCAGGATTTTCTCTTTGGCTCTAACCTCGTCAGACTCCCCCTCTCATCAGGCTGGGATCGCTGTCTGGAATTAGCTATCACCTTGAGATCAAACCCTGGCTTTAATTCTGTTCAGTTCATCTCCTGCATAAATTTTCTCACCACCACATAAGTTTTCACTTAAATCAATAAGAAAAACTTACTAGTAATAGTTACATCAAGTTCAGATTAATGATCTCAATTAACTAATCAAACTTTCTTTCTCAAAATAAAGTCCTTCATATAAGCACTCACTCCCAACCCTGTTCATCATGTTTAGCACTTGAAATTTTGAATAATAGCTCTCCAACATCAGTTGTCGAAAATCTTTTTGTATTTTTCAAAATTTATGCTAAAACACACTAAAATCTTTTTGGATTTTTGAATGTAATGAAATGCAATAAAGAAATATTTACAAACACTATTTTTTTGTGAGTTTGTGTAAGAGGATCATATCAGTTTTTGAGACAAATCACCAACACCGTTAAGCTTTAAACATTTTCAGTTCTAAACGATTCACGTAGATTGACGATATTGTTGTCCACTTAAACTCAATCTAAAAACTTTCGAAATGCTTACCGATACGTTAAGGTATATTAATATTGCACTAAGTTCTTATGGACCCCACGATCTCAGCATATCCTCTCATCATGCAATACACTGACCCAAATAATGCCTTTAAACTTTTATCAACTGTGATTTGTGCGAAAACAAAGCAGAATGTTTAAACATTAACAATCAGGTCGATACTTCCGTATACGCAGAGAAAGTCCAATGTTTAAACAAACTAAGAAAAATAAAACAAGTTGAAGTTGTTTAGGCTTTAACCACCAGGTCGATACTTCCGTACACGCAGAGGTGATCCAAAGCTTAAACGAAACACCAAAGAAAATAAAGCAGAACGTTTAGGCACTAACATCCAGGTCGATACTCACGTATACGCAGAGGATGTCCAATGCTTAAACAAAATAAAGAAATAAAACAAGTTTAAATCTTTGCAAAATAAAATGCACAATCACAGCGACTTTTCAGCAAAGTTGTGAAAGTTCACAAACTTAACCAGTTTTATGTCTTTCGACAATCAACGATTACTGAGTAGGCACACAATCAAGAAGGACAAAAACTAAGTACTATGCTTTCAATCATGTTTCCCACTAGAACTAGGCTTTTTCATTTTAGGTTTGTATCGTTATCGCAAATCTACTAGTTTAGCTGAGCCTATCGTCATATCTTTAGTGAGATCGCTTATCACATTTTATCTCTTCATTTCTTTTGCATGCTGTGACAGTCCAACTGATCTACTATCATTTCCTCTTTTTGACAACAAAACTCATTTTTGCATTTTTTCAATGTTTTTGTAATTTTCAAATTTTTTTAAAAATTTTTACTCCCCCTAAAATCAAAATATATCTCAGTTTTGATTTTCTGGGAAAATTTGAAAAAGAACTGTACAAAGATAAACTGACAACATGATGAGAATTACTTCAATTCTCTATTCACTTGGCTTGAACAATCAGAACTCCCCCTGACAACAAAACATTTTCCCATGGTGATTTCAAAACATTTAAGTTTGTTTTAATCAAAATGGTTTTTCCGGAAAATTAGTTTTGTGAGTCATTTCTCAAACATGGGGATCATTCATCACCTTGTTCTCTTCAACCACTTGTAAAAACTAACATTTTTAAGATCAAACTACAAACATCATTTGTAGAAAATCAAGTACAACTTAATGTCCCTGATTTACCATATTTAAGTCGAAATATCACTTTCTTGAATTTCTCAAGAAATGTGCCTATACCTGCTCCACACTTACCAACCTGGAAGCTCCGGCAAGTTAGATTTTTCATTTAAACAGTTTCACCCAAGCCTGACTGTTCTTGGGTGATTTTGAATTCTTGTTCAACAATGGTGGAAAATTTACATCATCCATTGTTAGACCAGAATTCTCATTTTTTACCTCAACACTTGGCTCTTCTGGCTTTACCACACCAGATTCATTGCCTGATCGTGGCTTGTCTGACTTTAACAAGTCAGGTTCATCGCCAACACTTGGCTCCTTTGTTTCCGGAGAAACAAATTCATCACCAGCAACTTTCTTTTTCATCTTTCTCTCTTTCGTCCTCAGATTTGTATCTGATGAATTCGTTTTGCTAGACTTATCATTCTTTGGAGAGCGAGACGATTTATCAGAACTGTTATTCACTTTGACGGCTGAATCCGAGGACAAAATCCTTTCGAGATATTCTCTCGCTTTCTTCCTCTTTTTCCTCGGTCTGTCTTTTTGCCCCTGCGAAAGCTTAACTTTCTTTTCTTGAACTTTCTGTTCTTGAACTTTAGATTCTTGAACTTTCTGTTCTTTGGGCTTGACATTGACTGGTTTCTTTGCCATTTTCTGAGAATCAGTCCTCGATCTTCCCTTTGATCTCATTGGGCAATCTCTGGCAATGTGACCTTTGATTTGGCAGTTATAACATCTTCTCGTCTCATAACTCCAACTCTGGCATTTAACAACAATGTGTCTTTGATAACCACATCGGTAACACACTCTGTTATCGTACCAATCACCATTTTCAGTCCAAACATTCAAATCATAGCACTGTTTGGCTTGATGATAATCCTTTCTCCTCTTCTTTGCTGGATTTGGCTTTTGAGCACTGTGGTCAAACCTGCACCACTTATTACCAACTATTTTAGATTTTTGATTTTTGATTTTTTGTGGTTTTTGATTATGATTGGATGATTGAACTGATGAGCTTCTATTTTCTTTTTGAACATTTTTCGGTTTTTTATCTTTTTGTTTTTGTTCCACATTCTTCTTTACAGGTTTTTGCGTTAAGCATTCATCTTTCTCAGTAGAATGTAAAACAGTATCTTGAAACATTTCATTTAATTTCAAAAATATTTTTCTTTTCTCATCATCATCATCAGTTTTCTCATCACAATCTTCAACTTTGACTTTGTCAAAGTTTGTGACATTGTCACTTATTGGAACAGAATTGATCGGTTTTGGACATGGATAATCTGGTGTTGATGACGAAGTCTCAAAACCTTTCAATTTCTCTTCAAGCTCTTTGATTTTAATCTGAGCTTTTTCAGCTTCATTTTCAAGCCGAATGATTTTCTGAAGATGAGAGTTTATTTCAATCTGTTTTTCAAGATTATTTTTAAAAATAGCAGATTTCTCATCTTCTAAAATCTTCATTTGACTTTGAAAATCTTTTTTAAATTTTAATTTTAATTTTTCATTTTCAAATTCTTTTTCCTTTTCTTTCAAAATCTCGTTTTTCAATGTCAAACTGTTCAAATCACTTAACAGTTTAACATTTTCAGATTTCAGCTTCTCACAATTTTCCTTCATTTCAAGAATCTGTTTATCCTCAGATTTCTTCTCGTATTTCAAAACTGAAATTTCTTCAGTCTGTTCCTCTCCCACTTGGACACCTTTACTCCTGCTTCTTTTTAGTATTGATTTTCCATTTTGACTTTTCTTCTTCTCAGCATTTCTCTCCATCTGTTCTTCAAGTTTCTCAATGAATTGACAAATTGTCAATCTAGAGTATTCTCCAGTTCTTTTTAAATCCAAAAGATATGTACCCCACTCTTGTTGAGGTATGGCATTGGCTAATTTATCAACCCATTCATTTGGACTTTTCTGAATACCCTTCTCAGACATTGAGCGAACAAGATGGCTATACCTCTCAATGATACTCTTTGTACTTTCTCCTGGACAACCTGAAAACAAGTCAAACTCTTTCTTTAATACATTTATTCTATTAACTGTTTCACTATTCATATTAAAGAAATTTATATCCATGATTCGTAAACACGTTTATCAAGACAGTCCCGTTAAGCAAAATATCAAGTCCAAGCTAGATCACTTTTCAAACAAAATACTAAACACCACTTAAAATTCTGATTGGGCCGATCAATAAGTTCAAGTCACATGGGCTGTCAACAGTTAACGCTACACCAATTTCTTATTGGGCCGATAACCTAATATGGATCAGACCAAAAACACAATTTGATTGGGTCGTTCAATCTATGATCTCACTTGGGCTTACACATACTCACGTGAACCATTTAATGATTTACTCTATATATGTTGACTGCACAAAGTTTTAACTTTTTGAAAATAGTCAGACACTTAACAAATATAATTGGACCACCACAATATAGATCAGATCAATATATCATTCACATGCAATTAAAGCTATTCTCAATACAAATGGCGACAACATCAATTGCAATTTGAATTCTCATTGGGCCGATACTCTAATGGGTTGGTGATGTGTTCAGAGGCCGATAACAATTTCAAATATAAAAAACACATGATTGGGCCGATGACTTTTGATCAGATCACATGCAATTTTAATGTTCAAAATAAATAGCCGACAAAATCAATTGACAATTCATTTTCACATGCTATCTTAATTAACTCAAATAGAACATGGCTGACATACTATCAATTATCAATCCATGCAACCTTTTGAATTAATATCTGACACAATTGATCATCAAAACCTTTCTGATTGCACCGCTAAACACATGTATTCAATTTCAATTAATGAATCAGATGGCTTATTCAGAATCTGTTGTTTCACGTGGACTGATTATTTTCAAACGGACTGGTTTAAACGAACTGTTTCAAAAACAATCAAGTTCACTTCATGTCACTTAAACGAACTGAATTATCCAAACGAACTAATTTCAATTCAAACGAATTACACTTAAACGAACTGAGATCCAAAACACAGTTCGTCTGAACTGATACGAACTGGGATTCACTTTCAAACAATCTGTGCCATTTGTTCAAACGATCTGATGTTTTTGTCCAATTTTATCAAGTTTTTGTTTAAATTAGGGTCTGATATATTCAAGGATTGTGCTACACTGAATTCCGATCACAATGATGTGTATATCGATCAAAAACGTCCATTAAATCGTCGTAGATCTGATTTTGAAGTTCCTGTTCGTGTGAATCAGACAAGTCTCAAACGAACTGATCAATTTTTTTATAAAATTGATTGAGTTTTACTTTGAAATTAAGCCTGAAACTTTTACAAATTGATTAAAACATAATTTCGCTTGTTATGAGCAAAAATCAGTTCATTTTATCTGAAAAATCTCGTTTAATTTTAAAAAAAAATGTGACAGAATGGAGTAGAAATAGAAATCTTGATGAAATCGAGCTGAAAATACAAGAGCTCTTCCTCCTGAGCTCCGATACCACTTGTAGGATCGAGAATCGATCTGAACGAGTCTTTAGAAGAGCTCTAAACTGATTCAAAGGCGGAATTCGATGAATCAGAGATTGTATCAGCTTGATATTCACTATTAACTGTCTCTTATATTGATTCTAGAACGTTTACAGACGAGGAGACACTTCGGCAGCACTTCGGCACCGGAATCCAAAAGTTACAAATGAAAATCACAAGTCACCTATTTATACTATTTCCAGTTCGTTTGAACAAACCTTTCCAGTTCGAACGAACTGGTCTAGTTCGTACGAACTGGTCCAGTTCGTTTGAACTGTCCACTTCGTTTGAACTGACCACTTCGTTTGAACTGGCCACTTGGTTTAAACCGGCTTATTCACCTCTGTTTCCTATTTATCTCGAACTGCGTGACTTGTTTTATCTATTCTATTACAAGACTCGATACAAGACGAAGTCGACAGACGTATGCACCAACAGTTTCAACTGTGGCGAGAAGGGCCACATCAGCACTAATTGCCCTAAAGCTGCCAAAGAAGTCACAGCTAAGTCTGGAAAGGATAAGAAAGGAAACGCCTGAACTACCAGATGAATGCCAGAGACAGTACATATCAATAATAGCATCAGGTACATTCCTTATCATTTATCAATGATAATTTCTGCTGAGTGTCTTGTTTTAATTCAGGGAATAATAAGCCTTTGGTAAACCATAAGCTTAGCAAACTTTTGATTATACTAATAAGAACTCCAAATATTAAATATAAGGTAGAACTTACCAATGAAAACTTTAAAGACCGTTTCTTCAATTCTCGAAAATGGTCCTCTCGTAAGAATTTAGAGTACTGCTTCTCCAAGATAGAGTACGACGACACATGTTATTTTAATATTATCTCATTGATTTCTATCAACTGCCAATGCCAAACTATGTTTGATAAAGGTGCCATATGCGGATTGGCGTATCCCAATGTGTCCCATAGATTGCTTCCATGCCTGATCAGTATGGAGGTTTAATGCATGGAACCACTGAGATATTGCAATGGTTATATTGTACAAAAGTCAGCTAATGGTATTCAAAGTAGATATCCAATATAAAAATGTCCAAATAAGTGTCACTATTTAAGGCATCCATGCATTCGTAAAGAAAACGTGTCATTTATATGGCACAGATAACGATAAATGAACTAAAGCCTGAGATTTAGAATATCTCTGTCATCTCTGTGAATCTCAATTGTCCTCTTCGTAGAACTACCCTGTTTACCTCTTGAGAAGCAAGTAGAATTAAGATTAATATCCCACTTAGGGCTGCATCTATTGAAAAATCTCTATATCGGTTAATACCGACGGAAATGGAAGAACTAAGAGCCAATTAGATAAGCTTTTAGAAAAGGTTTCATAAAGCCTAATTCATAATCCTGAGAGCTCCGATATTATTATTTAAGAAATACGGTTCAATGTGCTTATGCATTGATTACCGCAACCCTATCTAGGTAACGATTGAGAATCGCTACCAGTTGCCCAGGATCGTCGACTTGTTCGACTAACCATGAGGTTAGCTATTCTATAAGGATGATTTAAGTAATAGTTGAAATGACTATCTTACCCTAATTAAGTTCTCCTACGACTAATAGATAGTATATAAGCATCAAGGCTGCTCCTTTGGAGACCTTGTATAGATGGAATGTCAAACATCCGTTTGATGGACATAAGTTTGGTAAGTCCAATTATCAGGACTTGAAATTACCCTGGAGTCAACAGGAGAAGATTATACGAATCCATGATCGTCTAAAAGCTGCAAGTAAACAGCAGAAAATCAATGCTGTCAAGAGTCGCAAACCTCTTGAGTTCTCAATAAGGAACAAGATTCAACAGAAAGTACCACCCTAGAAAGGTGTACTGCATTTTGATGTAACGGACAAGTTAAACTCTAAATATATAGGACCATTCGAGAAAAATCGAATATATCAAGATTGGTAGCCTATAAGCTAAAACTTACCTAAGGAACTTGATGGTAATCACAATGTGTTCCACACTGGTGATTTAAGGATATGTCTCGCTGATATGTCAATAGCATTATCACACAATGATATGCAGATTAATGAAAACTTTTGGTTTGATGAGAAACCCGTATCGGTTAAGGATCGACAGTTTAAGAAGCACTGAGAAAAATCATGTACTTAATTGTATAGATCATTAGGTATGGCCGTATGAGCCCCTAATATGATGTGGAGGTTAAGTCCATTATACGACAGAAAGTACCTCTATCTTTTTGAGCAAATTTCGAGGTCAAGATTTCTTGTAAGGGGGAGAGGATGTAACACCTCGTAAAATCACGACCAATGATGTGTTGACACGTGTACTAAACCCTAATAAAGTCAAATGTTGACTATGAGGGACTAATTTTTGCGAAAAATCAAAAAAATTGAATGCAAAAGTACTAAAAGTGTCAACATGCTTAAACTAAGCCTCTGAATGACATTACACGGTATTCATATTCACAAATGAGCCACTTGTTGGTCGAGAGGAGCCGTTTGCATAATTATTTGAAAGTTTGCGCGTCGAAGGGTTAAAAGCGTCAACATGTTAATTCTTACCTCTGAGTGTCCTTTTAACAAACTGAGGGCTTCATGATAATTGATTACACTCTCGGGAATGCCTAATATTGGCCATTTAAGGGTTTTACGCCTATAAGTTAAATTACGCGCAAGTTTGCAAGTTAAAGGGGTTAAAACCGTCAACATGTTTAATTATACCTCTGAGGGACCTTTTAACAAACCCGAAGCATCGTGATGTTTGATAATACTCTCATAAATGCCTAATATGGATTACCTAGGGCTTTGATGCTATTAAACGATAATACGTGCAAGTTTGCGCGTTAGAGGGACCAAAAGCGTCAACTTTTAAAACTACACCTTTGGGGGACCATATAAGCGAACAGGAGCATCGTAATATTTATGCATATGCTCGGGAATACACAATATGGGCCACGAAAGGCTTAGATATCGTTAAACGATATTACGCGCTACTTCGTGCGACAAAGGGACTAAAAGTGAAGACTAGCGAAACTACGCCTTTGAGAGGCCTTTCGAACAAACTGGGAACTCCGTATTACTCAATCGCACTTCTAAGTGTACCTAAGGTTGACCGTTAGAGGTTTTGAACCGTGTATTAACATGTTATGAGTGTTTAGAAACTTTGGTGCCAAAAGCGCTATTATATGAAAATTGAATAATAAGTAATGGTGTGAGGGACTGTTCGTGTCGAGCGTTCAAAAGTTGTTTTTGAACTTGTATACAACTGATTCAGAAGTCAGAGGGACAAATATTGTCATTTTTATAAGATAAATAAGGTTAAAATGCTGAAACATGAAGACAGGGACCAAAACAACATTTCTGCCAAACTTATGGAGCTGGGCTAGTAGCTCGCGGGCCGCGTAGGCCTGGCTGGTCTCGTTCACGGGCCGCCAAGGCCCAAACAGCTGCTGCAAATTGTTTTAAATTGATTGTTTTGAGTCCTTGTTTGTCTACCACACATACTCAAACCATTTGAGCAATACCTTGGGCATGTTAACTGATTTATAAACCTAGTTTTACACCTGGAATGATCCTAGCAAACCTCAAGACACTTGGCAAGATCATGAGGATTCTTGAAAACTATAAATAGGCTTCATTTTTCACTTAAACACTTGCATCATTCCTTCCAATCTGCATATCTCTCAATTCTAAGAGGATCCTGAACATTTTGGGAACCTCCTTTCAGTCCCTAGGACCTTATGTAAGTGTCCTTTCGTGACTAGTTTATTTTATTTAGCGTTTAAAGCTAAAAAGTCAAGCGTTTACGACGAACGCTTTGACTTTTAGTAAGACCGTAAACGGTCGAGCCATTTTTCGCAATGAACTAAGTGATCGTAATTAGGTTGGTGTTAAACCTTCAAAAGGGCACCTCCTAAGAATCATGTATGCTTGGTCAATTGACGAGTCAACTTAATATTGTTTTTAAAAGTCAACAGGGCAGTTTTCGAAATAATTGCGATATGAGTTTAGAAATGTTCTAAAATACGTTTTATCACTTAAACAACTTGGTAATAATTATTAGAACATATGTAAACATGTTCGGCTCGTCAATTCCAGTTTTAGGGCCGGTTCGCAACCGAAAGTCGCGAAGTTTGACTTCTGCGTTGACTTTCGATTATGAACCGAATTAGAGTAGTTTGCTACTGATTTTAGGTTCCGTTATGATCGTAATTTAATGTAGCATAATCCTATAAGGTTATATTACACGATCATACTAGAAATCTGAGTTATTTGCTTGTTTCCGTTAATATGCTTAAAATTGACCATTATGCCCTTATGTTATAAAAGCGAGATTTTTGAAAATGTGAAAGGACAAAAAGCTTTATTACTGATTTATAAGTATGTTCAAGAAGTTTGACATCAGTTTCTGGTCTCAAACAAAAGTTATGCAAGATGTAAAACAAAACTTTTTGTTAATTAAATTGCATTTTTAGCATAAATCATATTTAAACCCAATTTTTGGCACCAAACTTATTACCTACTGTTATGATATAATTTTTTAGGGATTTTTGAAAATTTTTGTCAGATTTTATACTGACCATAACATAGAGTTTTAGCATGAATTCGGTAATTGACGATAAAGCCATTTTCATTAATAAAATGAGATTTACATATCATTTACATGCCAAATCTTTTCCTACTGATGTTTTATGATAAATAAAATATTTTAAACAGTTAAGGCTAATCAAAATCTCAGAATTTCATAAACATCTCGAATATCGTCAAATTATCGACTTTTACGCTAATTAGGCGCATAGTATGGTTTAAAACCATATTTAGTACCTAAGACTTATTACCTACTGATTTTAAAAATAGATTTTAATACTTTAACAGTAAATATAAGTCTTGAACTCAGATTTCCAAATTTGACCTTAAAAACATATGTGAAATGACCAAAATGCCCCTACGGTGCATAGTTTGGCCATAAATGATAAACCTCACATATGTATGATATCTTACTGATGTAACTTGATAAAATAAATATTTTTACAGAATGTTTTAGACCAGAACCTCAGTTTGCTATTAAATCTCTTTTATAAACTTGAAAATGACCAAAATACCCTTACGGGACTTAAATTGGTCTTAAATTTTATTTGTGTTGGTGCATCTACTGTCTGTTAACTACGTCTTATTTGAGTCTTATGTCTAGATAGGTTAAATGAGTGCTCAATAGTGATTGTATTAGGGTTTAGTCATGTGTTAGGAAGTGTTTCCGTTTGTAGATGTCAAAGTCAAGTTCAAACGGAAGTGATTCAAGGGATTCCGTTTGAATATGTCCGGTCCGTTTGAACCAGTCCGTTTGAACATGTATGTGTCAAGTTCAAACGGAACAGCTAGCACTATATATAGGTTGTGTGTTGGTTCATTTAAAATGGAACAGTTGTGTGTGTGAGGGAAGGTGCTGCTGGATTTTTGTCAGAATTCATTGTAAAAGCTCAGCAATTCAGTAATAGAGAAAGATTAAAAGGATACAAGCTGTTTGAAGTTGTTTACTTTGATTCCGCCTCTGTAAATGATGATGAACTACCTTTACTGACTGTTTAGGGTCACGTACACGATCCAACAAGTGGTATCAGAGCTCAGGACGAGGAGTTCATACCAAATTCAGCTTGATTACTTCGGATTCTCTCATTTCTACCTTTCTTTTTTGATTTGAACTAGTTGTCACGGTTAAAATGGCCTAAAACTTTCACATATCAAACGAAATACAGTAATAACTAATCCTTGAAAATTTGAGACTAAAATTCGACTTAAAACTGTTCGAAAACACCTGATCCGTTTGAAATTGTTCGAAATATGCTGACGTCATAGGCTATTACGTTTGAACGAAGCTTGTAATTCTGTTTGAAGCTTGGATTTCCGTTTGAAAATTGACATTCCGTTTGAAATTGGTGATATTTACGTTTGAATATCACAATTTCGTTTGAGGGTTCACGTTTGAAAGTGGTTCGTTTGAGAGTTCACGTTTGAAAGCGGTTTCGTTTGAAACTTGATTATTGTTGTCTCAAACGGAATAACAGATTCCGTTTGAAAAGAACCATTTCATTAGAAAGACACTATACCGTTTGAACAATTCTGTTTCGACTTATTACGTTTGAATCTGTTATTTTACAAAACCAAGAATTTTCTAAGTTTTTGCTAATCGTTTCAGGTACATACAAGATGGATGATATATTCATGAACCCGTTTAGCGACATGTATGCTTTTGCCAGAAATTCTGGAGATGATACTTCTTCTATCAATACCAATGAGAACACGCCAAACACAAAGAAAAAGTTATCGGATGCATTGGAGGTTGAAAGTGCTTTTGGAACCTATAACAAACCCCCGAAGTTGATGGCTATCGAAGAATACAGTCGGTGGGCCAAGAAGTTTGAAGATTGGTTGAGAGCCTTTGCTTTTCCCAGCTGGAAGAGTCTAAAAAATGGTTACAATGATGGAGGCAAAAGTGGCGAAACCTTAACATCACCTGAAGAAATAGAGGCATTTGTCGCTGAGCAAAAATGTGTTGCACTGCTATTTCAGTCTGTTCGAGAAGATATAATATCTTTGATCGAGTACAGCAGTTCTAAAGATCTCTGGAAAAAGTTAGAAACCAAATGTTTAGGAAGTACAGAAATAGTGAAGAACAAAAAGAAACTACTTAGAAAAGAGTTTGATTTGTTTGGGTGTTTAAAGAATGAATCAGTTTGTAAAATGATTGAGAGGTTTGGACACCTGAAGCTGGAACTGGCGAGACATGGAATTTCCTATACTCAAGATGAGCTAGTTGACAAATTGTTTGATTCGTTGCCAGATGAGATGGATTGGCAATGTTATGCGTTGATGCTAAAGAATACTATCAAGCCGCTAGAAGTATTGACAATAGACTTGCTGATTGAGAGACTAGAGAGTCACGAGTTGGAATTAAAGAAGACACACAAAGTCAATCATTCGCCTTATCAGCAGAACTTGGATTTGTATTATCCAAAGAGCATGATGCCAAAGAGTACATCTCCTAAGACAGCTTTTTCTACCGAAAATGTTAACACATCAAACAAAGAAAGTCAAAGCAGTGGATTTCACAGTGGATCTTCGTCATCTGCAAATCATTCTGATGCAAAGAATCTATTTCAATGCAACATCGCTGTAGACTTAAAGAACGCTCAAAACTTCAGCGAGGAGTCAGCAAAGCAACAGATGGTTTTCTTAGCATCTGTGCTAGAATCTTATGAAAGTCTTGTAGCAGGGAAGATAGGCAACACCAACCTGACGAAGGAAGATTATGATCAGATTGATCCTGAGGAGATGGAACTGATCGACCTAAGGTGGTGTATGGCTAGTGCAGTTCGTCGAGCACAGCGTTTTATGGAGATCACAGGGAGGAAGTCTATTGGTGGACCTTCTACCAAGTTAGGCTTTGACAAGTCTAAAGTGACATGCTTTAAGTGCAAACAGAAAGGTCACTTTAAGCGTGAATGCCGAAATGCGTATGCTGATGAATCTGAGAACCCGTTCAGAGAAGATTACTACAAGAAAGCGATTTATCATCAGAATAAATCAGAGCCGCCAAGATTGAAGCAGCTTGAAGAGAACAAAGAGAAGTCAAGAGCTCTTGCTGTAATTCACGACAATGAAGGTTACGACTGGAGTGAGTTGTTACTTGAGGAGGATGCGGTTGGATATGCATTCATGGCAAAATCTGAACCTGTTCCTTGGAAAGACAACAGAACTGAAGAACAGAAGTATGGTCACAGAAAGCTGTTGGCCACGAACAGATTGATCAGAATAGCTGGTATCTTTTCTGAGGCAAAAAGACCAAATAGATGGGATCCAGACAGGGAATGTTATCTTGACCCCCAGGGAAACATTGCTATTGATCATAACACTCTTGATTTGGAAACCATAATCAAAGAGTTTAAAGAAGAAGATGATTATTGGCAAAGGAAATGGTGGGGAAGCGGAGAAAAGAAAGAGAAAGAAGAGAAAGAAAAAGAAGAGAAAGAGAAAACAAAGAAGATTGACAATGGAATCATTGACACGACTCAAGAGTTGAATGCTGAAAACATGGGAAAGATGGCTGACAAGGTGCTGGCTGCTAAGGCACTTGAGGTAGATTCTAAATCCATTTCTGAGTCTAAAAGCTAGGTCAGTTCAAACGAGTCAACGACTGAGTCAGGTAAGAAAGTCAATGGTGATGTGGAATGCAAAAATTGCATCAAGGAATGCAAAGTTTGTAGTACAAACACTTATCTCAAAGGTAAGAAGATTGATGATCTGACTGCTAGAGTCAGAAGTGTTGAGGATCAAATCCTTGACCGTGATAAAATGTTGAAAGCGTCAACTGAACGATTAAAAGAATTAACTAACAAAATTCAAACTGATAAAATTGATCAAGAAATGGTTAGGAAAGAAAATGAGAGGTTAGTTCTTGAAAATCGTCAGATTACTGAAAAATTTGAGAAGCTTAAAAGCACGGTTAAAGATAATGATGATAGAAACGGTAAAACATACAAAGAAAATTGTCAATTGCAATGTGTTTTGAGGATTAAAGAAGAATTAATCAACAAACAATTGGATGAGATTGCTAAATTGAAACTTCAATTTGAAGAAGCTAAGATTGAGAATGAGCGAATCAATTTGAAATTGAACAGTTACAACTCTGCAAGCTTTGTTTTGCAACACATTGTTCCCAAACCCATCGGGAAAAACAAAGCAGGCGAGATGTATACTGTGATGGAACCGGGTTGGGTTTTCATCAAGTTCCACCACCAGTTCTAGACAATTATTCGAAAAAGCAATCTGGGTTGGTTAATCTTGAAGATGAAAATGAAGTGAAACTTCCTGATTCAATTGATGTTACATTTTCTTCTTCATCATCTGATGATAGTGTTCAAACTGAGATTGTTAAAGGCATGGCTGAAAGTGTTTTGGATAGTGATTCAGCTAAGGATGATGAATGTTTCTTGGAAAAACACATTCCAAAATCAAAATCCAAAAACAACTTAGGTGATGAACCGGGTCTTGTGATGTACAAGATGGCTGGATCTGATAAGTTGTATTCGGATTCTGATTTTCCCCTGGAGAATGTAAATGTTTCAAAATTGACAAATGTGTTCAAAATGGTTGAAATCGATTTGTCTGAAGTAAAAAAGTTTAAAACGAACAAAAAGGCAAATGAATTTTGAGAAAGATAAAGCTTACTACAAGAAACCTATAGTTCCACCGCGTTTTTATAACAACAATCGAAACAAATGGTCGGGTGGATATCAAGGTGGTAAGAACTATCAAAGAAAGAATTTTCAGAACAAGAAATTTGCTGAAAAGAAAGTGTTTGTCAACGGTTCAAGTTCACTTTCTGATGAGGAAAATGAAATCTTTTCGAAATCGAATGAAGAATTTTTTAAGAAGAGGGCCTCACAACATCAGTCTGAAGGCACAAGTCGGGTAGTTGATACTCGTACATGTTTTAGATGCAACAAAGTTGGTCACATTGCAAGAAATTGCACCAACTTCAAGCCTAAGACTGAAGTTGTTGAGAGTCATAAGAAGAAGGTTGATGCTAAGGGCAAAGCTCCAATGGTTGTTGAGAAAATTTTAAAAAATGTGAAAACAAAAGTCAAAATTGAACCTGTTAAGAAATTGGTAACTAAAAATGACAAATTCTATAAACGGGTTGCTTCATCTCAACAAACATGGAAGCCAAAAGTGGTTGAAAATAAACCAAGTTCATTTAAACCAAAGGTTTCAGAGTCGGAAAAACAATCGTCTTCTACCACATCGGTAAAGATGAATGTTCCTTTGGATTATTATGAAAAGTTGGAGAAACAATCTTCTACTCCACCAGAGAAGAAGAATGTTCAAAAGAAAAATCAACCAACCGGTCAACTTAAGATAGATGAGTTTTTCTTATACAAGAAGGTTGAGGTTGGATCTGATGAAAGCTTAAAAATGAATGATAAAAATTTTCCGCCACTTTACACTACAAAATCTCACATTAAAGTCAAGTTACCTGAGTCAAAAGAGGCTTGGGTAGCATTAAAATCTCATTAAAGATTTTGGACTTGCCGGAGCTTCCTAGTTGGTAATCGTGAAGCATGAATCGGCATCTTTATTGACATGTGTTTTTAAATCAAGTTTAGGTTTCCCCTTCAAGTATCGAAGAATCCGCTTCACTACTTTCATATGTGACTCCTTTGGATTTGCCTGATATCTGGCACACAAGCATACGACAAACATGATGTCAGGTCTTGAAGCAGTCAAGTACATTAGAGAACCAATCATCGCCCTGTATTGAGTTGGATCAACATCTTCAGTGCTTTCATGATCTGGGCCGAGATTGTGGTTTTCACAAATGGGTGTGTTGAAAGTAGAGCAATCATTCATTTTGAATCGAGCCAAAATGTCATACACATACTTTGTTTGATGTATAAACATCCCATCCTCCTTCTGTTCAACTTATAATCCCAGAAAGTAAGACAGCTCACCCATAGCACTCATTTCAAACTTACTCTTCATCACCTGTTCAAATTCCTTACACATGTTTTCGTCAGATGACCCAAAGATGATGTCATCCACGTATACCTGTACCAGCAGAAAATCTTCCTTCTTTCTCTTAATGAACAGTGTACCGTCAATCTGACCTCTTTCAAAACCATTCTTGACCAGATGTGTAGACAGTGTCTCGTACCACGCCCTGGGAGCTTGATGTAACCCATACAAAGCCTTATCAAGTTTGTACACTCGATCTGGATAGTCTGGATCAACGAACCCATCTGGTTGTGAGACATACACCACTTCTTGGACTTTCCCGTAAAGAAATGCACTCTTCACGTCTAGTTGGTAAACTTTGAAGCCCTTGAATGAAGCAAAAGCCAGAAACAAACGAATTGCCTCCAACCTCGCCACTGGTGCAAACACCTCATTGTAATCAATCCCCTCTTGCTGATTAAAACCTTTGACAACCAACCGAGCTTTGTTGCGTGTGACAATACCTCTTTCATCTTTCTTGCACCTAAATACCCATTTAGTGCCAATCTCTCTTTCACCTTTAGGAAGGTCTACTAACTCCCATACCTTCAACTTCGCAAACTGGGCCAATTCTTCTTGCATAGCTTCAACCCATGAATTGTCTTTAAGAGCCATATGAATGTTCTTCGGCTCCTCTTGGGAAATAAAGCAACTATACAAGCATTCATTCACTATCCCAGTCTTCTCAATCGAAACAAATAACCCAGAATTCACTGCTATGCTACTTCTAGTCTGAACACCTGCAGTAGGATCTCCAAGTATCATGTCAACCGAATGATCTCTATTTGCTCGTGTAGTAGCAACAGCATCAACTTCCAGATTATCACCCAGGTTTGATCCAACCTCCCCCTGAATATTTTGATTTGCAAACGGATTAATGAAATCCTCCCCCTGAATGGGTTCAGAGTCACTGTCGCTTAAATCAGGATCAGCAGCACCTTGGGAAGTTTCCGGAGCATCTGACATATCTACATTCGATCTAGGCATAAATTCGCCTTCATCGTCTTCACCAATCACTGTTTGAATCAGCTGAGAAGCATCTGCATCAGAAACCTCAGGAATATTAAATGATTTAAACACACTGTCATAATCATATAATATAGCAGGACCACTCGTTGATTGTTGAGGTTTGTAAGAAGTAATTTCTACATTGAAAACAACCTCAATTTTACCAGCTTTTAGATTAAAAACCCTTTTATTCGGTGTGCCAGGCACGTAGCCTAGAAAGCAGCCTTCATCTGCCACCTCACCGAATTTTTGTTTATCTTTGTTTCGCACAATGGTGCAGGGTAATCCAAATGGTTCAAATCCTGTTAAGTTTGGTTTTTCATTAAACATCAACTCATGACAAGTTTTGTTAAAACGTTTAACGGTCAAAACTTTGTTTAGGACGTAGCAAGCTGTATTCACAGCTTCTCCCCAGAAAAGAACTGGTAGCTTTGAATCTGAAAGCATCGTCCTAGCGGCTTCAATCAACGTCCTGTTTTTCCTCTCAGCGACTCCATTTTGCTGAGGAGTGTACGGAGCGGAATATTGATGTTCAATTCCCTTTCGAAGACAGTAGAGATCTAGAATCCGATTCTTGAACTCCGTGCCATTATCACTCCTTATCCTCTTGATCCTTGCATCATGAACGTTTTCCAATTTTGTAAAAAGATATATCAGCATCTCTGCTGTCTCATCTTTTGTACCTAAAAAGAAAACCTATGAATAACGTGAGTAATCATCAGTGACAACAAGACAATAGTATTTTCCACCTATGCTCCTCACGTTCACTGGACCGAATAAATCCATGTGAAGTAATTCATAAGGGGCATTAATGGAATTTACTGTTTTAGACTTATGAGGTTTCTTGTGCTGTTTTCCCTTTTGACATGGAAGACATTTATCTTCCACTTGAAACCTCAGCAATGGAACCCCTTTCACTAGCTCATTTTTAATAATGTAATTCATTTTGCGGTAGTGAATGTGAGCCATGCGTCTGTGCCACAACATTGATTCAGCTTCAGATGCTTTTGACAGTAAACATGCCACCACAGCAGTTGGATCCTTGGCACCCATGTCCATGACATAAGTGTCATTTTTCCTTGGAGCACGCATTACTATCCAATCGTCCGGAATGACCAAACCCGGTTTCAACACCAATGCCTCAGACTTGGTAAAATGGACCGAGTGACCCTTGTCGCAGACTTGTGACACGCTCATCAGATTGTGTTTAAGCTGCTCAACGTAGTTCACTTTGTCCAATGTGATCTTCCCATTCGTCACTTTTCCTCGTCCAGTAATTTTTCCACCTTTAGCACCAGCAAAATTTACATGCCCACCATCGTATTCTTCAAAATCAGAAAATAATCTCGCATCCCCCGTCATGTGCCTGGAGCAGCCACTATCAACATACCATAAGTTGATAATCCTCCTTAGCAGCTCCTGCACACACCAACCAAAAGATTAGTTAGATTGGGGGACCCAAGCCTTAATGGTCTTGGGTCTTCCAGATTCATCAACTACAGGAACATCCATCTAGTATCCATCACTCCTAGCTGGAGTCTTGGATCTTGGGCCTGTTGATGGAAATGGGGCATGATTTCCATAAGGTCTCTGGTCCTGAGGGTACCTATTTGTGTTTGGACTATGTGACCTTTGAAAATTTTGATTTTGATTCCAAGAACCTTGATTGTAATTTCTAAAGCCATTGTTATAAAAAGTTCGACCACCATTATTTTGGTATCGATTTTGATATTGACCTTGACTTCTGAAATTATTTGAATTTTGATTATTCATTCTTGGTGAGTTACTTCTAGGTCTTTCATATCTGCCTGATGTAGATTCAGGCTGAAATCTTGGTTGATTTCTTTGGAAACGAGGAACTTATGGAGTTCCTTTTTCAGCTTTATCTACACCACCAGCAACACCCGGTTGTTGCTTTGGAGCAGATTTCTTTGGAGAATTTGTGACTTTCTCCTCATTATCACCTTGCTTCTCAGGTGATTTCCCTCTTTGTTTCTCACTAACTTGTGCTTCAACCTTTTTGTTAGGACAGCAGCTAGCTACATGTCCCTTTGTGTGACATTTGAAGCACGATCTCTTTTTCGAAGACTTCTCAGTTGGAACCTTTGAACTAGATTCTGGTTTTGATGATGATGTCTTAGAAGGATTTGGTTCAGTTTGCTTAGTTTCAAGATTTTCTATGTTCTTATTTTTTGCAAACTTTAAATTTGATTCGTTTTCAATAACAGCTGTTTCGTTTTTCATGTCACTTCCTTGAACAAAATTAACCTTTTTAACAAAAGTTGGATTTTTATTCGTAGGATTTGAGTTTTTCTTTTTCAAAACAGGTTTGCTGTTATTTTCCTTCTTAGCATCATTATCTTCAGACACATCACCTTGACTAGATGTGAAACTACTTGGTGATGTTGACAGAAAGTCTGTGAACTCATCTTCATCAGGTAAGAAAGAATAGTCATGACTAAGAGGAGGTGAGACTTCATTAAAGCCCTTGAATCCCACACTGGTTTTGTCATTACTCTTCTTTAACCCACCCATCATATGTTTCATAACAAAAGTAGAATCTCTGAATTGACCTAACTTCTTTTCAAGTTCAACAATTTTAAGTTGTGCATCTGACAACTCTTTGTTTTTATCAGAAATCTCTTTTGTTTTCTCAGCCATCATGTCATGAGCTAAGTCTATGACTTGAAGTTTTTCATTTAATTTGCATGTTAAAGCTTCAATTTCAGCTTCATAGCCTTTTATCTTTTTCAAATATGATGACTCGTTTCTTTTAGCAAAGAAATTTGATTCTTTTACGTTAGACATTTCGCTCACAAGACTTTTGTTTTGAGTTGACAATTTGTCAACTTCACCCTGTAGTTCACGACACTTTAAACAAACAGAAGTGGCAGAGTTACTTACCTCTCCTGTCGATTTGTCTGAGTTGGCCATGAGAGCAGTAAGTTGAGCTTCCATTCTTTTGATGATTTCATCTTTCTCATCAGCTTCCATTTCATGCTCAGACTCTGGCTTTTCCTCTTCAGCATCTGTTGTCTTATCAGCCTTATCTTCCTCAGCTTCACTCTTCTTCTCAACTTTATCCTCATCTACTGTAGCTTCACCATCATCGACTGGAGTGATCTCTGCCATGAATGCTTGAGTGACATTCTCATCATTTTCTAAGTGAATGCTCCAGTCATATGAGCCTTCTCTTGCAGTAGATATCAACGCCCTTGAGTTAGAGTTGTTTGATGCATTCCGATTGTTTGAACTTTGATTCGTATTCTCATGCTTTTGTTTTTGACATTCCCTAGCGAAATGACCATAACTCTGACAGTTAAAGCACCTGACTTTGGCCTTGTCAAAACCTACGCTCTTTCCTACAAACTTCCTTCCAGTTCTGTTCATGAACCTCTTCACACGTCTCGAAATCATGGCCATCTGCCATTGTAGATCCATCTCTTCTAGATCATCAGGGTCAATCTGATCATAATCTTCATCTAAAGTGGCAGGATCAGATATTTTCCCTTGAATGTAGTTCTCATAAGACGCAACAAAAGAAGCAAGTAGAGCAAGATGTTCTTCAGCAGACTTCACACTCATAGGCATTGACTTTGCACTACTACTTTGCTTTGAAGTTGATGTTTTCTTGACTCCCGTTGATCCTCCTGCAGCAGCTACAAAACACACATCACCATCCTCATTCACTGTGACCTGCTCATTATCACACGAAAGAAATGCAGTTGCAGAGTCGCTAGAAGCATCATGAGATGAAGAAGATGTAAGCCCATTGTAGATCCCTGGATCTTGAACCTGATCATAACCAGTGTCCTTTTTCTTCATACTAAGCTCATAAGCTCTAAGCTTTCCAACTACTTCTTCCAATTCCTTTGTGTCATAATCTGCTTCTCCCTTAATCATGAGAGTGTAGATATCCCATTTAGCAGGTAGAGCATCAAGCAGCTTGTCATTTTTCTCAATGTCAGTATAGCAATCTATATCATAATTATCCAGTTCTGACATCAGATGGTAGTATCGAGTGATGACGTCCTCAAGTGACTCATTTTTCATGTACTTGAACACAGCAAACTGCTTCTTCAGTAGATCAACTTTGTTCTTCTTAACATCAGGATTTCCCTCATATCTCTTCTCTAGTGCATCCCACATTTCCTTTGAAGTAGTGTACTTCTTAAAGGTATGCTTGATGCCATCAGGTAAAGACATTTTAATGGCTGCCAAGGCTCTCTTTTCAACCTCATACATTTTCTTTTGTTCGGCATCCATATCAACATAAGCAGTTATACGTTGTCTTCCCTCAAACTAATGAGTTGGGTTCACATACCCATCGTCTATGCATATCCACATACGTGTGTCCTGGTACTCAACAAAAGATTGAAACCTATCCTTCCATGTCAAGTAGTTCTCCACCTTCATCATCTTAGGTGGTTTGTTCGTCGTGCCTACCTCATGTTCCATCCTTAAGAGTTCGTTCAATTTAGACATGTTCGACATTTCAACGTAACAGACTGATAAAACCGTACAAATTTTTTTTCGAAAACAGTGGTTACCAAATTACACCGTTAGAATCGTCTCGAAAAGACGAATCCAACGATATATAATGTCGAAAACTGAATTCGGGATTTTCCAGACTTTTTTTTTTGTCGTAAAAATCCCACGAGTTCAACGGTGCAAACGGCTTCTTCAGATGTGCTACAGATTGTTCTCTAAACTTAAAACACTGAAAAATTTCCTACTCTTGCCTTTCAAAATTCCACCACTAGTGAATCGCACAAGATAGGATCGCACAAGACCCTCTAAAACGCACAAGGTCTTCTGGATCGCACAATCCACTAACTTTGGGCCAAACAGTCACTTTAACGGGCCTGGGCCTGATCGCACAAGTGTAATCCGGGTCGCACAAGAACTCCAAACGCACAAGACTCCCAAACGCACAAGAACTCCAAATGTACAAGATCTCCAAACGCACAAGATCTCCAAACGTACAAGCTTAAAACGGGTCGCACAAGATTCAAAATTTAAAATTTTGAATATCAAATGATCGCACAAGAGCTGATTGGGCCACCCAGCCACCCAATCCCGAAACAGCAGCAGCTGACAACAGAAGCAGCTGACAATCCGGATCGCACAAGCAAAGTCTCAATCAGCACTTCTTTCCATACACGAAATCCAAGCAAAGTCTCCTACAAACACGAAAACAGTCAAAACAATAATCAAAACATATTAAATTTACACGAATTTAAACTGTTCTTCAAGTGTTCTTCCTGTTCTTCGCAAAAGCCCAGAACTTTGACTCGAAATTTCCAAACAAACCAACTTAACCACAACTACCAACTACCAAATCAGATCAAAACTCAGAATTTTGAACTGTTCTTCCTTGTTCTTGCTGTTCTTCACGAAAATTATGAATGAGACACCAAAAATTCTTCACCCAAAAAACAACTTGAATCCAGTCTTCAGTCTTGAACCACGCACAAGAGCAAACGCTCTGATACCAATTGTAGGTCCCTTAATCCCATTGGATCTTAACAAGACTGTTTATCAATCAAGGGTGCGGAATCCCCTTGATTGATCTTCGAACACAGAAAGAAGATTATGTAGAAGAACAAGAACTCGAACACACAAACTTTCAAACTGATCTTCTGTGATTATCAAACCCTTAGAAGCGTTTTACAATCACTGAGATCTCCAAGAACCTAACAGCCGATTTCTGTTTTGTTCTTAACCTCTCAAACTTGAATGCTCTCTCAAAGTGTCTAAAATATCTAAAGTGTCTAACCCTAAAACTCAAGACTAAGGCTGTTTATATACACACAGCCAAGATCTCGAATTGGGCTTTGCCCATATTACATTTGTGACATAAACTTGGGCCTAAAAGACTTAGTACAAACTTGGACTGATTGGGCTTCATAGAACTCGTTTTTCTTTAAGTCTTCATGATCCAATCTTCTGTTTAATATCCAAAGACCAATCCAAAGCTGTTGTCATATAACATGCACCAACAGCGTTGATGAAGGAGACATTGTAGATGATGTTGAGAAGCAATCTGCAATGGTTTGTCGATTTTTTACCTGTTTTGGTATTTAGGGGGAGTATAGGGTAATATTTTTCAGAAAATACAAAAACAGTAAAAAATGATAAAAATACAAAAACATGAGATATTTTCAAAATCCAAAAACATTAGAAAACCAGAAAAGAGCTTGTGTAAAAAGGGAAAATGATAGTACATCGGCTTGACAGTTACAGTATGCTAAAGAATTGGAATGTTTAAATGCGTTAAACAGTCTCGCTGATGATGTGCCGGTAGGTTTTTACACATTTAGTAGATTTGTTCGGGATATAAACTTAAATCTTACTTACTTATTTCGTGGGGAACATTACTTGGATATATAGGTAACCCCTGAAATCTCGTTTGAAAAATCCCTCTTTCTGAGATACTAGGTCTTTATACTCAGTGATATCTGGGGTATTATTCCGGGACTTCTGATAATGCGGAAGCAATGGCCTAGTCCCCGAATAATACTTTCTGCATTGCTTGAAACATAGCGCAGCCCTCAGCATAAATGATGAAGACAATAAAATTGTTAATCAATGCTGTTGTAAAAAAGATCCTCTAAAGGGGACACACCAAAGTCGAAGCCGTCATCTCTCTACTGAACGGAAGTTCTGACCTGAGCTCTCATGGTTCTTCGCATCTTAACCCCTTACAGATATCATCTGTGGTATACTCACCTGTAAGACTGAATATTGGGATTTGGATACGGGAGTATATTCAAGAGGTGGGACACACGTATAAGTTTAAGTCTCTAAAACACTAAATCCGTATCCTGAACAGATTGAAAATTGTGTGAGAATTTAAAGAGGATCAGTATATCGACAATCTAAGCAAATTGTTTAATTCTGAGTATGAAATTAAAGCTTAACGGTACTTGTGACTTGTCGAATAGCTGATATGATTCCCTAACACGCTTATTCAAAAATTTGTTTGTAAATAGTTTACATTTACTGCATTTTAGTTCTGTATTTCATTTCTAGTATAGAAACTTTATTAAAAATCCAAAAAGATTTTACATTTCTGTTTTATTTTTGACAAACCAAAGTGGAGAGTTGATCTTCGGATTCGAAAGTTGAAAGAAGATGCAGGAGGTTTCTGGACTGGATGATGAGTCGTGAGCTGAAACATGATAAGTTTGAGAAGTTGAAAAGTTGAAGCAAGTTCATTAACTTGAAACTTGTAATTTTCAGAGAATGTTTGAATATGTTGAACAAAGTCAGTGTGATTTATCTCAGATCTACCAAGGTCATTAGGTTGAACATGGGAGATAAATTGAGTAATCAGGGTCATTAACTTGGACCTGAATACTTAAGTGGATTTCTAACACTGTAGGTTAAAAGGTAAGTTTTGGATTAAAACTATTATTGTCATATATCTTATATTTGGGTAGAGTATATGCAGGTAACAGGAATCCCCATGGCAACAAAATGTTAAAGTTTGAACCAGAATTTAAGCCCTAGCTGATCGAGAGGGGGAGTCTATGAAAGGGGAAGCCAGAATTCTGGATCAACAATCAAAGGGGAGATTGAAGATGGAGTTAGGTTGAGTTCCTGAACCTGTGAAGAGAGAGTTTTTACAATGACAAGAAAATTTAGAGAGAGACAAAGACTAAAGACTCGAAGCCAAAGACTTCGTCAACATCCAAGGGGGAGTCTGTTGGTGCGTCTACTTTCTGTTAACTACGTCTTATTTGAGTCTTATGTCTAGATAGGTTAAATGAGTGCTCAATAGTGATTGAATTAGGGTTTAGTCATGTGTCAGGAAGTGTTTCCATTTGTAGATGTCAAAGTCAAGTTCAAACGGAAGTGATTCAAGGGATTCCGTTTGAACATGTCCGGTCCGTTTGAACCAGTCCGTTTGAACATGTATGTGTCAAGTTCAAACGGAACAGCTAGCACTATATATAGGTTCTCTGTTCGTTCATTTAAAATGGAACAGTTGTGTGTGTGAGCGAAGGTGCTGCCGGATTTTTGTCAGAATTCATTGTAAAAGCTCAGCAATTCAGTAATAGAGAAAGATTAAAAGGATACAAGCTGTTTGAAGTTGTTTACTTTGATTCCGCCTCTGTAAACGATGATGAACTACCTTTACTGACTGTTTAGGGTCACGTACACGATCTAACAGGAGCTAGCTCAGGTAAATACTCTTAACCTATTTTCCCTTATACGGGCTTGGGATACGGTAATATAATTACCGCATGGTCAGGTATGGGATTCAAAGACCAATAAGTTGGGAAATTCAAATAACCTGTTTTAATTCGTATTGCCTGACTGAAACATTGGGGGTTAATGCGACCGTGTCCTGGATATCCTTGACTCATTATTTGCAAATGGCCACGACTTAAGCACGGGTTGTAGGCATACACTCGACAGATGCGACATGGTTTATTAAATAATTATTATACCCAATATGGGTTTCCCAATAAGGGAATAAGTGGTGTGTCGATTAATCATGAACCGGCATAGTACCGAGCCCCGTATGTAGAGCAAGTTATGTAAAACTGATAACATGAGATATAGTTTGTCCCAAGTATAAAATATTTCGTGCCCTGTGCACCTAAACCAATTTTCATAAACATTTTCAAATGTGTCGGTTGATTGTATTTACCAGTGAAAACTGACGTATTTTCAAAAGTCTAAGTGACAGGTACAAATACGTAAATAGGCTGGAAGCTGCTCAGGATTGTTAGACGAGGAACTTGCAACTCCTTCGCATAAGCCATTAGTCTGATAAACTTCTTTTGTTATAATGATCTGCCTGTGGATTATTACAAGCTTGTCTGCCCTTAATATTTTTATATTTTCAAGACATTTGGCTTTGTAATAATATTATATATTCCAAGATTTCCGCTGTGCTATTATGTGTATGTTTGACCATGACGATACCAATCTTACGTCACGATACTCCCCACCGGGCCCACCAGGCTGAGCTGTAAAAATCAGGGTGTGACAAGACAGAAACGCAAGCAAATCAAGGTAATTGAAAAAGCTCTTAAAACCGATGTGGTTCAAAAACAATCTGTTTCAGTCAAACCATAAATTTCAAAAACTTCAAACAATCACGAAGTTTAAATTTCAAACAATCAAACTGGTAAAACTCAACAGACATGAAAACCTAAATTGGTCACAAACTCAGGGGGAGCATCACCATTTCCAAATCATCGCGAAGTTGAACTAACTTTTGTCGATGAAAATGGAAGAACCAAGTCCACGAAGGCTCGGGTCCCCATCTCCAACTGATCATTTGAGTACATGTGCAGGGTGTTCCAGGAGGAACTATCAGTAGTCTTTGGATTGTTGATAGTGGGGCATCCAAGCACATGACCGGCGACATGAGACTTCTCTACGACGTCAAATCTATTAGAGGAGGTTATGTTGCTTTTGCTGGAGATAAAGGCGGGTATATTTCTGGTGAAGGAATGGTATTGATGTGTGCAAAATGCAGCATTTAAATTATATCAATTGTGGCATAAAACTAACCCTTTTTTAGTACTAATGTTAGAAAAAGTGTGCTTTTGTCTTCCTTTTGTATTTTCAGGATTAAATGAGCTCAAATAAACAAAAGAAGCAAAAAGACAGCTAAATCTAACATAAATACAAGAAAAGGAATAAACGTGGCCCGACCCCTCGACAGCATCCTCCCAAGCAAGAATAAGAGAACAGAAGGCTGAACACGCCCCGTGCTCAATGAGCACGGGGGCGTGCCCAAGTGTCTGCAGAAAAAACAAAGCTGTAGAAGCTTCTATCACCCACCACGGGGGCGTGCCCAGCGGACACGGGGCCGTGGTCAACTCTAAGATTCACAGAATCTAATGATATCTTAATAGTACAGATACGCTTCTGCACACGGGGTCGTGCCCAGCGGACACGGGGGCGTGGTCAACTAATGCAGACAAACTGCATTTAATAAAGAAAGAGAAGAGGGTGGACATGAGGCCGTGTCCGGGCTTCTGTGCAGGCTATAAATAGGGGTACTTGGCTCACTTGCAAATCATCCCTTGGCAAACCACCTCTCTCACACTTCACCCACACTCCACCACCACCACAACACCATCATCCACCACCATCATCCATCATCCATCATAGAGTGTGTGTAATAGTCTCGGGATCCAAGATTGATCGTAAGAGTTCTTGACAATCAAAGACCATGTTTGCCTAAGACTCTTACATCACTTGGTGAAGACAAGCATTTAGTGTAATACTTTTTACTTTTTTATCTTTTTGCACTTTTTATTTGGTTATGTATTAATGACTTTAATAACTAGTTTCTTATGTTGAAGGTGAGTCTTCCTTATCATTTGTCTGTGGTGTCTTGGCATTATTTTACTGTCTATATAAAATAAAAGATTTACATCATTCATATCTCCACGGTCTATATGGAGATACGTTGGCTACCTGGTCGGGGGTTAAGGGAATGGTTTGGTAAGAGTCTTGCCTTGTTCAGTGTATAGATCCTGCAAGGACCTGGGTTAAATTTAGTAGGACCTCCTTCAATACCCAATGTTATTGGATGGCGGGGGTCCAAACTTTTTGATCCCCTCATATGTAAGCTACTATTAAAACTTTAACCCGGCTACTTAGGACTGTATCCCTGCTGACTCAGACTACTTAGCCGAGGGTAACGTCACCTTCAAAAGAGGGGCCTACCACATTACGCATTAATAACTTAATTAATTATCTTTCAATAATCCGACCCTTTAGGATTGTATCCTTGCTGACTCAAACTACTAGGTTGGGGGTAACGTCACCTTCAAAAGAGGGGCCTACTACAATAACTAAGATAATCTCTTAAAAAGTGCAAAAGTGCGGAAATAATCAAAGGTTACACTAAAGGCGAGTCGGATCCAAGTGATTCATCTTGTCTATCTGTTTTTATTTTATTTTTATTTTCAGCATTTTGGTTTTTATTTTCTAGTTTAAAACCTTTTTCTAAATTTTTGATTTGATTAGACGTTGAGGATAAACCGGTATTAAAAGCTCTTGTGTCCTTGGACGACCTCGGTATCTTACCAACACTATACTACGCTCACGATGGGTGCACTTGCCCATATGTATGTTTGGTGTTAGTAAATATCGTGTTTTATAAATTTAAAACTTGACTAAAGTGGGTAAAAAGGGCTAAAAATATACATAAAAAATATAATACACCACATGCACATCAGTATCCAACGGGGTTGTCAGTTTTGATAAGATCAACTTTGTGCAACAACTTGATCACAATCTTCTAAGTGTTTCTCAAATCTGTGATAAGAAGTTTTCGGTGCACTTTGATGCTAATGGATGTTATGTGCTGAAGCCCGGTTGCAAGATCCCCAAAGACTGGATTCTCTTATCTGCTCCAAGGATTAATGATTTGTATGTCCTTGATATGAGCCAAGCAATCACAACGTCTGCACAAGTAACATGTTTTGTTTCTAAAGCCACATAAAAGGAAACAATCTCTTGGCACAGGCGGATGGGACACATTCTCCTAAGGAAAATGAATCATCTGGTGAAGAATGAGTTAGTAACTGGTGTTCCCGTAAAAAACTTTCACCTGCAAGACGTCTGTGTCTCGTGCCAAAAAGGAAAGCAAAGAAAGAAATCGCACCCGATAAAGAAGATCAACACGGTTGCAGTGCTGCTTAAACGCCTGCACATGGATTTATTCGGTCCTGTCAAGCGTAAAAGCATCAGTAATGACTCGTACTGCCTTGTAGTGACAGATGATTATTCACGATTTTCTTGGGTGGCGTTTATGGCTCACAAGAGTGAAACTTTTGAAATTCTCAAAAACTTGATCACAACGATTGAGAATTTGTATACTTTGAAAGTAAGACGCATACGCAGCGACAATGGAACTGAGTTAAGAATCATGATATGGAGGAGTTCTGTAGATACAAAGGCATTCTTCATGAATTCAGTGCAAGATATACTCCTCAACAAAATGGCGTCGCTGAGCGTAAGAACCGCACATTGATCGAAACTGCAAGGACTATGATGGTAGAGTCTTAGTTACCCAATCCCTTCTGGAGTGAAGCTGTGGCCTCTGCATGCTACACGTTGAATCGAGTCCTTATAGTAAAAAGGCACCACAAGACCTGCTTTGAGCTATTGCACAAACGGAAACCAGACTTACAATTTCTTGAATCGTTTGTGGCTCCATGCACTATGATCGAACCAGATGGAAAGTTTGGGGCTAAAGCAATTGAGGGATACTTTCTTGGGTTTGCCACCCCAAATTTAAGAGTTTGGAATCTTGAAACAAAAAGGATCGAGGAATGGTCTGAAGTTAGAGTACAAAGGCACACTTTGCCGGTCAGATGTCCGAGTCAGCCATGGATGTTTGAGTACGATAACCTTTTCAATTCGATCAATATTGAAGAAGAAGTAGTAGATGCCGCGGCACAGATGTTTTTCGAGAGTGACAACACAATAGATTCAGTGATTGCTGGAGCTTGCATTTTAGGAGTGTAGTGGGCATACTAACCCGTGTTAGGTTCTTTTAATAATTTCGAACTCTGAACTAATGTTGAAACGTTTTACCTATGCTTTCGTTGTTCTCTTAAAATGCTGTTTTGAACTTAAAAGCTTTAGACTTAAATTTTAATTGTCACTAATCGTATTGGTTTGGTGAAACTATTTTCCTATTATTATAATTGTTCGATATGATTGGTGGCTTGATCCTGGTCAGTCACACGTCTCGCGGTAGTACTCCGCATGTGGAATTTGAGGGTGTGACAAATAATTTAATATAACTACCTACAATTAATTATAATAAACCAAGTTTAGTATCATAACAACCGAAACATAACTATGTGATGTATAACGGAACGTGAAAGGTAATGATACACATTAAAAGATCACGAAGTTAGATGACGCTAACCTCGAAAGTACGGGTTGTCACATTCTGCGAATAGAAACCAAAAATACCAATTGCGAATGGTATAAACATGTGTAGTTTGTCAAGTCATGTTTTCTTGTATTGATCACTTTGCATGAAGCAACTTTTGTATGTATGTATGTATGTATGTGTGTGTGTGTATGTATGTATGTATGTATGTATGTATGTATGTATGTATGTATGTATGTACAGTGTACATACGTAGATACTTATGTGTGTATGTAGGAAGACATGATCAAATATAAATAGATCTTAATCTAAAATTGGTAAGAAGTAAAGTGTTCATATGGAAATATTAAAGTGCTAATATGTAACAAACAATGTTTATATGCAAAAACACCTTGTGTAGTTATATATCAACATTATTTGTTACATATCAGCACTTTATATTTATATTAACATTTTATATCTCACTAATTTAAAATTAGAAATACTAGAGTATTTCTCCGTGCGTTGCGGCGGTACGTTACCGCTAGCATTCGGTGGGTATTGGTTCGATTTGTTATACTATAGGTAAGATACATGCACTCGGTATAGAAATCAATGCTTGTTTTACATCGACAATAAACAATAAAAACGAATGCGGTTACTGCACCGACGAACGATCGAACGGTATCGATCGATTTATATGCTTACGGTACTGGTACCAATATTCACTTATCGCTGGTGATAGAGTTGCATAAATGAAATATTATAGAAACCAAAAACCATGAAAATGAATACGGTACCACTATCGATGTTCGGTACGATATGGTAACAATATCATTGTAATTACGTTATTACTTCGGTGAAATAACTGCCTTATTTATGTTTGATAACATTCTCTTATTATATTATATAATAATATAAAAATACAAAAGAAATATATAATTATAATACATATACTTTGAAAAAAAAACTAATAATAAAATACTATTACAATAGTTACTATTCATGGGAAGTTAGTATTAATATATATAACTAGGGTATCTCTCCGCGCGTTGTTGCGGAACGTGACTGCGAGCATTCGATGGGTATTGGTTCGATTTGTTACAGCACTGGTACGATACATGCACTCGGTATAGAAATCAACGTGTGCTTTGCATCATCCGAAAATAATAAAACAGAACCGGTTCCCGCACCGACGTTCGAACAGTATCATCATCATCATCATACTCGGTAAATCCCACCAATAGCAAAGCAAAGGTAGGGTCTGAGGAGGGTAAGATGTAGACAACCTTACCTCTACCCCGTAGGAATAGAGAGGTTGCTTCCAGTGAGACCCTCGGCTCGATAGTAGTTTTGCATCAAGCCTTGGACATAAGACACATAACACTCAGCAATCGGGACAAAGACCGATTAGTGCATGTGCCCTTTTGTCTTTTAGCTACCAACGCCACCACATGATGCATGATTAACCGTCCTCAGCTTTTAACGTTATTTTCACGAAATTAGTAAAACAACGTTAAAATTAGTGCACTTTCACTTTTGCCCCCGATGGCCCACACATATATACATTATATGCGCATACCGCAAGCGGGGCGTAACATTCGAACAGTATCAATCAGTTTAAATCGTTATGGTACTATTACTGATATTCATTTATCGCCACAGACAGAGTTATATATATAAATGAAATATTATTGAAATCAAAAACCATAAAAATAATCCATGTACTAAGTGTGTTATTCTTGTCTGATAATATTGAGTAATATCAAACAATATTTTTAGTGATATACATATATTTTATATTCTCTAATATAAGAAAGACATAAAAGAAATATATGAATTATATATATCATAAAAGGAAGCTAATAATATTAAAATACTATTTATATAATAAAAGGAAATTAATAATATTAAAATACTATTAAAAATACTTCATGAGCAATTTGAAATAATATGTATAATTGTGTATTGGAACCTTCCCTATATATATGTATGTATGTTGTGTGTAGAGTTGAATCTAACAACTAGGCAACCCACAAGACAAATGCATACGTGTGTGAACTTGAATCTAACAACCAAACAACCTTCGTGACAAATGCATTACAAGACAAATGACATTGACTTTTAGTTTTTCTAAATGACTAAACAATCCTTTTATAATAATATAAAATAGATATTGTCATGAAAACCATTAAATACTTTTTAGACGTTTATTTTGCATTGACCTATACTATGAATATTTGTAGATCAATGAATTATAATATATCCATACATGCTAGATGTTTATGGTAAACATCAACTAAAGTGTATTCGCATGTGTAAGAAACCTAATATGAAATTTATATATTAAATAGACAATAACAATTAATATACAATAACTATGGTGTGTGATAGAAATTTCTATAACTTCATATGACTAAGACCATTCGTAGTGGGGGTTTTTAGCGTTTTTTCCTCAAAAAAACGTCACAAAACGCCCCTAGACCGCCCCTTAGGCGTTTTTTTGGCGTTCTTTTTTCCACGTCCTTGTTCTAGTTCTTTGGCCAATGACATATATTCATCTTTTTGTTTGGCCAATACCTTTTTTTGATGGTTTTTTTTTATTTAATTCTTTACACCCCTTTTAACATAATGTCTCACAACGCACATATTCCCAATACACTTATTTTAGAAAAACATCACATAATGCCTCATTACTAATTGTTGTGCCACATGACATAAAACATCTAAGGGGCTGTTTGGCAACTTCTGAATGATTAAGTGCTGAATGAATAAGAGGTCTGAATGGGTAAGAGGGTCTGAATGGGTAAGTGCTGAACCAGTAAAGTGCTGTTTGGTTCCATATCTGAATGACAGTGTAAAATGACATTTTTACCCCTACCCACAAAATAAACCCATTATAGAATTTTTTTATATAAAACCCTATCATCATCATCATTCATCAGTATTCATCACCACCCCCCCCCCCCCCCTTCCCCTTTCTCTCCCTACCGAACGATCTGAGTTCTCCGCCACCGATCTCCGCCACCGCCATCATCGTCAATCAACATCATCTCCGCCACCGTCATCATCATCAACATCATCTCCGCCACCGCCATCATCGTCAATCGCCAGAGCTGAGTTCTCCGCCACCGCCATCGTCGTCAATCGCCTCAATCGTCGCCATCATCATCATCATCATCTCTTGTTCGTTGTTGGAGTCGGAGCTTCCCCATTACCCAGCTCCGCCGCACCGCCGCCGTACATGGTGGTGGTCGGCTGTATTCACAGTAGAGAGAGAGAGGAGAGTAGAGTGAAGAGGGAGTGTGTAAGTTTGTTGGTATCGAAGGGGGATACATGTGGGTGCACTGCCGCCGCACCGCCGCCGCACCGCCGCCGTACATGGTGGTGGTCGCCGTACATGTGGGTGTCTAGCCGGACAGAAGAAAGGGGAGCCGGAATCACGGCTCCGGTCGCCGGGAATTCTGATCGAGAGAGAGGTAAAGGGATGAGGGAGGGTGAATGGGGGTAACACTTGTCTTTTTTTTCATTCAGCATGTTGTAGTTGCTGAATGATTCAGCACTGAATCATTAAGAGGTTTGCCATTAAGAGGCACAACCAAACACCTTCACCTCTGGCCGAATCAGAGGTGAACCTCTGAATGGTTTTATTCAGCGCTAACCAAACAGCCCCTAAGAATAGAAACATTATTTATATGTACAGATCTGCCACTATCATAAACAATGTTAGTAGTTAGTACTCATATCATTTACTAGGATTAATTATTAATACAATTAATACAAAGTGGGTGGGTGCACCTACTATCATGATTGCCCATGCCATCAAATACAACATTTGTTTTTATAAAAACTAGTAATAAGCTCGCGCCGCAACGCGTGCGGACACATCGTAAATATCGAATGGATTAGTTCAAACGTTATGCGATGCGTTAACCATACGAAAACGTGTGTGTTCGACGTATTCGATTGAACTCAGTATAACCTATATAAACATTGCGATTGGATCAAAACATAAAGTAACTCGAATTAATATCGTATAATCATAATGTATTATATACATATTATATGGGATATATTAGAGGTTTAAAGAAGGAAAAAAATACAATTTGACTCTACTCGTTTCTGAACAAAATTTACGAAAACATACATAAAAGTATGCATGAAAACGTATTATATTTGACATGACTCGTTTCCCAAAAAAGTTTACGTCGAAACGTAGAACAACTCAAATTAATACAGACACATACATAAAAATATGCACGTAAAAATGTATTTAAACGAAAACGTATCATATTTGACCTGACTTGTCTCAAAATTTTTTTTACGTAAAAACGTAGACACACTCAAATTTATATTGATACATACATAAAAATATGCACGTAAAAATGTTTTTTTAGTAAAAGAATGATAGAGATAAACAAAATAATTTAACAAACAAAAGTTACTGATGGAAAATTAAATTAGTAAAAAGGTAGGGTTTAAAAACGTCAAATGCCAAAGTAGAGGGGTAGTAGAAACATAGAAGGGACTCTTGTAATTTATTGGGTTAGTCATAGAGTCACGTCTAGAATTAAGTACACCAAAAGACAATTTCATTTTTTGATGTTTTTTCCTTCTATGCCCTCATGTAATTTATATTATCCATATACATATGAAAAGGCCAACCAAAGCCGGTGGAAACCCCACCGACTTTGGTTTTTAAGATAGCATACAATGTCAAATCGCGGTGGTATGTGTGCCACCTATATATAATAATGAAAACTCATAATCTTTATCTTTATACCTTTATCTTTATAAGACTACACGGTATGAGGTCGTCCCCCTTCCGTCTTGGTCCGGCGCCGGTCCAAACACCATCCCCGCCTCCCCCCTCCCTTTTCGTCCTCTCCGTCTCTTTTAAGACGTTGGAGCCGGCCCACTAAATGACAAAAATCTCACATTTTTCCATGTTTGACCGTTACAAATTAAAAAAAATTAATTCCCTTTATTAATTATAAAACGGCTATAATTCAAACCCCACCCAAAACCCTTCAAATTTTTATATAAATTCAACTTTTTTATCCCATATTTTACCCACTACAATCCCATCTCTCTCTCAACTTTCATACTTTTTATAAAAATTAGTCATGTCGTCATCTTCTTCGTCAACGTGGTATTCGTCATCTTCAGGTGAGAATGAAACATTTTTTTTTCAAAACGTCATTATGTACGCGGCTTAGATGTTCATGGAGGAGGATGAAAACTCTGAAGCGTCGTCACAACGGCAAACTAGGAGAGCCAAATTAAACCGAGACAAAGAAGGTAATTTAATTTTTTTAGAGTATGTTTTATTTAAATTTAATAATGAATTTAATTTATTTTTCATATTAAATTTATAGCTTCCCACGATAAACTAGTGGCCGATTATTTTGCCGACGAACCTGTGTACACGGACGAGATGTTTCGACGTCGGTTCCGAATGAGTCTTCGACTTTTTTTACGTATCGCAGACGACTTGGCCCATTCTGATCCGTTTTTCACACTGCGATACGACGCTAGGGGGCAAAGGGGATTCACTACTTTACAAAAATGTACGTCGGCCATTCGCCAACTAGCATATGGGTACGCACCCGATGTGATTGCACGAGTATTTAAGGATGTCTGAAATAACCGTACGTGAATGTTTGCATAGGTTTTGCGAATGGGTCGTCAAATTATATAGCAAGAAATACCTGCGGAAACCAAACGCAAACGACGTTCAAAAATTATATCAAGCACACGAACAAAGGCATGGTTTTCCAGGAATGCTCAGGAGCATTGATTGCAGGCACTGGCCGTGACAGAACTGCCCTACTGCTTGGCAAGGTCAGTATACTCGGGGAGATCATGGTCATCCCACTATAATTTTAGAGGCTGTTGCGGCACAGGATCTCTGAATCTGGCATGCCTTTTTTGGTCTACCTTGTTCGCTTAATGATCTTAATATCATATACCAGTCACAGATATTTAACGATGTAGTAGCGGGGACAGGTCCAAACACAAGTTTTACGGTTTCGGGGGTGGAATACATGCGGGGTTACTACCTTGCAGATGGAATATACCCAACGTACTCGACAATCGTTAAAACTATTCCGCACCCGACAGACGATAAAAGAAAAGAAATTTGCTAAGTATCAACAGGGTGCGAGTGCGAGAAAAGATATTGCACGGTGTTTTGGGGTTCTACAAAAAATGGCATATCATTGAACATCCAACACGTTCTGCTACACCAAAGAGGTTACGACACATTATGTATGCTTGTATCATCCTTCAATAACATGATCATTGAAGACGAAGGTAGAACGATATGTGAGTACCTCGAAAACGCGTCTAACAGGAATTCTGTTCTAGTTAGTTTGGAACTACAAGATTTAAACATGTTCTCTCTACGTAACGAGTACACACATCATAACCTACAAGCGGACTTGGTGGATGAAACACCCGTCTTATTATTATTTGAATTTAATAAAATTTCATACGATTTGTATAAAAGGTGTCTAAATTAAAACATAATTACCAAAACAAAGTCCCAAGTAATCAAAACTAGTCAACAAACGACTAGTTATAATATTCATGACCTGATTAGCAAATTATTTACATTCAAAAGAAATAGAAAACATTGTTTAACAAGGTTATGAAATCGCGGAAGCTTCAAAAGTTGTGTTCGGTTCTTCAAAAACTTGCTTGACCGCCATCCGTATTCTTGCAATACCTAAAAACTGAAATGTTTACATAAAAACTAGTATTAGAGTTCTTAGAAATATTACATAATCGAAACTACGATCAAAACGGATTCGATTAGCTATAATATGCAAAAATTTACAAAAATTTCAGGGCTCTACCGTAACTTACGGTATCTACCGTAAGTTACGGTAGCCACTTGATGTTTCTGGTCTACCATAAATCAGTAGTAATCCACCGTAAAGCTTCTGATCTCTACCGTAAGTTACGGTATCCACCGTAACTTACGGTAGTCACTGCAAGTTTATTTTTTGACTGATTTGATTATAAAGCCCAAAGCAACTCTCGGATTTCTCATTCTTACCAACCAACATGTTAAATTCTCATCTTCTAATATGTCGTTTATCAACAATAACAAAAGACCAATTTACTCTATCATGAAGCATTCGCCACGCATTAATCGATTATTCGACCCGTTTGGCTCATCTACGGAATCCTCCATTATGATGACTACCAACAAGTTGTAACCAATCCTAGTCTTATTAATCAATATAGCGAACATTATCGCTTCAAATTAAGACAACCTTTATTCTACAATTCACTATACTTATGCAAATTATCAAAGTTTACCCAATGTAACGAATCAAGTTACATACCTTCAATGCATGCCTTTCAAACGGAAGTCACCACCGGCTTGTCCGCTCGACGCTCCGGTATCCTTTCCTATAGAGTTCAACCATAACATGTTTAGAACTCCTTTTCAATTATACATTACATAATCCGCCCAAACATCACAATACGCGTTTTTAACTAAATTTGCAGTTTCGAGCCTTCTTTGAGGCGTTTCTACAAACACTTATAGGGCAGAATTTTATATCATTTATATTCTAGTTCATGGCTTGTCTCTTGGCCTCGATTAACATTAATTAAGCTACCACATAAAGAATTAAGCATGAAATTTTCATAAATCAGTTTCTATGAATCAATTTACACTAGGATAGCCTTCTAAACTCTAGTGTTCATCATTTTCTCACAAAACCCATGAAGCACCTTTAATGTGTTCATGAATTTCAGAATTTAGGCATGATTTCACATATTGTTGTCTAGGTTTTACTCCTAGACACTATATCATTCCTATTCTACCCAAATAACAAACATGCATCATCAAATTTCAGATTTCCCAAATTCATGAGAATTTCAAGTAGAGAATTCTCATCAAATTTTACATACCTTATAACCCTCTTGCGATGAGGATCACAAATCTCAGCTCGGATTTCGTTTTGGGTCAGATTTGAACCTTCAATTTTGGTGTTTTATGGATGTTAGGGTTTTGACAAGCTTGGTCGCCCCTTTCCCCTTGTTGATCGATCCCAACATCCTCACAAGGGGTGTTTGTGTTTAATTAAAATGTTTTTATTAAAACTATTTTCAAGTTTAACACTTTTGGTCCCTCTAGTTTCTTTTATTTTATTTCTATGTCTTTAACTACTTATAAGTGATAAACTAACTAGGTTAGTGTCATTACTAATTAGATTATTTTACTAATTTATTTGCAACTTAATTGCAAATTTAAGAACTTGTATTTTCGGGATGTTACAAGTCCACCCCCCTTAGAAAGGGTTTCGTCCCCGAAACCAGAGCACGTACCGAATAATGTAGGGTAGAGACGTCGCATCTCCTCTTCGGACTCCCACGTAGTGTCCCAACCTTTCCTATGCTCCCACTTGATTTTAACTTGATCGATTTGTTTATTTTGCAAGTACTTAATCTTTCGATCTAAAATCGCCAATGGTCTTACCACATAATTCAAGCTATCATCTACTTCGATATCGTCGTAATGGATGTAAGATGTTTCTTCCGCTAGACATTTCCGCAGTGGCGACACATGAAATGTGCCATGTATTCCACTCAACTCTTCCGGTAGTTCGAGGCGATAAGCCACCTTGCCAACCCGTTCAATGATTTTAAATGGCCCGATAAACCTCGGGCTTAGTTTCCCCCTTTTTTCTGAATCTAGTCACTCCCTTCCATGGGGAAACCTTTAACATAACCATGTCGCCTACCCGAAATTCTATCGGTCTTCGTCTTTTGTCGGCATAAGACTTTTGCCTATCTTGGGCTGCTTTCAAATGGGCTCGCACCACTTCAATCTTCTCACTAGTGGCCTGAACTATGTCTTTATGTGCCAGTTCCCGCGGACCCACTTCACCCCAACACACCGGGGTTCTGCATTTCCTACCGTATAGCATCTCGTAAGGTGCCATGCCGATGCTTGAATGATAACTATTGTTATATGAAAATTCGGCTAAGGGCAGATAAACATCCCAACTTCCACCAAAGTTTATGATACACGCCCGCAACATATCCTCTAGCATTTGTATTGTTCTTTCACTCTGCCCATCCGTTTGAGGATGATAGGCGGTGCTAATGAAGAGTTTTGTTCCCATTTGTTCATGAAAATCTCGCCAAAATTTTGAAGTAAACCGGGTATCTCTATCCGATACGATGGATACCGGTACTCCGTGACGTGCCACTATTTCATTTGTATATACTTCAGACATCTTTTCCGAAGTATATGTTTCGCGTATAGGAATAAAATGTGCACTCTTCGTCAATCTATCCACAATCACCCAAATAGTGTCAAATCCCCGAATCGTTTTAGGTAGTTTGGTTAATAGGTCCATAGTGATATGTTCCCATTTTCAAACCGGGATCTCCAAGGGTTGCAGTTTCCCATACGGTTTCTGGTGTTCCGCTTTGACTTGTAAACAAGTCAAGCATTTTTCCACGTATTTCACAACATCTCTTATCATTCCGGGCCACCAATAGTTTTGTTTTAAGTCGTTATACATTTTGGTCACTCCCGGATGAATGGAATAACGGGACTTATGAGCTTCGTCGAGTAGAAGCTTTTTAATCCACATGTGTTAGGAACCCAAATTCTATTGAAACGTGTTTTCAAACCGTGGTTGCCTACTTCGAGATCTTTAACTTGGCCAACAATCCTTTCCTTTCTCCAGTTTTCCGTCTCTACTGCTTCATCTTGTGCTCCTCGGATTCGTTCAAGTAAGCCCGAGGTCACAATGAGCTGCAATGATTGTACTCGTATCGGGGCATAATCTGCCTTTCGGCTCAACGCATCAGCCACTACATTGGCTTTCCCGGGATGGTAGTGTATTTCACAATCGTAAACCTTGACCGTTTCTAACCATCGTCTCTGGCGCATATTTAACTCCTTCTGATCGAAGAAGTATTTTAGGCTCTTGTGGTCGGTGAATATGATGCACTTTGACCCATATAAATAGTGTCTCCATATTTTTAACGCAAATATGACGGGTGGTCCGTAGGACAACCCTTAAGACCTTTAAATAGACTAAAATCCCATACTTTATCCGGTTATTAGCTTGAATTTGGTAACCACTCTACGTTTGATAATGTAGGTGCTAAAATGCTCAAAATATGGGTTTTAAGTGGTTTGGATGGATGCTAGGAGTTGGTGGAGTCAAGGAATGAAAGAGGTGAAGTTTAATGGAGAAACAAGATGAAAAATATCACTCAGCGCCGTAACCTACGGCATAGTGCCGTAGGCTACGGCACCCAACATGTGAAAATGTCCTTGCCGTAGACCAGCATACAAGTGCCGTAAAGAAGAGTTGTGTGCCGTAAGCTACGGCAAAGTGCTGTAGCTTACAGCGCTTATGTTGCTTGTTGACTCACTGACCGCCGTAACCTACGGCGGAGGGCCGTAGGTTATGGCACCGACTGATCTCAAAGATGTAACTTATGTCATTAAATGTCATTTTCTTGAGATTAAAGGTGACTTATTATTGGCAATCGGTTACCACTTGGAAATCATTAGTTTTGTTGTCCTCGATCCGTATGAACAATAATATTTTGCAATGATGTTGTTTCAAGCCATGAGTGGCTAAGTACTTTATGGTCATCTTTAGTTGAAGGTTTGTGAAGACAATTGTGCTTGATTTCATATTTCTAGAATGGTAAATTGAACTTATGTTTTGTTTATCATGGTGTGTTCTTACTTGTTTGTAAATTGTTGATGATTATGATTATTCTACTTTGAAACCATAGGTTCTTGGTGCCGGTGGGAATCGAGATATCATGGGTAGAACTAGGATTGGGTAAGGGTCAATTGGTCATCGGGTAACAACCTCACGTTCTAGGAATCTGAGTACTTAGTTCCCTTTTATCACAACAGGTAATTACACACGAACTATGTCTATGTAGTTCTTTCTAGTGAACGATAGCACAATTGTTGAAGCAAACTTGAAACTAAAGATGGTCATTCGTCTCTAATTTGTTTACAACCAAAACTTTTCTTTTGCAAGTTAATTAGTTAATTTTAGCTTTTAAAACCAATCCAATCAAATCAACTCTTGAATTTTATTTTATTTGCAATTAGATTAATTTAGTCAAGTTAGATATACACTTAGATAACATACATTCCACAAACTCCCTGTGTTTGATACCCACTTACCGCTAGCTAATTAGTTGTATTTGGATTAAATTTGATTGAGACTTCGACCTCACGTCAAATTTTGGCGCCGTTGCCGGGGAGTAGTGCGCAACGTGTGTTATTTTTTATCCTTTTTAGTTTGTTATTTTTCTGGTTTATGCTAGGTGTGTTAATGTGCAGGTATTTACAGGTGCATGCGTACTAGAAGCTCTCACAAGCTTTCACCATTGGCATTTGATCCGGAAATTGAGCGAACATTGAGAGGAAACATAATTTTGCTAAGAGAGAACAGAATCAGCGGTTCACCAACAACACCAACTACACCAATCACACCAATTCGATACATGGATCAACCACCACCCACTACGGGTGAACTTATACCACCGTTTATACCATCATCCACTCAACCTTCGCCAAACACTACCATGCCAAACACCACTGCCAACCCTATGTCACATCATGATGTAACACCAACTAACACCACTCAACCTATTACCACTCAAGAAGAGCCTACAAACACTTTCAATCCTTCTACTACAATTCCACCACTCACTCATTTCTTCCCAGTTTCAGGCCAATCATCCTCAACCTATACATTACCACAAGGTTCAACTGTCGTTCATGCTACATCTACATTTAGACCATCGAACCAGACGGGTTTTCAATATTCGACTCTTCCATTTGGGCAACCATCGGGTGTAGGAGGAGATGGATATGAAGAAGGATATGAGGATTTTGAGGGTTATGAGGAACAAGGATATGCATATATGGGTGATGGGGAACAAGGAGAACTCACGTACGTGCCAGGGCAAACTCAAAGAATGCCAAGTGTTGGTGGGTTTCAACAACAAATTATACCACAACACATTCGGCCAAGGCCACAAGGGCCACAAGTGCAACGCCCTATACCATTGCAACAAGTTCGTCCACAGAATGTACAACCACAATTCCAAAGGCCGATTCAACACCTACCGATGCCACAACAACAATTTCAACCTTATGTACCACAAGGGCCAATGCAAAGACCAATGGGTCCTATTCGACCAAGGGTTCGGGTGGGTGTGCCAAGAAGGCATCTTAGAGATCATGCAAGAGGCATTGAAGCGCATTTTAGGCCGGTAATCACTCAAAATCCTTCACCGGTAGTTATTCCTCACAATGATCAAGGGAGGACTTTTGAAGTGAGAACAAATTCCTTGCAAAGTTTGCCGAAATATAAGGGTCTAGCAACGGAGGAGCCTTATTTCCATTTGGAGGCCTATGACTCAATTTGCAATACTCTTGGGAGTCAAGGTTTTTCGGCCGATGATGTCAAGTTAGTTTTGTTCCAATTTTCGTTGGAGGACAAGGCAAAGAAGTGGTTCTACACTTTGCCTTCAGCATCTATTTACACTTGGGCGGAAATGCAACAAATTTTCCTAGATGAGTTTTACACCGCTCAAAAGACCAATGATGCTAGGAAGGGATTGAGGAGTTTTCAACAACAACAAGGTGAAATGTTTCATGAGGCCTTTGAGCGTTTCAATATGATGATCAAGAATTGCCCTCACCATGGAATTGAACTTTGGGAATTGATGAACACTTTCCATGAGGGATTGAGTGCCGAAGACGCTCGAGACTTAATGTCTATTACCGGTGGCACTTTTGGTACGAACTATGAGCAAGACGATTGGGAGTTCTTGGAGCAAATGGCAATTACATCTAAGAGGAAAGCTCAAGCATCAAGGAGAGCACGACCGGCCGTTACCCGAACACAAGTGCATGCGGTTGACGATGGTAATGTTCAAACCTCTAATCAAATTTATGATGTTTGTGCTATTTGCAATGAAATAGGTTATGCGGCTGAAAATTAGCAAGGAATGGTGGAAGGGCAATATGAAGAGGTTCATGCTGTGCAAGGTCAAGGAGGGGGTGGTAGAAACTATAACATGAATTCTAACACTTATCACCCCGGGTTGAGAAACCATCCAAACTTTCGATATGGGAACCCTTCAAATCAAGCTAACCCGAATTTTCAAGGAAACCAAGGATTTCAAAGGCAATATCAAACGGGTTAAAGCTTTTCGGGTGGAAACGAAGTAATGGAGATGTTGAAGGCGATGCAAGTTGAAATGCAACGAATGAATCAACGTGATGAGGTTCGGATGCAAAAGGACGAGGGCCGTGATAAAGCGATTCAAACTTTGACCACCCAAATGGGTTAACTTGCAAGTGAAGTGGTGATATTGAAGAAAGCAAAAGGCCAGTTACCAAGTGACACGGTGATAAATCCCAAAAACATTAAAAGTGTTACTATCAATGTGGTAAGCACCGTTCCTAGTACTAAATTTAATGAAACATTGCTAACTTCTTCGTATCAAGTGAATGCAGGTTTGGAAAAAGATGCCAAAATCGAGAATGATAAAGAGTATGGAGCGCCAATCGTGCCTATCCGAGTGGGGAAACTAAAAATTCCTCATGCATTGTTGGATTATGGGGCGAGCATGAGTGTGTTACCGGGTGAGCTATATGACATGTACGATTTCGGTCCGCTTCAAGATGCAAACACCATGGTGAGTTTGGCAGATGAAAGTTGGAGGTGTCCACGGGGAATAGTTAAGAATGTTATGATTCGATTGGGAGAATTCGAATACCCGGTGGATTTTCTAGTTCTAGATTATGCTTCTACCAAAATGGCAGCACAACAAAGGGTAATTTTAGGTAAACCGTTTCTATACACAGCAAATGCTCAAATCAATTGTAGAGACGGAATTATTTCCATGACCGAAAAGAACCGTAAGTTGTCCTTTGATGTTCAAACTAGAGTGATTAGTTATGAGTCCATTGAGGGGAAGGGTGGTGAGTCTAGTGATTGTATAAAAAATGTGTGTCAAAGAATGAAAATAAATCACACACCGAATCGTGAAGACATGCATACGGGATCAAGTAGGAGTGTATTTGATTACCCACCGAATCGAAGCGGGACGGATGCATTTTGCTCAATGGCACGAGGAAGTGATGGAGATGGCAGGAACCGTTTCTTTGAGCCACCCTAAATGGGGGTGGCACGGTCTGGCTGAAGACCTGAAAACTTAGCGCTGCTCGGGAGGCAACCCGGGGTTTTACACTGATCTTGCTATTTCGTTATTTTTCTATGTTTCAGGGCCATGGCAACATTCAAGTGTGGGGAGGATGTACGGATATTTGTGTGAAGGTGGTGATAGAAAGTCGGATTATCTACAACATCTGTTTTGTCAAACTTCACCAGGTCATGTACTCTTTCCTTAGTCTTGATATGTTCTTTAGCTTTGAAATATTGGTAGTTAGTTTGTTTGCATTTGTTTAAAAAATAAAAAAAAAATACAAAAAGAAATTTGGGGTTTGAGAGTATAAGCAAATGTTAGTGTTTTTGTTGAAAGCGATATTCCCTTCAAAACCATACATTGGGACAATGTATCTCAAGTGTGGGGATGAGGGGAAAATTTTGAGAATTTTTGAAAAATTTGTGAAACCAAACGAAAAGTTGTTGGAATTTGAACACTTGACATTGTTCCGCATGACACACCGACACCCCTTTCTAGTCATTTCATGGTGAGTTTTTGAGCCACATATGATTATTAAAGATGCTTTCCTTGTTTTGAGTGGCGGTGTGTGTATTGTGTTAATAGAACTTGTATACGAATTCTTGTTGAAGCCTAGGATTAGCATGCTTGTGAAAATGATAGGGGACTTTTAGGTAGCCTCGTCTAGATGTGTAAGAGTGTGGGAATTGGGGGTTGGACCTCATACGTTACATATATGAGCTTGGTATTGTGAGGGGTGGGGGTTTGGTCTTTAGAAAGCCATGTTTGAGCCTTATTCCATTCGGTTGTGACCCAAACCTACTTCTTACAAAAACTTTACCTATTGAGATGACCTGGTTTAGGAATTAAGTTTGTGATTGTTGATGTTCTTGTATATATTTTTGAGTTCTTTGCTTAAAAAAAAAAGAAAGAAAAAAAAAAAGAGAAAAAAAATATGAGAAAAATACAACAAGAAGGATTTAGTTGCAATAGTAGTTGAAAATGTTGATGAACTTGTGTATATAGTTGATGTTTGCTTTGTTTAGTAGTAGAAATAAAAACCGGGTCGAATCAATGAGCTACTTTCACATTCCCACTATTTCCTACCTTTACACATAGCCCCGTTACAACCCGAATGTCCTTTTGATTCATAAGCATGCTAGATATTTGTTAGGAGGAGACTTGATTTTTATACAAGCTTATTGTCGCACACACACGCATTGAGTGGATTAGCATTATATGCTAATAATTCTTGTCACCGAGAGATTTTTGTGAGGGGTGTGTCTTGTGGTATGATTGAAAGTTAGTAGAAGGACCGCACATTTTAGCTTGGGTTACATGATTGATCGTTTGTGTTTGTGAATAGTTTTTGAATGGGTTGCATGGGACAAGCAACGGGTAAGTGTGGGGATGTGACGGGTGGTCCGTAGGACAACCCTTAAGACCTTTAAATAGACTAAAATCCCATACTTTATCCGGTTATTAGCTTGAATTTGGTAACCACTCTACGTTTGATGATGCAGGTGCTAAAATGCTCAAAATATGGGTTTTAAGTGGTTTGGATGGATGCTAGGAGTTGGTGGAGTCAAGGAATGAAAGAGGTGAAGTTTAATGGAGAAACAAGAGGAAAAATATCACTCAGCGCCGTAACCTACGGCATAGTGCCGTAGGCTACGGCACCCAACATGTGAAAATGTCCTTGCCGTAGACCAGCATACAAGTGCCGTAAAGAAGAGCTGTGTGTCGTAAGCTACGGCAAAGCGCCGTAGCTTACGGCGCTTATGTTGCTTGTTGACTCACTGACCGCCGTAACCTACGGCGGAGGGCCGTAGGTTACGGCACCGACTGATCTCAAAGATGTAACTTATGTCATTAAATGTCATTTTCTTGAGATTAAAGGTGACTTATCATTGGCAATCGGTTACCACTTACTGGTGAACGAAAATTGGAGAGTTTGGAGACATTTTGGAGCTTGAAGAACACTTGGAAATCATTAGTTTTGTTGTCCTCGATCCGTATGAACAATAATACTTTTGCAATGATGTTGTTTCAAGCCATGAGTGGCTAAGTACTTTATGGTCATCTTTAGTTGAAGGTTTGTGAAGACAATTGTGCTTGATTTCATATTTCTAGAATGGTAAATTGAACTTATGTTTTGTTTATCATGGTGTGTTCTTACTTGTTTGTAAATTGTTGATGATTATGATTATTCTACTTTGAAACCATACGTTCTTGGTGCCGGTGGCAATCGAGATATCATGGGTAGAACTAGGATTGGGTAAGGGTCAATTGGTCATCGGGTAACAACCTCATGTTCTAGGAATCTGAGTACTTAGTTCCCTTTTATCACAACAAGTAATTACACACGAGCTATGTCTATGTAGTTCTTTCTAGTGAACGATAGCACAATTGTTGAAGCAAACTGGAAACTAAAGATGGTCATTCGTCTCTAATTTGTTTACAACCAAAACTTTTCTTTTGCAAGTTAATTAGTTAATTTTAGTTTTTAAAACCAATCCAATCAAATCAACTCTTGAATTTTATTTTATTTGCAATTAGATTAATTTAGTCAAGTTAGATATACACTTAGATAACATACATTCCACAAACTCCCTGTGTTCGATACCCACTTACCGCTAGCTAATTAGTTGTATTTGGATTAAATTTGATTGAGACATCGACCTCACGTCAAAATACCACCGCAGCCAATTCGTCAATATAAATGAAGGATGTCGAATAAATCCATGTGAAATGAAGGATTTATTCGCACCCGTATCAAACAATACACGTGCAGGAATTGAGTTAATTGTGAATATACCTGAGACCACATCGGGTTCTATCTTCCCTTCAACCGCGGTAAGTTGGAAGGACCTAGCCTTCGCCTTTGGAGCTTCTGCTGGAGATTCTTTGACATCTCTCTTTCCAACTAAGTCTGGACATTCGGACTTTTTATGGCCGGGCTGATAACAATTGTAGCAGACCGAGACTTTACCCGGGCATAGAGATGCCGTGTGCCCCGTTTTACTACATTTGGGGCACGGTTTGTCTTTGAACCGACACTCTCCCTTGTGCCCTATTCCACACACTTTACAACTTGGCGACCCACCTTTAACATCCATCTTCTTTCCCGATTCTCCAGTTCGAGCTTTCTTTGTAGGGCTTGGATTCACATCCTGTGCCCTTCGCTCACCCCTTTCAACTTGTTTCTTCAGCTCGATCTCCCGTTCCCGAGCAACGTTTTTGATCTCGGTAAGGGTCTCATATTTTGAAGGAGTCATGAACTCCCTATACTCGGCGCTTAACATGTTATAGTAGTAGTATATCTTTTGTTCCTCATTCGTCACTAATTCACTGCAAAACTTCATCTTATCCATAAACGTCGCCGTAATCTTGTCTATGGTCTCGCCCTTGTGCCTAAGTTGCATGAACTCTTCCTTGATTTTATTAATGACCGCCTTGGGACTATGATGTTTAAGAAATGGCGTCTTAAACTCCTCCCATTTCATGGCCCTTGCCGCTTCGGCCCCTATTTCATTCTTTTTATTGTCCCACCAATTTTTGGCTTGTCCCCACAACTGACCTGTTCCGTAAGCAACAAAGTCATTTTCATCGCAATGGGTCCTTTCAAACACCCCTTCAACGTCGCCCAACCATCTTTGGCAAATTATCGGATCAACCTCCCCGTTGTAGATTGGCGGTTTACACGCCATAAATTCTTTGTATGAACACCCTTTACGTTCTCCCGATTTCTCCTTCATAAGGTTGACACTATCCTCCAACATTTTGACTTGTTCTTCAACAAGTGACAACACCGTGTTTTGAATTTTGTCTATAAACCCGGATAGAATACTTTCAATTGCCTTCCCCACTTCTTCGGCAATTATCTCTTTCATTTGTTCGGTGCTTGTTTGCACCGGATCATCATCGTTTCTTTCCGACATCTTGAAACTGAAATGTTTACATTAAACGTTAAACATTTCATTTATAACCTTGCTTCATTTGTTTCGGTTTAACCAAGTTCCTAGCTTGCTTTAACCGTTCACATGTGGTGCACTTTCCGGGTTTGAGTGAATTAACACACTCTTCCCATGCACATCAATTCACTTCTCATTTCTTACATAAGATATAATCTATTAAAATAATAAATTAATTCTTACCGGACGATCGATCAAGCTTGAACCGAACACTTGTTGACAACCTTAAGCTCTGATTACCAACTCGTAACACCCGTCTTATTATTATTTGAATTTAATTAAAATTTCATACGATTTATATAAAAGGTGTCTAAATTAAAACATAATTACCAAAACAAAGTTCCAAGTAATCAAAACTAGTCAACAAACGACTAGTTATAATATTCATGACCTGATTAGCAAATTATTTACATTCAAAAGAAATAGAAAACATTGTTTAACAAGGTTATGAAATCGCGGAAGCTTCAAAAGTTGTGTTCGGTTCTTCAAAAACTTGCTTGACCGCCATCCGTATTCTTGCAATACCTAAAAACTGAAATGTTTACATAAAAACTAGTATTAGAGTTCTTAGAAATATTACATAATCGAAACTACGATCAAAACGGATTCGATTAGCTATAATATGCAAAAGTTTACAAAAATTTCAGGGCTCTACCGTAACTTACAGTATCTACCGTAAGTTATGGTAGCCACTTGATGTTTCTGGTCTACCGTAAATCAGTAGTAATCCACCGTAAAGCTTCTGATCTCTACCGTAAGTTACGGTGGATACCGTAACTTACGGTAGTCACTGCAAGTTTATTTTTTTGACTGATTTGATTATAAAGCCCAAACCAACTCTCGGATTTCTCATTCTTACCAACCAACATGTTAAATTCTCATATTCTAATATGTCGTTTATCAACAATAACAAGAGACCAATTTACTATATCACGAAGCATTCGCCATGCATTAATCGATTATTCGACCCGTTTGGCTCATCTACGGAATCCTCCATTATGATGACTACCAACAAGTTGTAACCAATCCTAGTCTTATTAATCAATATAGCGAACATTATCGCTTCAAATTAAGACAACCTTTATTCTACAATTCACTCTACTTATGCAAATTATCAAAGTTTACCCAATGTAACGAATCAAGTTACATACCTTCAATGCACGCCTTTCAAACGCAAGTCACCACCGGCTTGTCCGCTCGACGCTCCGGTATGCTTTCCTATAGAGTTCAACCATAACATGTTTAGAACTCCTTTTCAATTATACATTACATAAGCCGCCCAAACATCACAATACGCGTTTTTAACTAAATTTGCAGTTTCGAGCCTTCTTTGAGGCATTTCTACAAACACTTATAGGGCATAATTTTATATAATTTATATTCTAGTTCATGGCTTGTCTCTTGGCCTCGATTAACATTAATTTAGCTACCACATAAAGAATTAAGCATGAAATTTTCATAAATCAGTTTCTATGAATCAATTTACACTAGGATAGCCTTCTAAACTCTAGTGTTCATCATTTTCTCACAAAACCCATGAAGCACCTTTAATGTGTTCATGAATTTTCAGAATTTAGGCATGATTTCACATATTGTTGTCTAGGTTTTACTCCTAGACACTATATCATTCCTATTCTACCCAAATAACAAACATGCATCATCATATTTCAGATTTCCCAAATTCATGAGAATTTCAAGTAGAGAATTCTCATCAAATTTTACATACCTTATAACCCTCTTGCGATGAGGATCACAAATCTCAGCTCGGATTTCGTTTTGGGTCAGATTTGAACCTTCAATTTAGGTGTTTTATGGATGTTAGGGTTTTGACAAGCTTGGTCGCCCCATTCCCCCTGTTGATCGATCCCAGCATCCTCACAAGGGGTGTTTGTGTTTAATTAAAATGTTTTTATTAAAACTATTTTCAAGTTTAACACTTTTGGTCCCTCTAGTTTCTTTTATTTTATTTCTATGTCTTTAACTACTTATAAGTGATAAACTAACTAGGTTAGTGTCATTACTAATTAGATTATTTTACTAATTTATTTGCAACTTAATTGCAAATTTATGAACTTGTATTTTCGGGATGTTACAGTGGAGTATATTTGGAATAACGCACAAAACGAACATGACGACCACATGCCGAATGAAGACTAGTAGTTTTTTTAATATTTTTTAAGTTCTTAGGATTTTTTTTAAGTTTATGTTTTTTTTTAAGTTTATGTAATGTTTTTTAATATTAATGAATTTATTTTTCTGTCTTATTTTATAAATGTTAAAAAAGTAGATGAATTAAAAAAAATTAAACTTGTGTCGTAGGATCATCCTCCGATTTCCAGTGCTTTAGCGAGTTGGATCATCCACAAAGGAACAATGACGTGGCGCCTAGGTGGCGGATCATCCTCCAAGGGAGGATGGTCACTGAAGGGGTATGGTCTCAGATCTCACACCAACATGGCCGCAAGTGACCATTACCCTTATCAAAAACCCCCACCAGTAAGAACTTATTTGTATCCGTACGGGCACGCGCGAACACAGCGGTCGAATCCAATCGGTCATGGGATGAGAAGACTTACCTTGTGTATGAAAATGGGTAATACACATAGCGATGCGGCATGGCACCGCATCCTATGAACATTTTCGTCACGACAAAAGATCTGGACATCAGCAACAGTCACCACAAGTGGCGATGCGGCCTAGCACCGTATCCCGCACATGTCTTGGCCAGAGCAAGAACACGGAAACAACAGCAGTTACCGCGAGCAGCGATGCGGCGGGCACCGCATCCTTCCCATGAGGCAAGTGGGACTGACACCACAGAGCAACTGGCACCAATGACAGTCGCCTGTCAGCCCACACGTAAGCAACAGACTGACACCGCGGTAGGACGTGGCTTCACCTACACAACCGACAAGCCTGACACACCTGCATAAGGGTTGCGCGTTGTCAGTCTAGCCACTCAATTACCCTCCTTCACTCCTCGGCTATAAATACCCATCCCGGACCAGGTTTGAGGCATCGCTTATCAACTCTCTCACTACTACAACAATCACACACTTTGCTTCTCAAGCAAATTATTGATTCTCACGCCGGAGAGTGGTAACAAGGAGCAGCCCCACCCCTTCCTCCTTGTTACGAGTCACGGTGTGTTTCCCTTGTGCAAGAGACAGATCAGCGGACGATCCAGCCACCGATCCTCGGAAAGATGGGATTAACCCTACTTGACGAGACCAGTGAATTAACCTCTCTTGGTTAACCAGTGTTTCATCAGTCACCATACCCTATAGCCTAAGTAAACTAAAAAACTCTAAAAAAAGGCTTAAAAACATATCATTTTTTTAATATTATCTAGCTACCATTTTTAAGATAAAAAATTGTAATTTTTTTTTTGAAAAAAAAAATTGTTAATTTTTTTTAAAGAAATTAATATCACGCATGTGCATTACGACGAAAAAACCTAAACCCCTCAAACCCTCCACCATCACCCCCAAAAACCTAAACCCTCACCCCCTCCTCCCAAAAACCTAAATCCCCATCCCCAAAAAACCTAAACCTCGCCACCCCCAAAAACCTAAAACTAAACTCTAAATTTAAAAACCCTGAAAACCTAAACCCTCCACCCCACCTAAAAACTAAACCCCCTAAAAACCTAACCCTAAAAGCTAAACTAAACCCAAAACCTAAACTCTAAGGCTAAATTGCATGTGCAACACACACACATATAAAGTTAACGTACAATATTTCTTAACGTGCGATACGTACGATATGAAGTTACGCATGTTATAAACTTAAACCCTAATCACGCATGAACAAAAAACTATAATCACGCACGTGATCACAACAAACATAACAAAATCATGCATAAGTATTATTCATAATTACGCACGTTAAGGTATTATATTGTATTTTGCACTTTCTCACTCTCTCTACATATATAATACAATTTTTCAATTTTTATTTTTTTTAAAGAAAGTTTTTTTTGTTATTTAAAATCTCGAATTTTAATAAAAAAATTGTAAATAGAAATAAAAAAAACGTTGGTATGTTTTTAAGGTTCTTTTGGTAGTTTTTTTAGTTTTCTTATTTATATATACTTTTCTCATGATTCTTCAAGCCCAAACCTAACATTTTAGTTTGTTAGGATAAACAACCCGGCTCGACTAGACTCGGTTTTTATATGAGTCGAACCCCAACTCACCCTTGCTCGGCTCGACTTGTTCACAACCCTAATTGTTATATTAAATTGTTTATTTTTTAATATAATGATGAATTAGTAACAGCTAAACGTATAATAGACAGTTGTGAGTTTATGAATGCGAAAATATGTGTTAGTTTTACTCATTGATTTTGATTTGAACTGATTCTTCAATGTTAGTTCATACCCAGCTAGGTTGAATGGTATTCTAGGAGCCTAAACTTGAATGATGGAACAATGGCTAGTACCATATGATTGAATCGATTTTACTAGTTTGAAGAATCAACTTTGTGGGTTTGAAGATGCACATCAATTGCTCAATGAAATGCTTTTACCAAGTTTTCTGTTATTTAAATTTATTTGTTACGAGACAACTGATTTGTATGGTGAGTTCGCAAATTTTTAAGTTTTTGTTATTTGAATGTTAGTAGTTTTCAGATAAAGTTCTAAAATTGTTTTGACTTCTGAGTTATGTAGCAGTGTTGTTTAGAATCGCTTATTGCTTATTGGAATCGGTTATGACTTCTAGCTTCACCTTGTCTGTTTGAAGGTAATTTCGAATCTGTTTTAGACTTCTAGTGTTATGTTTTATTTTTGAACTGCAAAATTATTTAAAAAGCTAGCAAAGAACCAGACAAGAAGCACCAAAGTTACATTACAAAAAGAGCATTATGAATCCACGCTACCCAACTAACATTCAATACGAGTAGTTAACATACCGTCAATACGAGTAGTTAATAATATAAAGTAATAGAAACTTGAGCCGGTCACTATGCCCGAAGACAATATCTTCCGAAATCTCCAAATCACCCACCATGTCCGTCAAAATGATACCATAAATTAGCTTTCTTTTGTTTGTCAATATATTTAATGCATCGAGCCAAATAATCATACCCATTGGTCTAAGATCACCACTAGGCACAAAATCTAACCATTTAAAAATGGAATTCCAAACCCTTAATGCTATATCACAATCTCCAAAAATGTGATTTACCGTTTCTTCCACACTAGAACTTATACTATACAAAGCACCTTAGGAATATCCAGACCCCGATTAACAAGCTTCAACTGAGTAGGAAGCCGATTCAAAGAAATACACCAAGCTAATATATTTACTTAAATTTGTACACACTGATTCCATCGAGTAGGAGTGTGCCGTAAGGTAATAATATCATGGCATCAATGTGTTTGCGAATAGACTTTACCGTGAAAGTATTATCTAAATCAAAATCCTATACCCAGGAATCACGACCTCCTTGAAAAACCACTTGATTAAGATCCGCCATTAAAGCACTATATTGCTCTAAAACCACACCTCCTCTTAAAGACCGACTCCAACCCAAAGCCCAACTGTTTCCATCCCATACCGTGGGGTATGGTGGGGCTTGAGTTGGGTTTGGGTTGGGGCATTTGTTGACACGTGGAATGGGAGCCCCCCACTGCCTAGTGACGTGTCCGCGGGGTATGGCGGAGAGTGGGTTGGGTGCACCGCGTGGCAGATTATTAAAAAAAAAAATTACAAAAAATTTATAAAATTCACACAACATTTATAAAAAAAACCTACAACTTCATTAAAATTTTAAAAATTACATAATCCTAAAAATTACATAATTTCTAAAAATTACAAAATAACAAACCTAGAGCATTAGATAAATTTTAAAAAGGGCGATCTTGTCGAACGCCTTTCGCTCCTTGCCTCGAAACACTATGTTTGCCACCACTACCCGGTCCTCGTGGCTTAACTCGCCGCTCGGAACGGCTTCGTAGTAAGCCTTGAAACGATCGAGCTTGGGCCGTAGCTCGCGCCATTTGTGTTGGCACGCGTTGAGGTTGTGGCGGTCGGTACCGACGTTATGTCGGTAGATTGCGAATGCTTCCGGCCAATATTTTGTTTGGCCCGGTTGCCGCCCCTTCATAGCGTCAACGACGCTTGTGACGAGAGCCAATTCTTCCTCGTGAGTCCAAGATGCCATGTTCTTCGGTGGGGTAGCGGGTTTCTTGAGAAGTGGGTAGCCGGTGGGGTAGCGGGTTCGTGAGAAGTGGGTAGCCGGTGGGGTAGCGGGTTCGTGGGATGGGGGGACCAGTGGGGTTGGGGGTTACATTTATAGGGGTTGTTGGGAGACCCGGGTGGCGGATTGGGGTATGCCAAATGGTTTGAATTTAAAATTCAAACTTTCAAATGGCCGCTATGACATGGCGGGGTGACCGAATGGGAGGCAGCCAGCTAGGATGTTAAGACCGCCCCACGCCCGGCTTGAAACCCAAGCCCCAAAGGTCACGCCCCAACCCAAGCCCACCCGGGGTGGTGGCTTGGGCGTTTTCCCCCAACCCACGCCCCAACCCAAGCCCCATACCCCATAGTCTTAATTAAATAAAAATAGAGTCATTCGGGTTAAGATCCAACCGAAACAACCTAGGGAATCGAGATTTTAGTGATGACACTAGAGGTGTACAAAAAAACCGGTTTTAGAACCGAAACCAGGAAAAAAACCAAAACTGGTTTTTTTTAACCGGTCTTTTCATAACCGGTTTTACAACCGAACCGAACCGCCGGTTGTAGACCGGTTAGGATTCTTGATCTGAAAAACCGGTTAATAACCGAAACCGGTTAAAAACCGATCCCAACTGGTTACACCGGTTATTGTTTTGGACTTGAAAACCGGTTAGTAAACGAAACCGGTTATAGAAAAAACCGGTTATCGTTTTGGATGAAAAAAACGGGTTCGGTTAATAACCAAACCCGGTTTTTGAAAAAAAACCGATTTGTACACCTCTAGATGACACCCTATCCACGGATCAAACCAAAAACTAGTATGCTCCCCATTTCCAACCTTCTTTTTTTTAACGTGTACCAAGTAATAGTGTCTTTGTTGTGGAAAAATGAGCTCGCCTTAATGATTCTATGCCATAAACCATTACCCAACATGCAACTTACCAGCGGTGCCTCTCGAAGTCCACGTGTGAACCCATGCCCCAAACCCATGCCCCACCATACCCGACGATCTTAAAGACCGACTCCAACCCAAAGCCCAACTGTTTCCATCCCATTTTAATTAAATAGAGCCATTCGGGTTAAGATCCAACCTAAACAACCTAGGGAATCGGGATTTTAGTGATGACACCCTATCCACGGATCAAACCAAAAACTAGTATCTTCCCCGTTTCCAGCCTTCTTTTTTAACGTGTACCAAGTAATAGTGTCTTTGTTGTGGAAAAATGAGCTCGCCTTAATGATTCTATGCCATAAACCATTACCCAGGCTTATTCCTTCTCCATCTTACACCCCAGCCATAGAACCATGTATCGCGTTAATAACCATAACCCAAAAATCTTTAGGCCGAGACACAAATCTCCATCTCCATTTTTAAAGAAGAGCCAAAATAAAACTTTTAAGCGAACCAATCCCAAGACTGCCCTTTTGTTTATCAGCTAGAATAATATTCCACTTATCCAATACATTTTTTTATCACCCACCAAACCCCAACAAAATTTAGCGCGAATTGCCTCTAATTGTTTTGCAACATTATCTGGCATAAGGAATAGAGGCATGTAATAAATCTCCAACACCCCCAAAGCAGATTTCAAGAGAGTGTATATGCCTCCAATAGATAATAAGTATGTGCTCCAGATAAAAAGACAAAAAGACGATGTTTAAATTTACAATGATATGTGGCTAACCATCCAAAGTAGACATTTTACCCCACGGAAAACCTAGGTAAATGAAAGGAATCTTACCGGGTTTACACCCTGCCATACTCGAACGCATAGTGACTTCATCATATGAAACTCCAAATCCATAAAGATTAGATTTATTAAGATTTTTTTTTTTTTAATCCTTTTTCATTCATACTTGCCAAGTTACATCAAAACAAAAGGTAGATGGGCAACAAGCTGCGCCGCCACCCCTTTCTGAATTGCAAACCCTAATCTGCCAAATACAAAACCTCGTCCCCCCGATGTTGAGCAATTGTTGTGGATGACCCGTTGGACCATGTTCAGGAATTGGATAGCTTCTGGCGCTAGGGAGCCAAATGTGTCAAAGGCAAAAGGGACAAAAACATGCTGGTTCTCTGCACAAGCTTTAGCGTGCTTATCAACTTTCTTCGATTCTGCCTTTCTTGCTGCTTGTCCAGCTACAAACCCGTTTTCCCTTAAACCAACCAGAGGGGAAACCCCCGTGAGGTCAACACAAGCATGTTTCCCCCTAGCCCAACCAAAGACGAGCAGATCCGCTGGTCGCAGAGTAGATCTCCCTTCCATAGGGTCCGTAAGGAAATTCACAGGAGCCTCTTTCTTAGACGAAATCCCAGCTCTTCTTAGGATGTCCCACAAAACATCTCGCACCCAGTCATGCCGATATTTGAACCCAGGGAGCTCTTTACAATGCACTGCGTGCTCTCCGTATTTATCCATACAAGCTTTACGACATATCGGGCACGTTTCATCTTCTGGGTACATAGGGATCATCAGCCGGTATTTAAGGATTGCTCTGTATTCTACTGCTGACATACATTGTCCCAGCCCCTCAATTGGGATAACGGTCAAAAAATCTTGGGCATGGGGACCCTTCAGGCACTCCCACACCGCCTTCTGGCGGGATGACAAATTAAAATTTTCTCCTAGTCTTTGAGCGATTTTGCTAAACAGAGCATTCGCCAAAGTTGTTTGTGGTTTCGAGGGGGCGGTGTCCTTTTTAGAGAAACCGCCGATATCAAAGTCTGGGAGAGAGACATTTAAACGTTCAAGCGCCTGCAGATAGTCCCCGTCGAGCCCGACAAGCCCACTGTTTTGAAGGATATGATCCTGTAGTTCCCAAGACTGAGCTCTGGACGCCACAAAAGGATAAACCCCAACATCTCGAGCTGAGAGGAGGCCCAAACCACCTAGACGCATTGGCAGAGATGCCAAACGCCATTGGAGATCCCCAAAGAATGGGCCACCACCCACGACTATGTCTTCTATAGCCTCCCGGAGGCCATCATCGAACCGGGATGCTGCATCCTCCATCAAATAAGGTTGACCAGAAGCTAAATAAAAACAATTGAACACTTGGATAATAACCCGAATATTATTAGAGGACCAATCTCCAACAAAAACTGCATCATCAGCATATAGTAAATGAGAAATTTGGGCATTGGAATTTCCCAACCACGCCCCTCAAATAAACCAACAACAACAAATTTCTCAAAAGCCACATGCAGCCCCTCCATGGCTAAAATAAACAAAAAAGGAGATAATGGATCTCCCTGCGTCAACCCACTTCACATTAAACTCCAAAGTAGGGCTACCGTTAACGAAAACTAATTGCCTTCTAGAAAGAAAAAAAAAAAAGACTGGAGGAAATCCATCTAACCCAGATATCATTGAATCCATAAAAGATAAAACTTGAAAAAGATAATCCCAACTTAAAAGTCATATGCTTTTTCAAAATCAATCTTAAAGATCAATAATTTCTTTTTTTTTTCTTTTTATACCAGCTAACCACTTCATTTATTATCAAAGGACCATCCGGTATTTGACGACCCTTGGCTGATTGCTCAAAACTGATCTCAGAATAAATGACTTTCGCCAATCTATTATCAAGAATGTAAGTGCAGCTCTCGTCGGGTAAATTTGCTTTAGCAGTTCTGGTCAAGTCCGAAGTCAAGAAAAGTCAAGATACAGTGTATTCGGACATATATGTTAAAAGCCTAACAAATTCGGACTGGATTATGTGTTCTGTTGTCCGAATTAGTGGTCATGGATTGTCACGACTAAGGGTTTTGCCCTAGCCTATATATATGGGGTATAGGTTAGAATTGGGCATTATCCATCACATTCATTCATCTTAGTGAGAATGGATCTGGGTGATTAGCTTCGTGCAACCTCTCACAAACCCTAAGGAATTCCTCAATAGCGTGTGCACATTTCTAGAGAGAGTGACTATGTGTTAGTGATAGAAAACTCAGTTTAGATCTTTGTGATCTAAACCAGCTTGTAGATGATGTATACTCTTTTGGTATGTAATCTGTGATGACCGATTCATTAATAAAGGGTTTCATCTTCTACATCTTTCTATCTCTTTTGTGTTTATGATTGTTCTTCATGTCTTGAATCAAGTGCAATGTTGATGTTTGTCATCGATCCGGTGCTTTCACAGTGGTATCAGAGCATGGTTACCGATTCAGAATGGTCTAACCGCCTTCCGAATCACCATTGCTCTTGATTTGATGTTTGTTTCCGCCAAACATCATGGAGACGTGAAGATTTTGCAGAAAAATTGAAGTTTTCGAAGATGTTCGTCGTCTGAGAAGTTTTCTTCTATTCTAAGATTGTTTCAGATCTGTGTTTTGATCCAAAAAGGTATTGTGCGTACTTAATTTTGTGTTAGAAGTTTGGCTGTGCGTATTTGTTGTTCTGATGACTAGTGTGAAGTCACACTTGTGAGCACTTGTGATAAAAAGGTCTATGCGCACTTGTGATAAAAAAGTCTATACGCACTTGTGAATTTCACTTTCAGCACTTGTTATTCTGATGTGCGACTTTGTGGTTTTGTGGTTTATAAAACCTTCAGAACATAATCAATTCTTTTTTTCCCATCAGCACTTGTTATTCTGATGTGCGACTTTGTGAGTTTTCAAACCATCAGAACTTACATGTTGGTGCGAACTTACATGTTGGTGCGACCTTAGAATTGGATAATTTGGTCATCAGACCTTATTTGTTGTCTTTGTGCGCACTTATGTATATATAAACAGTCATCAGACCTTGTTTTTTCATCAGAATTGGTTTTTTCATCAGACCTTTTCTGAATTTGTTCATCAGACCTTGTGGATTCTCAACAGACCTTGTGGTCTGATTGTAAATCATGTGTACTTGTGTTTAGTCGTCAGACCTTATTCTGTGCGAACTTATACCCATATGTTCATCAGACTTTGTTCTATTTGTGCGACTTTGTGGTTTCTAAAACCATCAGACTTTGTGGTTTTTAAAACAATCAGACCTTGTTCTATCAGTCTTATCCAAATTGTCTTATTCAGACCTTGTTCCATCAGTAGTGCGACCTTATACCCAAAATTGGTCATCAACACTTATTTAATCGTGCGTACGTATTCTGCTGTGCGACCTTGTGGATTGTTTGCTCATCAGACCTTATTTGTTTTTGTCATCGTGCGTACTTGTGTCTTATTCGGCCATCAAGCTGTGCGTACTTGTGACCAAAATATGTTCGTCCGACCATAATCAAATCTTATACCGTCCGCACATAAAAAGGGGTTTAGGGCTTGGTATATATTGAGATATGTATGTGACCTTGTTATTCTCAACACTTTCGAAAATCTCTGTTGTTCGGCTACTCACTCCCAGGTGATTCTTCCACGACGATACACCTACTAGTTCCAAAAACTTGTAATCTTTGAATCATTGTGATTAATTTCAGAATAATAACATCATCAAGGTTTTGGGTGTTAGCAAAATTAGGGATTTTTGGTTGAACATGATGAACTTAGTGTTTGACGGTACTTATTCTCTCTTTGTGCGAGTTTAAGCGTTTGTCATGATTTATTCATTCTCTTTGTGTTGTCCGAATTTCTTCACTCCTTTGAAATCCGAATTTATGAGTTATATTCGGAATTTCTTTGCTTGATCTGAATGTCTTTGTATTCTGAAGTACTGTTCGTTTTATCTGATCCTCGGTTTTAAAAGCTTTCGGATTTTACGAGTTCCGAACTTTCTAGAATTCCTGGTTACCAGGGGTACCAGATTTTTAGTTAAGTTTTGAGGTTTGTGTAGTTCGGAAGTTTCGATTTGTGCATATTCCGAGTTTTTCTAGTTATACCGGGTTACCGGGGTTACCGGATGATTAGCAAAAGTCAGAATGTTGTATAATTTGGAAATTTGAAGTCAGTTTTGGATTACTGGAAAGTTACAGGGTACTTACGTTGTCCGGATCAAGTGAGAGGATGAGAAGCGGAAAGGGTGGTCCACGGTGTTCTATTCAAGATTCTCGGAGTCTGGATTTGGTCCTTACTTGAGTTTTGGGACAATCTTAGACTATTATCGTGACTTGGTTGGACTTTGACAGCTTGAGCGTGAAAAAAACTCGTGTGTGATGGAGTTTTGTCAAGTATGTTCGTGTTTTCAATCAAGTATGGACGTGATGAAGTTGGATTCTCGGTTGACGACTAATTAAAGATTCAGCCTTATTAGTTGTTGTTTAGAGTAGAGAAGATTGGTTTCTTGTTCTCTCTTTCAAGATGGTTGCCAGTCGGTTCTTGAAATAATGTGGTGCTTCTTGATAAGGGGAAGATCGGAGATGAAAGCCATCAGGGATTCAGTGGATTCGTGAAAATAGGAGATTGATTCATGTAGATTCATGATGAGATGAGATCATACATGAAGGGTTGCCGATTTTGATCAAGATGGTAGATGTACTTTTACAAAGTTCAGATTGTTATTAACTTATCGAACTGAACTTCATGTCTTTGTGAAGATTGAAGTGTTCAAGGTTGGGGATTGGAAATCCAATGTCTCTTTCTGCTGCCGGTTAGGTTTGAAGATTATGGTTTCGAGCGATATTCTTACATTTGGTTGTAGGATGGTTCGCGTTAACTTGATTTGGGAGTAGTTTGAGGTGGCGGATCTACAGTGTTTGATGTTGGATGCTTCAGGTTTCACAAAGCGGACATTCAAGTGATCGTCAACAAGTCTTTAATTAGAAGAGTTGAAGACCACTGTGCTCTGCCGGAAATATCAAGTCTCAGCCAAAATAGAAAGCAGGCATCATATCATCAGTCAAGGGGGAGTCTGTAAGCGCAGTATCCGGTGACTGAAGATTATCGATGCCAACACAGAACTGATAGCAACAGTTAAGGGGGAGTCTGTAAGTGCAGCTCTCGTCGAGTAACTGTGCTTTATCAGTTCTGGTCAAGTCCGAAGTCAAGAAAAGTCAAGATAAAGTGTATTTGGACATATATGTTAAAAGCCTAACAGATTCGGACTGGATTATGTGTTATGTTGTCCGAATTAGTGGTCATGGATTGTCATGACTAAGGGTTTTGCCCTAGCCTATATATATGGGGTATAGGTTAGAATTTGGCATCATCCATCACATTCATTCATCTTAGTGAGAATGGATCTGGGTGATTAGCTTCTTGCAACCTCTCACAAACCCTAAGGAATTCCTTAATAGCGTGTGCACATTTCTAGAGAGAGAGTGACTATGTGTTAGTGTGAGAAAGCTCGGTTTAGATCTTTGTGATCTAAACCAGCTTGTAGATGATGTATACTCTTTTGGTATTTAATATGTGATGACCGATTCATTAATAAAAGGTTTCATCTTCTACATCTTTCTATCTCTTTTGTGTTTATGATCGTCCTTCATGTCTTTTGGCAACAATCTTATATTGAATATTAAAAAGACTAATAGGGCGAAAATCAATAATCAACATAGGATTAGAAATCTTTGGAATTAAAGTGATAAAAGAGGAGTTAAAAACCTAGGGGATAAGTCTGATTCAGAACAAAACCTATAGTAGTCTCTTTAATACCATCCCAATACTTTTTAATTGACCCAAACGAAAATTATGGACTAGGCGATTTGTCTGATCCACAAGACCAAATAGTATCTTTGACCTCTTCAACATTAATATCTGATGTGAGGATGTTTAACCATATTTAATGTGCTTAATTATAAGGCTTTCACGATTTTGTGTATGAAAACGTTTTACTTTGAGTTGGTTTTGATTTTCAGGTACTTGAAGCTTAACAAAAGGTTTTCGGGGAGCATTATGGAGTATTGGAAGCATACACACAAGTTGGAAGTTAAAACATATAAAAACGGGAAGGTTGGTAGCAATCGGCGCCACTAGGCGCAAATTTCAGTGTACAACAACAGTAGCTCGTAAGTCTGCGCCACCGGTTGCTGATTTCGGCGCCACTTGGCTTTGAACCCATATCTGACTTGTGAATTTCATGTTTTCCACCCTATTTAAGGTTAAACATTACCAAAACGCAAGGATCATCAACCCTAGCTGTTTTCCACTCCCTGGGGATGATTATTGGAGTTCCCAACCTTAATCCATACATTTCTTTCATGCAATCAAGATCAAGATCAAGAACATCAATTGAAGATCCAATGAAGTCCATGAGCAGCTAATCTCACCCGTGATCTCCTCTGTGTGTAGGGTTTGTAATTAATACTTTTGAAACTTGTTTAACCTAGGTTTTTGGGATTAAATCTTTAACCCAATTGTGGTTAAAGATTCCATTTCGTGATTGAATTTTATCCCATTCAACATTCAATTTTTTAGGATCGATTTTTATCCTATTCAACATTCCATTTTGATTTTTGCTCGGCTCGTAGGTTTTGTAATCTTACTCCTAGGTTTTAGGGATCGGATTCTATCTCATTCATCATTCCATTTTGATTTTAGCTTCTGAAAAGCTTCCAAATTTCTCGATATCTCAATGCCCATCAAGGCTTTCAGAAGATCCCTACGTTCAGCTCTAAACCACCCGCGTTATAAAAAATCCCATCTAATTAGTGAATGAGATTTGTAATCTTTTTTAAATTCTCTTTTTCTTTCTTTTTCCTTTCCTTGTTCCACCCTTTAATAGATTGCTTACATTTTTTTAGTTTTCTCTGGAAAACTGAGAATTTACTGCTATTAGCTAGGTGGGAATCCTCTTTCCAAACATTTCGAAACAATTCGTTAAAACCCTTCTCTTATATCAAGTAACTAAAAACCCTGAAAGGGCGCGGGCCAAATTCTTTAGGGTTTCGAAATAACAATATAGGCCGGTGATCAGAAAACCTATCCAAAGCTTAAGCTTAAATATCTGGAAACTCAGACAGTAAGTCACCTAATAATAAGAATCGGTCTAATTTACTCATCTTCCTCGAATCTCTATCAACTCTTGTAAACAAAAAAACCACCCATAGAAACTTCAAATAACTCCCATCTAAGAATAAATCATTAAAATGATCAGCAATATTTTGAGAAAAAAACCGTGTGACAACCGGCAATTTACGCCTCTAATTACGTGATTAACATGTGATTAAAGTGATAATAAATAGTGTTTAAGACACAGATTAACTTAATTAGGCCTTAAGTATGCCTAGGAACGTCTATCCGACTTTATAGTGCGCGAATGGTGATTTGTGGAAAAATCTACTAAACCTTAAACGGCAACGAATTGAAACCAAGCAAAATACTGACAACGCTGACAAGTACAAACTTTATACGAATATTTTATGTTTATAAATTTAGTTTTGCGAATTTATCATGCTTCCGTACGTCACAAAACGCAAACGTGAACGAAAACGCGACTGCAGGAACACACCGACAACGAAACGGAAGCATCGGACATGCGTACTACCTTTAAAACTTAAATTTTACGCTATATTTAGCTCTGTACTAAAATATTAATATCCGTAGTCGAAACCGGATCGAAAAAAACGGATCGAAACGGCGAACGACGGAATTTGTCGTGATTTTAACGCAACAGCCAAACGAGTGCGTCCAACGTCGAGTATCGACACTTGTTACATGTTACGATCCAAAAAAATTTATTTTATGACACTACACAACGTTCGGGTGCAAAAACGGGCTTCAAAAACAAAATCAGGCCGTTCAAAATGTTAGAAACGGGCTTGTGGGCCTTGGGCCCAAGCCGACAAAACCCCCCACTATTTAAAGAATTTTAACCCCAATTTTCCTCATTTCTCACCTCTCTCTAACCCTCAACTCTCTCCACCTCCTCTCTATAGAACATGATCAGGGTCGGTGAAGACCCGGCGGCGACGGCCGGTGAAGCCGGCGGAGCCGGCGAAGGTGCGGCGGAGGCGCCACCGTCGACGGCGCCACCGTCGACGGCGCCACCGTCGACGGCGCCACCGTCGACGGCGCCACCGTCGACGGCGGTGGTCCGACGACTGATTTCTGGCGCGTCACGGCGCGTACCCCCCTAAACCACACCTTCTTAGCTCATTTCTGGTGTCGGTTTCTTGATCCGAGGCGCGATAGTGGTAGTTCTGATGTACGACAGCCGCAAATTTTGTTGTTTCTCTCCGGTAAGAACCTACAACCTTTCTTCTTCATGTGTATGTTACTCATAGCCCTACAACACCTGAAACAGAAATATGAGAAAGAAAAGGAGACGATGAGAGAGAAAGAGTGAAGAAGAAGGAGCACGGCAGCGGCGGCGGGTCTCGGCGGAGCACATCAGCGGCGACGGCGGCATCCAGCTACAGCGGCGGCGGTGGTTTTGTTATTTCCGGCAAGTATTCCCGTAAACCCCTCCCCCTATTTGCTCTTATTTTCTTTTTAGATTGATGAATGCTCTTACTGTTGTCGATGGTGATGAGTTGCTGAAGTGGAGGTAATGATAAATATGGTGGTGGCAGGCGACGGCCTGACCACCGGAGCTACGGGTCGATGACAACAAGCTCAGTGCAGATCTGATTTTGTTTGTCTCACAGGCACAAGCCAACTCTGGTGAATCGATTTATAAGGATTTTAGTTTGGTTCAACCCGGTTTGGATGCGGGTCAACAGAGGTCAAGTTTGGTTCGGGTCTCGGGTCAGACACAGTCGGGTCAGATATGTTCGAGTCATGTTTTGGGGTTTTAGTTACGGATCAGTCGTATTCGGGTTTGCGGGTCGAGCCTCGGGTCCAGTCAACAAAAGCCAGCGGTCAATGGCTCAGTTAACAGATTCGGCTCGGGTCAGAACTGGTCAGCGGGTTCAGCTCAATCAGCATAAGTCAGCGGCGGTTCATGGTTCGGGTCGACTCGGTCAAACCTGGTCAACCCGACGAGTCAACTTAGTCAACTGAGCCGGTCAACTCAGTTGACTCGGTCAACTTAGTCAACGCCTTGACGCGAAGAATGGTAACGGTTTAACGATCAAGATTAATTATGTTAATTTTCTAGTTTCAATCTTATGTGACAAACGAGCTCGAATCGAATTTAATTATAGTTTGCGTTTTGATATATTTAACAAAATCTTACATATTATAGGAAATTGATATACGGTGATTGAATCTTGTTGAATTTTGAAAAATAACGACAGCTTGTGTTGTCGGGGGCGTCCAAAAACAGAAGAAACTCTGCCCGTTTTTCGATAAAATCCGAAAGCAAATGTTTTTTTTTTAAATGACAACTAACGACACCAAGCGACTTTTATGACAATCAATATAAATGCATATATTTCTTCGACGACACTTTATAACGTACAAGAGACAACGATAACACAGAGTATTTTTATAAAAATAAATATGGTTTATATGTTTATTTCGAATATACAACAATACGAATCCTTTTTATAAAATGAATAAATTATATATATTTGTTTCAACATCAAATAACCTGATTTTTTATGAAAATAAATAGTTTATATATTTATTTCAAACGACAACGCTTTACGACTTTCGAAAGCAACTGATGTATGTAAAATGCAACATATAAATTACATCAAATGAGGCATAAAACTAACCCTTTTTAAGTACTAATATTGGAAAAAGAGTGTTTTTGTCTTCCTTTTGTATTTTCAGGATTAAATGAGCTCAAAAAACGCAAAAGAAGCAAAAAGACAGCTAAATCCAACATAAATACAAGAAAAGGAATATTAGTGGACTGCCCGACCCCTCAACGGCACCTTCCAAAGCAAAGTAGAGAAATCAGAAGACTGAACACGCCCCGTGCTCAGCCAGCACGGGGCCGTGCCCAAGAAGCAGCAGAAAAGACAAGCCTATAGAAGCTTCTATTGCCCACCACGGGCCGTGCTCAGCGGACACGGGGGCGTGTCGAAAGTACAGCAGGCGCATTTATTGTAATTGCGAATTACAATTAATGAGGAGAGAGATTGTCAGACGGACACGGGGCCGTGCCCAGCGGACACGGGGCCGTGCCCAGCTCTCTGTTCAGCCTATAAATAGGAGTGCTTGGATTCATTTCATCTCATCCCTTGGCACACCACCTCTCTCACACTTCATCCACCACCTACCACCATCACAACACCATCATCCACCACCATCATCCATTGTCCATCGTAGAGTGTGTGAGTCGTCTCGGGATCCAAGATTGATCGTAAGAGTTCTTGACAATCAAGGCCATGTTTGCCTAAGTCTCTTACATCACTTGGTGAAGATAAAGTGTCTGGTATAATACTTTTTATTTCTAATCTTTTGCACTTTTTATTTGGTTTTGTATTAATGACTTTAATAACTAGTTACTTATGTTGAAGGTGATCTTTCCTTATCGTTTGTCCGTGGTGTCTTGGCATTATTTTACTGTCTATATAAAATAAAGGATTTTCACCATTCATATCTCCACGGTCTATATGGAGATATGTTGGCTACCTGGTAGGGGGTTAAGGGAACGGTTTGGTAAAGGTCTTGCCATTGTTCAGCGTTTAGAGGTCCTGCAATGGACCTGGGTCAAATTTAGTAGGACCTCCTTCAATACTTCACGGTATTGGATGGCGGGGGTCCAAACTCTTTGATCCCCTCATAAGTTAACTACTATTAATACTATAACCCGGCTATTTAGGACTGTATCCCTGCTGACTCAGACTACTTAGCCGAGGGTAACGTCACCGCCAAAAGCGGGGCCTACCACAATACTGCATTAATAACTTAATTCATTATCTTCCAATAATCCACCCTTTTAGGATTGTATCCCTGCTGACTCAAACTACTGGGGTGAGGGTAACGTCACCTTCAAAAGAGGGGCCTACTACAATAACTAAGATAATCTCTTAATTATGTGCAAAAGTGCGGAAATAATCAAAGGTTATACTAGATACGAGTCGGAACCAAGTGATTCATCTTGTCTATCTGTTTTTCTTTTATTTTTATTTTCAGCATTTTAGTTAATTTTTTATTTTCTTAGTTTAAAACATTTTTCTAAACTTTTATTTTGGTTAGACGTTGAGGACAAACCGGTACTAAAAGCTCTTGTGTCCTTGGACGACCTCGGTATTTTACCAACGCTATACTACACTCAACGATGGGTGCACTTGCCCATATGTGTGTTTAGTGTTAGTGAAATATCGTGTTTTATAAATTTAAAACTTGGCTAAAATAAGTGTTAAAAAGGGCTTAAAATATACACCTAAAATAAGTAACACTTCGCACGCATCAAGTTTTTGGCGCCGTTGCCGGGGACACATGGATTTTAAGAAAGTTAGGAATCAACGGCCTAATCATTTTTTTATTTTTTAGGTTTTTTCTTAGTTTTTCAGCTTCTGCAGAGCTCAGCACGGGCCGTGCCCGCTGAACACGCCCCCGTGCTCAATCATTGGAACTGGCAATCCTGTTTTACATCAGACAGTAAGCTGAACAAGGGGCCGTGCCCACTCAACACGCCCCCGTGCCCAAGTTTCAGTTACTGAAAACAGAACCGTTAGATCCCGGCGGTTGGTAATTTCTGACATAAACATGAGTGATAGTAATTATTTTTACTTTCGGCACTCTTATGGTACGTGGTGTCAATTATGTGGTGGCGAACATGAAGAAGTAAAATGCTACTTCCTAAATTATAGGCCCCGCTACATGGACCCACCAACTTCTCACAACCTTAAGAGGGGCGAAAGTAAAAATAAGCACTATTTCTCCCTCGAATGCGCCCAGCCAGATATTCTAGGGGAAATGCTCCTTGACGAGTTATTTCAACTAGAAGAGCTAATTCTGAAATGGTTAGAAGAGCTTGGGAAGGATTTTATTGATCCACCCCAAGACGATACCGATGAAGAAATGTTGGAACCGCATTCCGACAACCTCGTTGCTCCCGAAAATACCTTCGTACCTAGCAAAGACTTGGACAATAGTCGTCCCTGTGTCGATTGTGCCGTGAAGGACTCTCCATCGACTTCGTTCGGTGCATACATAGACCTGAGCGATTCGGCATACACCTTCTTTAACAAGAGCCCGGGAAAGGGTTGGACTTGTCCACCTAGAATGAAAATAGGAATTACCCTCACCGACAACCTCTTGCGTTCTCGCCTTAGTCTAGGACAATTAAGGTATCTTAGGCACTTTGGGGTTGTTCCAACCAGTAAGGAACCACCCGATTTCGACGAAATCCTTAGAAGAAGCAAAACTCCATAAAACAGCCTCCAGACACGGGGTCGTGTCCAGGTCAACACGCCCCCGTGCTCATCAAAGAGATTCTCTGCTGATTTGGTCAGAATACGGAAAAAATGTGTCAGGAATTCCTCTGCACACGGGGCCGTGTCCAGTCAACACGGGGCCGTGTCCAGTGCACTGTCGTTTTCTTTAAATGCAGCCTGAATCCTGATCATTTTTTACCACTTCAAAAGACAGAGATTCCTGGGATTTTCACTCATACCATCCTAGGTAAGTGCTAAAAGAAGGTTCCCAAGGACCCTCTTGTCCCTTCCACTTTTACTCATTTCCTCCTCTTTAAAATTTTTTCAAAATTTCCTCCATGGAAGCTTGGAAATCTCTTGATTCCAACCCTCTATGTGAAGTTTGTAAGATTATTTGCTAAGGATTCTTGTTTAAAGTTGGTTGTATAACTTTATTTTAAATTATTTAAGCCTAAAAATTAGCTAAAAAATCATGAGAATAATTTAAAACTCCAAGACTCCCTAGCATAAAATCCTGCAGACAAATGAACACGGGGCCGTGCTCAGTGAGCACGGGGCCGTGTCCGAGGATCTGTTTTGTAAAAATTTAGCTTTCTTCGGTTCCCTTCGCAGAAAATGGCAAGCAGAACAAGCGGATCATCTTCAAGAAGTAACCGAAAAGGGAGGAGATCTTCAACAGCAGAAGACTCTCTTGTAAACTATGTTTACGCTCTAAGAGAGGCTATTGACGAAATGACGGGAGTGGAGGAAGCATTGGTCGACCGTATCAACCATCTTACAGTGGGGCTGGAGGGCTGTCTCCATGAAGTAAACCTCTTGCACCAGAGGTTGAACCTTCTCGCCTCCCCGCCTTTGGTACCTATAATAACCCAAAGGGCGTGGAACATGGTACCCGAAGTTGTCATTCCAGCCGAATGGTACTCCATGCACCAAGAACCTCCGCGAAGAGTGGTGCAAGGATTCCCGGTGAATGTTCCCCCTCAACCACCAGCTGCGGAGGAAAATGAAGCCGCATTCTTCCTTCCTAGGGAAATTGAAGAATGGCTTTAAATAACATTTAGGGAAGAAATCATTCGGCTAAAAGTCCTACTATATCGGGAAACTATTCTCGAAATTTTCTTAAAATAAGTAGAACTTCTTATGATAACCTCGTGCACCTGCTGACCTATTTAGTTAAGTTTTAATTTTATCTTAATTTAGGACTATGTAAATGATGAAATGAAATGATGGTTTTAAGGTTTGGATGGTTTGTAATGAATAAAACACACTCATGGTGGTAAAGGATGAAAATGGGAACGAGAAAAATGAACCCATGCACAAGAACAAGGCAACCCACAATTTCAGAAGGTTCAACACGGGCCGTGCCCAACCAACACGGCCCCGTGCTGAGCACCCTGCAGAAAACGCCCAGTTCAGGTAACTGGACACGGGCCGTGTTCACCCAACACGCCCCCGTGTCCAGGCTTCTGTTTCTCTTGTTTTAATTCTGTTACTGGCACTTGAACACGGGGCCGTGTTCAGTGCCCAGTAACACAAATTTTTGCTTTTTAAACACTATTTTACACATCTAATCAACCTAAAAATTTATTTTTGGGACACATTGAGGACAATGTGTAATTTAAGTGTGGGGGGGATGCTAAAACCTTGAATTTTGCAAGTCCTAAATACAAGCCTTACACAAAACTCTATTGGAACCGCTAATCACCCCAAATTTTTTTTTCAAAAATTTCATTTTTTTACTTGTCTAGGTTTAATTCGGAAAATTCAAGTTCTCAAAAAGGTTATATTTTTACAAATTTACAACCGATAGCGTAGTGATAAAAAGAACCAACATAAGAAAATTATGAAAAGGCATAGCAAACTTATTTAAAATTTGATTATATATACTTGATCACATAAAAACCCATTCCCACAAAAGTGAGTTTTGAGCCTTTATTGAGCACACAATTACATATCATTTGACTAAATGCTCATTTTTCGTTTCTTGTGTGAATAGCCGCTTGGTTCTTACAACTCTAGAACTTGCCATGACAATACATTCCCGGTCCTTATCAACTTAAACCCGAGTAAGTAAATGATGGAGGCATTAGGACTAACCCCTTTTTATTTCTACACCATTATTTTTCTTTTTCTTTTACCACCTACCCAAAAATCCCCCTAGTTAGCCCCTTTGAGCCTAAACCTTTTCGTTTCATCACACAAAAAAAAACCCTTTTACCCAACAAAACCTTTTTCATTTTTAACCCTTTATTTTAGTAACAAGTTCGGTTCTTCGTAAAAAAAAAAAAAAAATGTGTGATAATGATGAAGCAAAAAGAAAATAAACAAACAAGTTAATCAAAAATAACTTAGTTTGAATAAAAGCTTCATCAAAATAAAAAGTTGCAAAAATACGAAAACCGACACTTGTTACGCTTTTAGCCCTTTTTCTACTAACCACTAACCCAACCACCTACCTTTAACCCTAGCCTAACCCTTAACCCACAAAGTCCTCTTGATATCTACAAATGTATAAAAGTTAAAAAGGAGGAGGATTGATTTCTTGGCAAGCCTATGGTAGGAATAAGTTCCATGCCGCTCTCGAGTGATTCACTAAAAATACACCTTCGGCCGAGTGTGAGTGATTTCCCCGTGAGGTATGTGAACTTGTATATAAATAGAATTTTAAAAAGGCATGTTATGCCCAAATAAGTAATTTCTTTTATGAAAAGTTCTAAATAAATCATTACGAATAGGAGTGTAAATAAATAAAAATAAAACCCAAAAAGATCTTGGAAATCCCGACACTCTACGACAAGCCCAAAACCTTCTCTTCTACCTATTCCATTTGGGATTGTAAGCCACATATTAAAGAGTTTTGCTTGAGGACAAGCAAAAGTTCAAGTGTGGGGGTATTTGATGTATGTAAAATGCAACATATAAATTACATCAAATGAGGCATAAAACTAACCCTTTTTAAGTACTGATATTGGAAAAAAGAGTGTTTTTGTCTTCCTTTTGTATTTTCAGGATTAAATGAGCTAAAAAACGCAAAAGAAGCAAAAAGACAGCTAAATCCAACATAAATACAAGAAAAGGAATATTAGTGGACTGCCCGACTCCTCAACGGCACCTTCCAAAGCAAAGTAGAGAAATCAGAAGACTGAACACGCCCCGTGCTCAGCAAGCACGGGGCCGTGCCCAAGAAGCAGCAGAAAAGACAAACCTATAGAAGCTTCTATTGCCCACCACGGGCCGTGCTCAGCGGACACGGGGGCGTGTCGAAAGTACAGCAGGCGCATTTATTGTAATTGCGAATTACAATTAATGAGGAGAGAGATTGTCAGACGGACACGGGGCCGTGCCTAGCGGACACGGGGCCGTGCCCAGCTCTCTGTTCAGCCTATAAATAGGAGTGCTTGGATTCATTTCATCTCATCCCTTGGCACACCACCTCTCTCACACTTCGTCCACCACCCACCACCATCACAACACCATCATCCACCACCATCATCCATTGTCCATCGTAGAGTGTGTGAGTCGTCTCGGGATCCAAGATTGATCGTAAGAGTTCTTGACAATCAAGGCCATGTTTGCCTAAGTCTCTTACATCACTTGGTGAAGACAAAGTGTCTAGTATAATACTTTTTATTTCTAATCTTTTGCACTTTTTATTTGGTTTTGTATTAATGACTTTAATAACTAGTTACTTATGTTGAAGGTGATCTTTCCTTATCGTTTGTCCGTGGTGTCTTGGCATTATTTTACTGTCTATATAAAATAAAGGATTTTCACCATTCATATCTCCACGGTCTATATGGAGATATGTTGGCTACCTGGTAGGGGGTTAAGGGAACGGTTTGGTAAAGGTCTTGCCATTGTTCAGCGTTTAGAGGTCCTGCAATGGACCTGGGTCAAATTTAGTAGGACCTCCTTCAATACTTCACGGTATTGGATGGCGGGGGTCCAAACTCTTTGATCCCCTCATAAGTTATCTACTATTAATACTATAACCCGGCTATTTAGGACTGTATCCCTGCTGACTCAGACTACTTAGCCGAGGGTAACGTCACCGCCAAAAGCGGGGCCTACCACAATACTACATTAATAACTTAATTCATTATCTTCCAATAATCCACCTTTTTAGGATTGTATCCCTGCTGACTCAAACTACTGGGGTGAGGGTAACGTCACCTTCAAAAGAGGGGCCTACTACAATAACTAAGATAATCTCTTAATTATGTGCAAAAGTGCGGAAATAATCAAAGGTTATACTAGATACGAGTCGGAACCAAGTGATTCATCTTGTCTATCTGTTTTTCTTTTATTTTTATTTTGAGCATTTTAGTTAATTTTTAATTTTCTTAGTTTAAAACATTTTTCTAAACTTTTATTTTGGTTAGACGTTGAGGATAAACCGGTACTAAAAGCTCTTGTGTCTTACCAACGCTATACTACACTCAACGATGGGTGCACTTGCCCATATGTGTGTTTAGTGTTAGTGAAATATCGTGTTTTATAAATTTAAAACTTGGCTAAAATAAGTGTTAAAAAGGGCTTAAAATATACACCTAAAATAAGTAACACTTCGCACGCATCAGCAACGATTCGGAAACTATTTACAACAAATAAATGTAGTTATTATATTTATTCTAAATTTTGAAATCTCGACAATTCTTTTATAAAAATAAATACAAATTATACATATATTTCAAATATCAAACATGAATTCGTTTTACAAAATTGAATATAGTTATATATTTATTTCCGATAACAAATAAAACGAATCCTTTCATAAATAAATATAGTTACATATATTTATTTCCGATAACAAACAACACGACTTCTTTTATAAAAATAAATATAGTTTATATGTTTATTTTAAACATCAAACGACTCGATCCTTTTATAAAATAAATATAGCTATTATATTTATTTCAAACAACCACAACACAATTATAACAATATAATTATATATCTTTATATAAATATCAATATATTTCCAAATATTTCGAGAACTAAGTCTTCCAAGACTTACTAAATACCGACAATAAACCAACCTAACAAGTATAACTTAATTGTTTTTATTAAGTTAACAACATATCAACGAATCGTTCGGTTAACGATTCGGTGGAGTTCAGTGACACGTAGTTAGTTATCGCTTTTACTTAGAAACTTATAAGTTATTTCGTCTTAGGGATATTGTAGAACGCACGCTAGCGAGTCACGTCTAGTAAGCGACATCACGAAGTCGTATTTAGCTAGCTTTGCACATGGAAATCCAAGTGAGTTCATAACCCCCACTTTTTACGGTTTCACATTTTTATAAATGTTTTCGGGGGTGGAAAGACATGCAAGTTTTTCAAAAATTAAACAATTTCTCGATAAACGAAAACTCATTTCTAAACCATGTTACGAATGGATTTCAAAGAACTCAAATGGTTTACGAACGATTTATATTGAATATACCGGTTTTACAAAACAAATGCGTATTTACGAAACGTGCATGATTTTCATGACTAGGGACGGGAATGTCCAAGTTACAACAATAGGACTGGGTTGGTTTGCGTACGAAAAACAAGACAACCCAGTGAATTCATGTCCCCCTTTTCTTTTAACTATTTTCAGTTTTACAACTTCGGGGGTGAAATATATGTTACAAATGTTTCAATGATTACAAATGGTATAGTTAGTTATGGAATGAACTGTTAGATCATGTAAATGGGTAAGCGTTAACTTAAGACCATTAATCCTTGTATAAGGACCGAGGGGCATGAGTGATAGATCTATTTGGGTGTTGCGAGCCCCACCCATGAGCCCACGGGTTGGACCATGTGGTGACTATGTCATTCTCGCCGGATGGCCTGGTACGAAATACGCAAAAGGGTTGTGCCTTCCTACACCATAGCACACATATTAATGTATTAGCTACACATTAATTGATCTGTTCATAGACGCTTCATACCTGTTATCAAAGGAATACTTATAGATGTTTACAAGTCTATGTTGGAACTCACAGTTTTCATATAACATGCCGAGAAAATGATTTTTACTATATTTTCTCAACAACTTTTAAACCGGTGAACAAAAATATTTGTTTAAAAATATTTTCCAAAACAAAATATGAACTCGCTCAACTTTATGTTGATTTTTCGCATGTTTCTTTCTAGGTTACTTTCAAAATTATGGCACGATTGGAATAGGAGAACCATTGGAGATTCGAGTACTTAGTGGGCGTTCGTTTTCTAGAAGTCTTAGCCTATTTGCTTCCGCTGTGCAATGAAGATACCGGTCCACTTACGCCATGCTCCGATATTTCGGGGTGTGACAGATTGGTATCAAAGCCAGGTTAGTTATCGCTTTTACTTAGAAACTTATAAGATATTCCATCTTAGGGATATTATAGAATGCACGCTAGCAAGTCACGTCTTGGAAGCGACATCATGAAGTCGTATTTAGCTAGCTTTGCACATGGAAATCCAGGTGAGTTCATAACCCCCACTTTTTACGGTTTCACATTTTTATAAATGTTTTCGGGGGTGGAAAGACATGCAAGTTTTGGAAAAAGTAAACAATTTCTCGATAAACGAAAACTCATTTCTAAACCATGTTACGAATGGATTTCAAGGAACTCAAATGGTTTACGAACTATTTATACTGAATATACCGGTTTTACAAAACAAATGCGTATTTACGAAACGTGCATGATTTTCATGACTAGGGACGGGAATGTCCAAGTTACAACGATAGGACTGGGTTGGTTTGTGTACGAAAAACGAGACAACCCAGTGAGTTCATGTCCCCTTTTCTTTTAACTGTTTTTAGTTTTACAACTACGGGGGTGAAATACATGTTACAAATGTTTCAATGATTACAAATGGTATGGTTAGCTAAGGAATGAACTGTTAGATCATGTGAATGGGTAGGCGTTAACTTAAGACCATTAATCCTTGTATAAGGACCGAGGGGCATGAGTGATATATCTATTTGGGTGTTGCGAGCCCCACCCATGAGCCCGCGGGTTGGACCATGTGGTGACTATGTCGTTCCCACCGGATGGCCCGGTACAAAATACGCAAAAGGGTTGTGCCTTCCTACACTGTTGCACACATATTAATGTATTAGCTACACATTAATTGATCTGTTCATAGACGCTTCATACCGATTATCAAAGGAATACCTACAAATGTTTACAAGTCTATTTTGGAACTGATAGTTTTCATATAACATGCCGGGAAAATGATTTTTACTATATTTTCTCAACAACTTTTAAACCGGTGAACAAAAATATTTGTTTAAAAATATTTTCCAAAACAAGATATGAACTCGCTCAACTTTATGTTGATTTTTTGCATGTTTCTTTCTCAGGTTACTTTCCAAATTATGGCACGGTTGGAATAGGAGAACCATTGGAGATTCGAGTACTTAGTGGGCGTTCGTTTTCTAGAAGTCTTAGCTTATTTGCTTCCACTGTGCAATGAAGATACCGGTCCACTCACGCCATGCTCTCATATTTCGGGGTGTGACAGATTGGTATCAAAGCCAAATTAATTATCGCTTTCCCTTGGAAACTTATAAGATATTCCATCTTAGGGATATTATAGAATGCACTCTAGCAAGTCACGTCTTGGAAGCGACATCACGAAGTCGTATTTAGCTAGCTTTGCACATGGAAATCCAGGTGAGTTCATAACCCCCCACTTTTTAAAGGTTTCACATTTTTATAAATGTTTTCGGGGGTGGAGAGACATGCAAGTTTTGCAAAAAGTAAACAATTTCTCGATAAACGAAAACTCATTTCTAAACCATGTTACGAATGGATTGCAAGGAACACAAATGGTTTACGAACGATTTAACTGAATATACCGGGTTTACAAAACAAATGCGTATTTACAAAACGTGCATGATTTTCATGACTAGGGACGGGAATGTCCAAGTTACAATAATAGGACTGGGTTGGTTTGTGTACGAAAAACGAGACAACCCAGTGAGTTCATGTCCCCCTTTTCTTTTAACTGTTTGTAGTTTTACAACCACGGGGGTGAAATACATGTTACAAATGTTTCAATGATTACAAATGGTATGGTTAGCTAAGGAATGAACTGTTAGATCATGTGAATGGGTAGGCGTTAACTTAAGACCATTAATCCTTATATAAGGACCAAGGGGCATGAGTGATAGATCTATTTGGGTGTTGCGAGCCCCACCCATGAGCCCGCGGGTTGGACCATATGGTGACTATGTCGTTCCCGCCGGATGGCCTGGTACGAAATACGCAAAAGGGTTGAACCTTCCTACACCGTTGCACACATATTAATGTATTAGCTACACATTAATTGATCTGTTCATAGACGCTTCATACCTATTATCAAAGGAATACTTACAAGTATTTACAAGTCTATTTTGGAACTCACAGTTTTCATATAACATGCCGAGAAAATGATTTTTACTATATTTTCTCAACAACTTTTAAACCGGTGAACAAAAAGATTTGTTTAAAAATATTTTCCAAAACAAAATATGAACTCGCTCAACTTTATGTTGATTTTTCGCATGTTTCTTTCTCAGGTTACTTTCAAAATTATGGCACGTTTGGAATAGGAGAACCATTGGAGATTCGAGTACTTAGTGGGCGTTCGTTTTCTAGAAGTCTTAGCTTATTTGCTTCCGCTGTGCAATGAAGATACCGGTCCAGTCACGCCATGCTCTGATATTTCGGGGTGTGACATATTGGTATCAGAGCCAGGTTAGTTATCGCTTTTACTCCGTCTTAGGCATATTATAGAATGCACGCTAGCGAGTCACGTCTTGGAAGCGACATCACGAAGTCGTATTTAACTAGCTTTGCACATGGAAATCCAGGTGAGTTCATAACCCCCACTTTTTACAGTTTCACATTTTTATAAATGTTTTCGGGGGTGGAAAGACATGCAACTTTGGCAAAAAGTAAACAATTTCTCGATAAACAAAAACTCTTTCTAAACCATGTTACGAATGGATTTTAAGGAACTCAAATGGTTTACGAACGATTTATACTGAATATACCGGTTTTACAAAACAAATGCGTATTTACGAAACGTGCATGATTTTCATGACTAGGGACGGGAATGTCCAAGTTACAACAATAGGTCTGGGTTGGTTTGCGTACGAAAAACGAGACAACCTAGTGAGTTCATGTCCCCCTTTTCTTTTAACTGTTTTTAGTTTTACAACTACGGGGGTGAAATACATGTTACAAATGTTTCATTGATTACAAATGGTATGGTTAGCTAAGGAATGCACTGTTAGATCATGTGAATGGGTAGGCGTTAACTTAAGACCATTAATCCTTGTATAAGGACCGAGGGGCATGAGTGATAGATCTATTTGGGTGTTGCGAGACCCAGCCATGAGCCCGCGGGTTGGACCATGTGGTGACTATGTCGTTCCCGCCGGATGGCCCGGTACGAAATACGCAAAAGGGTTGAGCCTTCCTACACCGTTGCTCACATATTAATGTATTGCTACACATTAATTGATCTCTTCATAGACGCTTCATACAGGTTATCAAAGGAATACTTACAAATGTTTACAAGTCTATTTTGGAACTCACAGTTTTCATATAACATGCCGAGAAAATGATTTTTACTATATTTTCTCAACAACTTTTAAACCGGTGAACAAAAAGATTTATTTAAAAATATTTTCCAAAACAAAATATGAACTCGCTTAACTTTATGTTGATTTTTCTCATGTTTCTTTATCAGGTTACTTTCAAAATTATGGCACGGTTAGAATAGGAGAACCATTAGAGATTCAAGTACTTAGTGGGCGTTCGTTTTCTAGAAGTCTTAGCTTATTTGCTTCCGCTGTGCAATGAAAATACCGGTCCAGTCACGCCATGCTCTTATATTTCAGGGTGTGACAGATTGGTATCAGAGCTATAGGTTACAGCGAATTAGGTTTCTGTAGAAATACCTAGGCTCTAACCTTACCTTTCCTCTGGGGACTTAGATCATTAAGACTTTGAATACATACCGAATGCCTAAGACTCGAATATGGTCTCCAACTGTTACCGGAAATAGTGAGTCAAAATTTGTTTTCAAACACACGCTAACGTTGTGTTTTATACACGGCACACAAAACAATTACACACAGAACACAAAACTTTGAGAGTTTAGAAAACATGCATTTAGAACCTTTGGAAACTTATGTCGAAGTCCATTAAAGGTTATCGCGTAGGAAACATGACTATTAACATGGGCAAACACCATTATTATGTCGGCTATGCTATTTTAGTTAACCGAGCAGGTAACCTATACAAAACGAAGCACGGACGTGCAAGATTTCACGAAACTCAAATTATACATCAACGTAGGTTGAAGTACGTCACATACGACTTATGAGGTAAGGTCTTCGAGAAGACACGATGGAGTATTTCAGCGACGAAGCTAATCCTGTCAGCAGGAAAACTATCGATCAGGATGCGACAACTTGTCACGCGATCCTGCAACGACACTAATCACGTCAAGGAAAAGACACATGACTACGCATTCCCCCTATCTCATTAACGACGAATACACTATGTTCGACATTCCATGGTAATGTCACCTAACAACTGGTCAGCACATGAAACCCCAGGTAAAGTCCTTAAATATCTTTTATTTAAATTTAGACTTTTGCATCTAGTGAGTAGATTTTTACATCTCTACTCCTCCTAATGGTCATTGCAGTTTCTTTTATTATAGCGAACACTCGTTTGCTTCATTTCTTGAAAAATTCATATGTTACACATGCATCGTTTGTTACGCATGTGGTTTCCCTCCGAATGATTGTTTTCATCAAAATTTCAATTATTATTTCACTATATCCAATTCTTGCTTCATGATATTGATGATCTACATTCTTGTAAATATTGACTCCTTCCTATCGAGTCGACGGATTTCTTGAAACTTCTTTTCCTTTCAAGTTACATACATGGTTTATCTTTGTAACCATGCTGAAATTTCCTTGTCGACACATATATTTATTTTCGGATTGCACTGAAACCAAGTTCAATTGTTTGAACTTATCCATTACACACATTCAATTCAAGACACCATATGATGTATTGAAAACATCATATTCAAATTTGTTTTAATAAGCGTTTCATTTGTTCCGGGTCGTAGTAGACTTGTTTGATCTACGACTCTATTAAGTCGTTTGTTGATTTCGACACCTTGTGGTGTTTTCACTAATTTGAAGCTTGCGCTAATCTCGTTTAAATCCACTTTGATTTATCATATTAAAGCAGTCTTAATACAATCGTGTGTTAGGATGATGGTACACAAATTCATTGTGTATTCCGGTGAACCTACTAACGGTCCTTTCATTATCGATCGAATGTTTTGCGATATTCATTGCCTTTTCATCTTCGATCGCAACATTATTTCTTTGATGCTCGATCTTCAATTGAAAATCTTTCGATGTTTGTTTGGAACAAACGTTCAGATTTACTTCGTTAAACCTTTAGTTGAATTCAAACATGGTGAACTTGTTTGATCACCGCAATTATTGAATTATTTAAATTACTACGACACCTTGTGGTGTCGGTATAAACTTGTAGCTTGGGCTAATCATAATCGAGCGTTTCATGCAAAACACAGGTGATAAATGTTCGATCACTGCTATATTTGAATTGTATCATTCACTACGACACCTTGTGGCGTCGGTATAACTTGCAGCTAGTGCTGATCACGATCGTGCGTTTCATGCAAACTATTACATTTGAGCTTGTTGATTCTAAGTTCATCTAGCTGATGTTACTGTTTCAAAAACTCATTTGCATATTGTGAACGATCGTTTGGAATTCTATTGGTCGAAACTCCTCTTTTGTTGGACCCATGTTAACTAGGTCACACTAGTTAATGCGTCTGTACCTCCCGTTTCCTTTGACATCAAATTCTGAAACACATACCTATTAACCGTTGGGTTCTTATCGCTGTAATATGTCCTTGAATTCACCTAATCCGAATAAGTCTTGATTCGATTTCGTGGTAATTCACTTTGATATTATTCGTATCTATCTACGCATAACGTAACTCTAAGGAGTTAACGTAGTCTAAATTTCAAGGACGGAATTTCTGTAACAGGGGGAGAATGTGACAACCTGCAATTTACGCCTCTAATTACGTGATTAACATGTGATTAAAGTGATAATAAATAGTGTTTAAGACATAAATTAACTTAATTAGGCCTTAAGTATGCCTAGGAACGTCTACCCGACTTTACAGTGCGCGAATGGTGATTTATGGAAAAATCTACTAAACCTTAAACGGCAACGAATTGAAACCAAGCAAAATACTGACAACGCCGACAAGTACAAACTTTATACGGATATTTTTTGTTTATAAATTTAGTTTTGCGAATTTATCATGCTTCCGTACGTCACAAAACGCAAACGTGAACGAAAACGCGACTGCAGGAACACACCGACAATGAAACGGAAGCATCGGACACGCGTACTACCTTTAAAACTTAAATTTCACGCTATATTTAGCTCCGTACTAAAATATTAATATCCGTAGTCGAAACCGGATCGAAAAAAAGGATCAAAATGGCGAATGACGGAATTTGTCATGATTTTAACGCAACAACCAAACGAGCGCGTCCAACGTCGAGTATCGACAGTTGTTACATGTTACAATCCTAAAATTTTATTTTATGACACTACACAACGTTCGGGTGCAAAACCGGGCATCAAAAACGAAATCGGGTCGTTCAAAATGCTAGAAACGGACTTGTAGGCCTTGGGCCCAAGCCCACAAAACCCCCCCACTATTTAAAAAATTTTAACCCCAATTTTCCTAATTTCTCACCTACACCTTCTCTCTCTAACCCTCAACTCTCTCCACCTCCTCTCTCTAGAACATGATCAGGGTCGGTGAAGACCCGGCGGCGACGGACGCCGAAGCCGGCGGAGCCGGCGAAGGTGCGGCAGAGCCGCGGCGGCGGCACCGCCGGCGGTGGTGCTCCGGCGACTGATTTCTGGCGCGTCATGGCGCGTACCCCCCCTAAACCACACCTTCAAAGCTCATTTCTGGTGTCGGTTTCTTGATCTGAGGCGCGATAGTGGTAGTTCTGATGTACGACAGCCGCAAATTCTAAGGTTTCTCCCCGGTAAGAACCTACAACCTTTCTTCTTCATGTGTATGTTACTCATAGCCCTACAACACCTGAAACAGAAAGATGAGAGAGAAAGGGAGACGATGAGAGAGAAAGAGTGAAGAAGAAGGAGCACGGCAGCGGCGGCGGGTCTCGGCGGAGCATAGCGGCGGTGATGGCGGCATCCGGCTACAGCGACGGCGGTGGTTTTGTTATTCCGGCAAGTATTCCGGTAAACCCCTCCCCCCTATTACTCTTATTTTTTTTTTTGATTGATGAATGCTCTTACTGTCATGGCCCCCGACCCGGTTTTATCCAGTTCAGAAGCCGCAGGACAGAAAACCCGTGGTATTGGTGTTTAATTTGGAAGCGGGAATTTTAACAGGATCTTTTAAATTGAAAACACCCATTTATTCTATTTTGAAATTCGGGACAAACCCCGTAATTTACAATAAAGGAATTTCACTTGGAAATCCCCTGATTACAAAAACATGTTTATTTGTTTACTGAGCCATTTTATCCAAAGCTGGTAGTGTTACGCGGCACTTTCCTTTATTCACAGTAAATCACTTGAAACATGTTTAAAAAGATTTTATCAGCGGGGAAATACTGGCGAGTCATTCAATTTGTACAAAACGACACATTGTTATAATTTACAGTATTAAGGGCGATTACAATGTTTATATATCAACCAATTACCCCAAATCGGTATTTGTCACTCGACCGGATCTGTGACTATGGTCATATCACCCATTGGCTAACCTGTTGTCCAATGGTGAAGATTATCAAGTAGTGTATACAAAACCCCACATACCGGCAGTAATTGAAGATTACAAAGACTTAATCCCTGTAGTTATAACTTTGAAAACAAGTAGAGTTTTGGGAAAGCAATTTGATAAAAAGAGAATGACTCACATTGCAAGTTTAGACGGGCATAGTTTTGCCTACTGATTAAGCCTGGTAACCTAGTTAAATAATGCAAACGAAACTCGGTTAATAACTTAATTCAACATTTACGATAAACTCACGAAATCAAAACCCTCACGACGAATGACAAATTATAGCCCGAATTCGGGCAGCACTTAAACATCCATCGGATCGGTTTCAATCGATAGGACATTATATCGTAGCAGTGATCGAGTTATTACCCTGTGATCGTAGCAGCGTTTTACCACTAAAATGTGAAATTCATACAGTATGGAAGCTGTTTTGATAAGTGATGGTGCACTAGTGTCTGTTAACTTCGTCTTAATCGAGTCTTATGTCTAGATAGGATAAATGAGCACACAACAGGGTTGAAATTAGGGTTTGTTTATGTGTTAATGTGTAATTCCGCTTGAAAGTGACATGGACCAGTTCAAGCGGAATTAACTTGTTAATTCCGTTTGAAATGGGATGTGACAGCTTCAAGCGAAATCACCTCTAGTATAAATAGGTGATGTGTGATTTCGTTTAAGTGAGTTGTAACATTTAAGATTCAGAGCTGAGGTGCTGCTAGTTTGTCATTTGACCTGTAAAAAGCTTTGGAATCTATATAAAGAAGATAATTAAGAGGAATCTAGCTGTTTTCACGTCTATATCTTTGATTCCGCCTCTGATATAGATGATAAACTCTTCTAATTGACTCGTTAGGGTCATACAACGATCCAACAAGTGGTATCAGAGCTCAGGACGAAGAGTTTATACCAATTCAGCTTGTTTTCATCACTTCTACACCTTCTTTTCTGAATTGAACAAAATTTAACAGACAAAATGGCCTAAATTTCACATATGTCACGTAAAACACTGTTTTAAAGAACCCTTGAAAGAATTGGACCAAAATTCGCTCAAAATCCGGGTCATTTTGACAAAATGGTGGCTGATTTGCTGACATCATTCTAATTCCGCTTGAACTTGCACGTGTGATTTCAAACGAAATTAGCTATTTTGGCTAATTCCGCTTGAAACTGCAGTTGATATCAAACGAAATTACCTATTCCGTTTGAAAGTTATTGTCTGATTCCCTTGAAATTAGATTCCGTTTGAAAGTTCAAGCGAAATAAGTGATTTCGCTTCAAAGTAACCGATTCCATTTGAAACTGCCACTGGTTTCAAACGAAATTAGATTTCGTTTGAGATTTCAAACGAAATTAGCTATTTCGCTTCAAACTTGATTCCGTTTGAGTGCCATTCTGCTTGAAAAGCTGATTTCGTTTGAGATAATTCTGTTTGAAACCGTCTTTTTCAAAATCAAAAATTTTCTTAGTGTTTGTTGATTATTTTAGGTACTTAAAAGATAGATGAGTTCATGAATCCTTTCAGTGATATGTTTGCTTTCACGGGAAACACCGGAGATGATACTTCAAACAATACAAGTGAAAATGTTTCTAATCCGAGTGCGAAGAAAACTATTCCCGATACTTTGAGTGTGGAGAGTGCTTATGGGACGTACAACAAACCTCCCAAGTTGATGGCAATAGAAGATTACAATAAATGGGCGAAAAAGTTTGAAGAATGGCTAATAGCGTTTGCTTATCCAAGTTGGAGAATGTTCAAGAATGGTTTCGTTATGGGAAGATTAGATTTTGAAAATTTGACAGAAACAGAGGAAATAGAAAGACATGTTGCTGAACAAAAGTGCCTTGCATTAATTCATCAGTCTATGAGAGACGACATAATAGCATTGATTGAGTATACCAATTCAACAGATCTATGGGAAAAATTAAGAGTTAAATGTGTGGGTAGTGCAGAAATAGTCAAAAACAAAAAGAAATTGTTAAGAAAAGAATTTGATCTTTTTGGTTGTTTGAAAAATGAGTCTGTTTCTAAGATGATTGAGAGATTTGGACATCTGAAGATGGAGCTGGCAAGACATGGAATCATTTATTCTCGTGAAGAACTGGTTGACAAGCTGTTTGATTCTTTGCCGGATGAACAAGACTGGCAATACTTTGCATTGATGCTGAAAAATACTATCGAGTCGGAGAAACTGATGGTTGATTTTTTAATTGAAAGACTAGAAAGCCATGAACTGGAGATCAAGAAATCTTTCAAAGTCAATCATTCCACATATCAGCAGAATGTTGGGTTGTATTACAGAGGTGATGGGATACCGAAGAATGTGTCTCCTAAAACAGCTTTCTCAGCTGAAAGTTCTTACAAGACAAATCAAGAGAGTCCGAGCAGTGATTTTCATAGTGGTTCTTCATCAACAACTCCAAGCCAATCTGTTCCGAAGAATCTATTCCAGTGTAATATTGCTGTAGATCTAAAGAATGCACAAAACTTCAGTGAGGAATCAGAAAAACAACAGATGGTGTTTTTAGTGTCTATTCTAGAGTCATACGAGAGCCTGGTTGCGGGTAAGATTGGAAATACAAATCTCACCAAGGAGGATTATGACCAGATCGACCCAGAAGAGATGGAGTTGATCGACATCAGGTGGTGTATGGCTAGGGCGGTCAGACGAGCTCAAAGGTTCATGGAGATTACGGGCAGACATTCAATTGGCGGACCTTCCACCAAACTTGGTTTTGATAAATCAAAGGTCACGTGCTTCAGATGTAAACAAAAGGGACATTTTAAACGCGAATGTCGAAACGCACCTGGTGATGATACATCAAATCCGTTCAGAGAAGATTATTACAAGAGAGCTATCTACCATCAAAACAAATTTGAACCTCCCAGAATGAAGCAGCTTGAAGATACCCCCAAAGAAAAATCAAGAGCTCTTGCTGTTATTCATGATGATGAGGGATACGATTGGAGTGATGTGCTACTATAAGAGGATGCTGTGGGCTATGCGTTTGCTGTAATAAAAGAAGTTCCTTTGAAAGATAGCAGGAATGAACAAGAGAAATATAATTACAGAAAGATGAAAGCTCAAGACAGGATGATTAGAATGTCTAAGATATACAACGAAGCAAAGAGAGCAAAAAGATGGGATGCTGATAGAGAATGTTACCTAGATCCCGATGGTAACATAGCTGTTGATTCAAAGACCATTGATCTTGAAGCTCTCATCAAACAAATTGCTGAAGAAGAAGAAGCCAAACAGAGAGAATGGTGGGGATGAGGAGAAGCTGAAGTAAAAGCTGAAGAAAAAGAAAAAGAAAAGGAGAAAGAGCAGCAACCAAAGAAAGTTGATAATGGGATTATTGATACAACACAAGAGTTTACCGCTGAGAATTTGAAGAAGATGGCTGACAAAGTGTTCGCTGCGAAAGAACTAAAGGTAGTTTCTGGTTCTGGCACTGAGTCATAAAACAAGGTCAATCAGAATGATACTGTTGATGAGTCAGGTAAGAAAGCTAAAACTGAGAACGACTGCAAAAATTGCATGAAAAACTGCAAGTTTTGTAGTACTATCACTTACCACAGTGGTAAAAAGTTTGAGGATCTGACAAAAAGAGTCAGAGATGTGGAGGATCAGATCTTAAACCGTGATAAAATGTTAAAAGCTTTAAATGATCGCATAAAAGAACTAACTGAGAAAATCGAAAATGATAAAATTGAAGTAGAAAGAGTTAGGAAAGAAAATGAAAAGTTGATTCATGAAAATCGTCAACTTTCAGAAAATTTTGAGAAGCTAAAACGAACAGTGAAAGATTTAGATGAAAGAAATGGTAAAACATGTACTGAAAATGTGCAATTAAAAGGAGTTCTTAGGGTTACAGAAGAGTTAATCAACAAACAACTGGATGAAATTGCTAAGTTGAAGCTTCAGTTTCAAGAAGCTAAAATTGAAAATGAACGCATCCAGTTGAAACTGAACAGTTACAGCTCCGCAAGTTTTGTTCTTCAACATATTGTTCCTAAACCGATTGGAAAGAACAAAGCAGGCGAAGATGTATATGCTGATGGAACTGGGGTGGGGTATCATCAGGTTCCACCACCTGTTCAAAACAATTATTCAAAGAAAAATTCAGGGTTGGTTAATGATGAAGATGAAAATAAAGTGAAACTTCCAGACACAATCGATGTTACATTCACTTCATCATCCGATGAAGGATGTGTCCAATCTGAAGTTGTTAAAAGTGTGGTTGAAAGTGTTTTGAAATCTGATAGTGATACTACTGAGAATGATGAATGCTTTTTGGACAAATATATTCCGAAATCAAAGTCCAAAAACAACTTAAATGATGAACCTGCTGTTGTGATGTATAAGATGGCGGGATCTGATAAGTTGTATTCGGATCTTGAATTTCCTTTGGAAAATGTGAATGTGAGGAAATTGAAAAATGTTTTCAAATTGATTGATATTTCGGAAATTGAAGGTTTGAGAAATTCAAAAAGACAACTAAACTTTGAAAAAGATAAAGCTTACTACAAAAAGCCTGTTGTTCCACCACGTTTTTATAACAAAAACCAAAACAGATGGTCGGGTGGATATCAAGGTGGTAAGAATTATCAAAGAAAAAACTTTCAAAACAAGAAATTTGTTGAGAAAAAGGTGTTTGTTTCGAGTTCAAGTTCACTTTCTGATGAAGAATCTGAGATTTTTTCAAAGTCTAATGAGGAATTTTTTGAGAAGAGGGCCTCACAACCTCAGTCTGAAGGCACAAGTCGGGTAGTTGACACTCGAACATGCTTCAAATGTAATCAAGTTGGACATATTGCACGAAACTGTACCAACTTGAAGTCTAAGACTGACGTTGTTGAGAATCGGAAAAAGAAGGCAAAGCTCCAATGGTTGTTGAGAAAATTTTGAAAAATGAGAACACAAAAGTCAAAATTGAACCTGTTAAGAAGTTGGTAACTAAAATTGACAAGTTTTACAAACGGGTTGCTTCGCCTCAACAAACATGGAAGCCAAAATCAGTGGTAAAAGAATCAAGTTCTCCAAAACCAAAACCAAAGGTGTATGAGACAGCAAAATCATCATCTTTAATTAAGGAGATGTATGTACCTTTGGATTACTATGAGAAACTTGTACCATAAGAGGATACTACTTCTGAAAATAAGAATGTACCAAAGAAAAACCAATCAACTGATCAACCTTCTCAAAATGATTTCTTTTTATACAAAAAGGTTGAGATTGGATCTAAAGAGAGCTTAAAGATGAATGATAAGAATTTTCCGCCACTTTACACTACAAAAACTCACCTCAAAGTCAAGCTACCTGAGTCAAAAGAGGCTTGGGTGGCATCACAATCTAACTAAAGTGTTTTTGAAATGTGTAGGAGCTTCCAAGATCCATTTACGTTGGATTATGGATAGTGGAGCTTCTCGGCACATGACGGGGAAGAAGACCCTATTGTATGATGTTAGAGGGTTTAATGGAGGTTATGTGGGATTTGCGGGAAATCAAGGTGGTAGAATAGTTGGTGAAGGAACTCTATCTAATGGTATTGTCACGTTTAAGAGAGTTAACTACATCGCCGAGCTTGAAAACAATCTTCTAAGCATATCTCAGATTTGTGATCGTATGTATACAACGCACTTTACAGACAAAGAATGTTTGATCTTGAAACCAGGATTTGTTGTTCCCGAAGAATGGGTTATCATGAGAGCGCCCAGAGTGAATGATCTGTACGTGTTGGACATGAGTCTAGCAACTACTACCACGGGTCAGGCACACTGTTTTATGTCAAGAGCAACGGAAAAAGAGTCAAAGTTATGGCATCGAAAGATGGGCCATATTCACTTACGAAAAAATGAATCACCTGGTGCATAACGACTTAGTTACTGGTGTTCATGTGAAAGGTTTTCATCTGGAAGAAATCCCATCTTCAAAAGAAAGTCAACTCAGTCTTAAGACCGTTAGAGAGAATTCATATAGATCTTTTTGGTCCAGTAAATGTCAAAAGTATAACTGGGGATCTCTATTGTCTGGTAGTAACTGATGACTATTCCAGATTTTCATGGGTATCATTTTTTAAGACAAAGGATGAGACTTTCGAAAGCTTGATTGGTTTGTTCAGAAAAATTGAAAACTTGTACCAAACCCAAATCAGAAGAATCAGATGTGATAACGGTACTGGGTTTAAGAACAACAAGATGGAAGAATACTGTGATGAGAGAGGTATATTGCAAGAATTTAGTGCTCCTTACACTCCGCAGCAAAATGGAGTAGCCGAACGAAAGAACAGGACGGTAATTGAAACGGCCAGGACGATGCTTGTTGATTCAAAGCTACCAGTAAATGTTTGGGCAGAAGCAGTGTCAGCTGCTTGCTATACACTCAACCGGGTTCTCACTGTGAAGAAATTCAACAAGACATGTTTCGAGCTGATCAACAACCGCAAACCGAACCTGAAGTATTTAGAACCGTTTGGGTCTCCCTGCACAGTTCTAGAGCCTTTTGGAAAATTTGCTGCAAAGAGCATTGAAGGAATTTTCGTGGGTTATGCTAGTCCACAAAAACGAGTCTTTGTTCCAAGCTTAAAGCGGATCATCGAAGCACAACATGTTGAGTGTCAGGGGTATACTATGCCACCTCAGAATCCCGGTGACTCATGGCGTTTTAATTACGATATTTTATGGAATTCGTTTGACATGAAAGACGAAGAAGAAATGGATTTCTTTGACGAGTTGGATATTTTGAGAGAGTATGAAGAATCGCAGGAAAGATTCCCAGCAGAAACTTTCAGTCGTCAACAACAAGCTTCGAACGATGATGAAGCAGGTCCAAGTAATGCTGGTGAACATGATGATATTCAGCAATCTCTTGATAATCAGACGGTAGTCAATGATAATCAAGAATCTGATGATAGACCAGTCTTTGATCACGGTGATTCAGATTCTGAGGGGGAACAGATCCAGATTTCAAGTCAAACAATTCCTGTCGATGAACAAGGTGCAAATCAAAATATCACTAATCTGGAAGGCGAGGTAGATGTTCCAGGCGAGGTGATGCCAAGAACTCTTTCATACCATCCAGAAGAGCTGATCATTGGAGAATTACAATCAGGCATCCGCACAAGACGACAAATTGATCAAGGCCTTACATGTTTTTATTCTACAGTAGCTCCTTTACAAACTGAGTTTTCACTGAGTTGTTTTATTTCGCAGATCGAACCGCGAACATATAAGGAGGTGCTAACTGAAGATTCTTGGGTCAATGCTATGCAAGAAGAGTTGAGTCAGTTTGAGAAGTTAGGTGTGTGGAAATTGGTAGATTTGCCTGATGGTCAGAGGAAGATAAACACCAAGTGGGTGTTCAAGTGTAAGAGAGATGATCGAGGGGTTATTATTCGTAACAAAGCTCGACTCGTAGTCCAGGGTTTTAGTCAGCAGGAGGGTATAGATTTCACCGAAGTATATGCTCCAGTGGCTCAACTAGAAGCAATCAGAATCTTCCTAGCATTTGCATCTTGGAAAAATTTTAAGGTTTATCAGTTAGATGTTAAATCGGATTTTTTCTACGGGAAGGTAAAAGAGGAGGTATATGTCGGACAACCACCGGGCTTCACTGATCCAATCCACAAAGACAAGGTCTACTTGCTGGATAAAGCGCTGTATGGTTTACACCAGACCCCGAGAGCTTGGTACGAGACATTGTCTCAACACCTGCTAGCCAACAGCTTCATTCGTGGAAAAGTGGATGCCACTCTCTTCACCAAAGAGATCGACGGACATCTTCTGATAGTTCAAATATACGTGGACGACATCATATTTGGGTCTACAAATGAGAATCTGTGCAACGATTTTGAAAGAGTTATGAAGCAGAAATTTGAAATGTCATCGATGGGTGAGATGAAATTCTTCTTGGGACTTCAGGTTGATCAACTACCCAAAGGAATTTTCATACATCAGACGAAGTATGTTCATGATATCTTAGAGAAATTTGGGATGTCACGTTCTACTCCAGCTTTCACCCCGTTAGCGACGAATCATGGGATAAACCCTGATCTCACCGGAGAGAAGGTAGATGAAACGTTGTATCGTTCCATGATCGGATCGCTAATGTACTTGACAGCTTCAAGACCCGATATTATTTATCCAACCTACCTCGCAGCGCGGTTTCAGTCTAATCCTAGAGCTTCGCATATGGTTATTGTGAAAAGGATATTACGCTACCTGAAAGGAACTCCATCATTGGGGTTGTGGTATCCAAGAGAAGGCGATTTCACGCTCGAAGGGTATTCCGATTCTGATTTCGGTTGTTGCAAAGTTAATGCTAAATCAACAAGAGCGGGGTGCCACTTTTTCGGACCAAGATTGGTTACCTGGCAATGCAAGAAGCAGACCTCTGTAGCTTTGTCCACATGTGAAGCTGAGTATGTATCTGCTAGCAGTTACTGCTCTCAGATCTTGTGGATCCAGCAATAGATGCGCGACTACGGTTTGCAATTTCTTAACACCCCTATCTTTGTTGATAATGAGGCCGCGATAAACATTACTAAAAATCCAGTTCATCACGCTAAAACAAAACACATTGAAATTCGTCATCACTTCATCCGAGATTATTTTGAGAAGAAGTTGATACGAATTGAGAAAATCTACACTGACGAACAAAAAGCTGATTTACATACCAAAGCGTTTGATAAAACTCGTTTTCAATATTTGCTAAAATTGAACGGTATGAAGCTTTATCGGTGTTGGAGGAGATTCTTGGCGTTGATGAAGGAGACATTGTAGATGATGTTGAGAAGCAATCTGCAATGGTTTGTCGATTTTTTACTTGTTTTGGTATTTAGGGGGAGTATAGGGTTATATTTTCAGAAAATACAAAAACAGTAAAAAATTTCAAAAATCCAAAAACATGAGATATTTCAAAATCCAAAAACAATAGAAAACAAGAAAAGAGCTTGTGTAAAAAGGGAAAATGATAGTACATTGGCTTGACAGTTACAGTATGCTAAAGATTTGTAAAGTTTAAAAGTCTTAAACAGTCTCGCTGATGATATGCCGATAGGTTTTTACACAATTAGTAGGTTTGTTCGGGATATAAACCTAAATTCAAACTTGCTTATTTTGTGGGGAACACTACTTGGATATATAGGTAACCCCTGAAATCTTGTTTAAAGGATCCCTCTTTCTGAGATACTAGGTCTTTATACTCAGTGATATCTGGGGTATTATCCCGGGACTTCTTATTTTGCGGAAGCAATGGCCTAGTCCCCGTATAATACTTTACTGCTTGCTTGAAAAATAGCACCCCCCTCAGCATAAAAATGATGAAACATTAAAAATGCTAATCATTGCTGTTGTAAAAAAGATCCTCTAAAGGGGACCCACTAAAGTCGAACCGTCATCTCTCTCCTGAACGGAAGTTCTGACCTGAGCTCTCACGGTCTCGCATTTAATCCCTTTACAGATATCATCTGTGGTATACTCACCTGTAATACTGAAAATGGGATTTGGATACGAGCGTATATTCAAGAGGTGGGACACATGAATAAGTTTAAGTCTTAAAACACTAAATCTGTATCCTGGACAGATTGAAAATTGTGTAAGAATTTAAGTGGATCAGTATATCGACAATCTAAGTGAATTGTTTAATTCTGAGAATGTAATTAAAGCTTAACGGTATTTGTAACTTGTCAAATAGCTGATATGATTCCCTAACACGCTCACCAAAAATATGTTTGTAAATAGTTTACATTTACTGCATGTTATTTCTGTAATTCATTTCTAGTTTAGAAGCTTTATTAAAAATCCAAAAAGATTTTACACTTCTGCTTTATTTTCTGACAAACCAAAGTGGAAAGTTGATCTTCAGATTCGAATTGAAGCAGAGGCAGGAAGTTTTCTGGACTGGAAGATGAGGAGAGCTTATCATGTTAAAATTTGTTTGTTGAAAGATTAAAACAAGTTCATTAATTTGAAACTTGTAATTTTCAGAAAATTATTTGAATAAAGTTGTACAAAATGTCAGTGTGATTTGTCTCAGATCAACCAAGGTCATTAAGTTGGACTTGGTAGACAAATTGAGTAATCAGGGTCATTAAATTGGACTTGAATACTTAAGTGGATTTCTAAAATTCTGACAAGAAGTTAAATGGTAAGTTTGAATTGAAATTGTTATTGTCATATATCTTATATTTGGATAGAGATTGTGCAGGTAACAGGTATGAATTTGAGAAAGCAGCTAAGCAAAATCCCAGCCTACTGATAGGGGGAGTCTGAAGATTTAAAGTCAGATACAGTTCCTGGATCTACATTCAAGGGGGAGCTTGAAGGTTATTAAAGATTCAGTTTCTGTGATTTATGCTAGCTGCTGATTGAAGAAAAGAAGATTTGAAGGAAGCAATGATTGTTAGACAATTTGGAAAGAGACAAAGACTAAAGACTCGACGCCGAAGACTTCATCAACATCCAAGGGGGAGTCTGTTGGTGCACTAGTGTCTGTTAACTTCGTCTTAATCGAGTCTTATGTATAGATAGGATAAACGAGCACATAACAGGGTTGAAATTAGGGTTTGTTTATGTGTTAATGTGTAATTTCGCTTGAAAGTGACACGGACCAGTTCAAGCGGAATTAACTTGTTAATTCCGTTTGAAATGGGATGTGACAGCTTCAAGCGGAATCACCTCAAGTAAAAATAGGTGATGTGTGATTTCGTTTGAGTGAGTTGTAACATTTGAGATTCAAAGCTGAGGTGCTGCTAGTTTGTCATTTGACCTCTAAAAAGCTTTGGAATCTATATAAAGAAGATAATTAAGAGGAATCTAGCTGTTTTCACGTCTATATCTTTGATTCCGCCTCTAATATAGATGATAAACTCTTCTAATTGACTCGTTAGGGTCATACAATGATCCAACAATAAGAATTTTCGTGCAGACGGAAATGGCCACGCAACGTACAATTTATAGCTGAAAATTAGGGTCTTCGTGGCCCGCGTAAACTCGAAGGACAATCCTTCGCGTCCCGCGAGGGCCACCATAGCTACAACTAGGGCTGCCGTGTCACACCCTAGGTGTGCCACGTGGCCTAAAGCTTTTCTAGATGTTTGCCTGGCTGTCGCGCCACGCGAAGACTGAGGCCAGACCCTTCGCGGCCCGCGAGCAGGTAAAAAAATTTGATTTTCTTGATTTTTCATGAAATGAAAGGTTTTAGAGTTTCGGGTTTGTACTTACGGAGTGTTCTAGGTCATTTTCGTGCAGGTCCTTACACTTACTGTTGTCGATGGTGATGAGTTGCTGAAGTGGAGGTGATGATGAATATCGTGGTGGCCGGCGATGGCCTGACCACCGGAGCTACGGGTCGACGACAACAAGCTCAGTGCAGATCTGATTTTGTTTGTTTCTCAGGCACAAGCCAACTCTGGTGACTCGATTTATAAGGATTTCATTTTGGTTCAACCCGGTTTGGATGCGAGTCAACAGAGGTTAGGCTTGGTTCGGGTCTTTGGTCAGATATGTTTGAGTCAAGTTTTGAGGTTTTAGTTACGGCTCAGTCGGATTCGGGTTTGCGGGTCGAGCTTTGGTTCCAGTCAACAAAAGTCAGCGGTCAATGGCTCGGGTTAACAGATTCGGCTCGGGTCAGAACTGGTCAGCGGGTTCGGCTCGGTCAACATAAGTCAGCGGCGGTTCATGGTTCGGGTCGACTCGGTCAAACCTGGTCAACCCGACGAGTCAACTCAGTTGACTCGATCAACTTAGTCAACGCCTTAACGCGAAGAATGGTAACGGTTTAACGATCAAGATTAATTATGTTATTTTTCTAGTTTCAATCTTACGTGACAAACGAGCTCGAATCGAATTGAATTATAGTTTGCGTTTTGATATATTTAACGAAATCTTACATATTATAGGAAATTTATATACGGTGATTGAATTTTGTTGAATTTTGAAAAATAACGACAACCTGTGTTGTCGGGGGCGTCCAAAAACAGAGGAAACTCTACGGGTTTTTCTATAAAATCCAAAAGCAAATGTGTTTTTTTTAAATGACAACTAACGACATCAAGCGGCTTTTATGACAATCAATATAAATGCATATATTTCTTCGATGACACTTTATAACGTACAAGAAACAACGATAACACGGATTATTTTTATAAAAATAAACATGGTTTATATGTTTATTTCGAATATACAACAATACGAATCCTTTTTATAAAATGAATAAATTATATATATTTGTTTCAACATCAAATAACCCGATTTTTTATGAAAATAAATAGTTTATATATTTATTTCAAACGACAACACTTTACGACTTTCGAAAGCAACGATTCAGAAACTATTTACAACAAATATATATAGTTATTATATTTATTCTAAATTTTGGAATCTCGACAATTGTTTTATAAAAATAAATACAAATTATACAGATATTTCAAATATCAAACGTGAATTCGTTTTACAAAATTGAATATAGTTATATATTTATTTCCGATAACAAATAAAACGAATCCTTTTATAAATAAATATAGTTACATATATTTATTTCCGATAACAAACAACATGACTTCTTTTATAAAAATAAATATAGTTTATATATTTATTTTAAACATCAAACGACTCGATCCTTTTATAAGATAAATATAGCTATCATATTTATTTCAAACAACCACAACACAATTATAACAATATATTTTTATATTTTTATATAAATATCAATATATTTCCAAATCTTTCGAGAACTAAGTCTTCCAAGACTTACTAAATACCAACAATAAACCAACCTAACAAGTATAACTTAATTGTTTTTATTAAGTTAACAACATATCAACGAATCGTTCGGTTAACGATTCGGTGGAGGTCGGTGACACGTAGTTAGTTATCACTTTTACTTAGAAACTTATAAGATATTCCGTCTTAGGGATATTATAGAATGCACGCTAGCAAGTCACGTCTTGGAAGTTGTTTTACCCTGTGATCGTAGCAGCGTTTCACCACTAAAATGTGAAATTCCTACAGTATGGAAGCTGTTTTGATAAGAATTTTTGAGCAAAAGGAAATTGCGATGCAACGTACAATTTATAGCTGAAAATTAGGGTCTTCGCGGCCCGCGTAAACTCGAAGGACAATCCTTCGCGGCCCGCAAGGGCCACCCTAGGTCTGCCACGTGTACGACACGTGGCCTAAAGCTTATCCGGGGGTTTGCCTGGCTATCGCGCCCCGCCAAGACTGAGGCCAGACCCTTCGCGGCCCGCGAGCAGGTAAAAAAATTCGATTTTCTTGATTTTTCTTGAAATGTAAGGTTTTAGAGTTTCGGGTTTGTACTTACGGAGGGTTCTAGGTCATTTTCGTGCAGGTCCTTACATCCTCCCCACCTTATTTAAAATCTCATCATCGAGATTTACTGGAATAAGTGAGGATACTTTCGCTTCATCTCCGATTCCAATTCCCATGTAAACTCAGGTCCTCTTTTTGAATTCCACTTTACTTTGACTAGCACCAATATTTTGTGCTTGAGGAACTTGACCTTTCTGTCTTCTATTTGGAGGGGTTTCTCAACGAATTTCAACTTTTCATTTACCTCTATGTCCTGAAGAGGTACTACAAGGGATTCATCAGACAAACACTTCTTGAGATTAGATACATGAAACACGTCATGTACCCTGGGTAACTCTTCTGGTAGTTGTAATTTATAGGCCACTGATCCTATTCGTTGGGTTACTGTAAATGGTCCTATGTACCTTGGACTTAGCTATCCTTTCTTACCGAACCGAACTACCCATTTCCACGGTGAGACTTCCAAGAGTACCTTGTCTCCAACTTGAAATTCTAACGGCTTGCGTCGATTGTCTGCATAACTTTTCTGGCGATCTTAAGTCGTTTTCAGTCTTTCATTTATTTGAGTTATCTTGTCGTTGGTTTCTTGTACAATCTCAGGACCTAATAATTGACTTTCTCCTATTTCTGCCCAGCATACTCGAGTTCTGCACTTTCTTCCATACAGTGCTTCGAATGGGGCAGCATTGATGCTGGTATGATAACTATTGTTATAGGAGAATTCTATTAGTGGCAAGTGGTCATCCCAGTTTCCACCGAAGTCGATTACACATGCTCTGACCAAGTCTTAAAGGGTTTGAATTGTCCTTTCACTTTGTCCATCTGTTTGAGGATGGTAGGCAGTACTTAAATTTAATCGTGTCCCCATTGCTTCTTGGAAGCTTGTCCAGAAATGCAAAGTGAAACGACTATCCCTATCTGATACAATGGAGAGTGGGACTCAATGTAATGATACAACTTCGTCTACGTACAACTTAGCTAATCTCTCCATATTAAAGGTTTCCTTCATTGGTAGGAAATGAGATGATTTGGTTAGTCTATCTACAATCACCCAGATTGCATCGTTACCTTTCCTGGTTTTGGGTAGTTTAGTAACAAAATCTAGTGTTATTAGTTCCCATTTCCATATGGGCATTTCTAATTTTTTAAGTAAACCTGAAGGTTTCTGGTGTTCTGCCTTAACTTGTGAACAAGTTAGACACTTAGAAACGTATCTAGCTATGTCCTTTTTCATTCCTATCCACCAGAAGTTATTTCTTAAATCTTGATACATCTTGTTATTACCAGGATGTATCATATATCTAGATTTATGAGCTTCCTCTAAAATCTTATCTCTTAAGTCTCCTTGTTTAGGTACCCAAATTCTTTTCTTATGAAATTTCCAAATTCCACCAGTCCCTTGTTCTAATTCTTTTATCTGTCCTTTCATTCCTTCAGCATCATCCTTGATTGCTGTTTCTTGAATGTTCTTCAGTTGTTCCATTAAATCTAACTGTAGATTTAATCTAAGAGCACGAACTCGTCTTTGCTTTTCATGATATTTACGACTTAGGGCATCTGCTACTACATTTGCTTTTCCTTCGTGATATAGGATATCATAGTCGTAATCACTTAAAATTTCCATCCATCTTCTTTGCCTCATGTTCAATTCTTTTTGTCCAAATATGTATCTTAAACTCTTATGATCTGTATAAACAGTAAACTTACTTCCGTACAGATAATGTCTCCAAATCTTAAGGGCAAAAATTATTGCTCCTAATTCTAAGTCATGAGTCGAATAATTTTCCTCGTGCTTTTTCAACTGCCTTGATGCATGTGCAATTACCTTTTTGCGTTGCATTAGCACACATCCTAATCCTAGCTTAGAAGCATCGCAGTAAACTTTAAAATCTTCTGTTCCATCAGGTAAGGCAAGAATTAGGGCATTTGTTAACCTTTGTTTTAAAATCCTAAAGGCCTCTTCTTGCTTAGATCCCCATTCAAACTTAATTGTTTTACATGTTATCTTAGTTAATGGAACAACTATCTTAGAAAAGTCCTTAATAAAGCGTCTGTAGTACCCAGCTAATCCTAGAAAACTTCTAATTTCAGTAGCTGATTGCGGGACCTTCCAATTGGTGATTGCTTCTACCTTGGAGGGATCTATGTGAATGCCTTCGTGATTCACCATGTGTCTTAAAAATTGCACCTATTGTAGCCAAAATTCACATTTTGAAAATTTGGCGTAAAGCTTTTCTTTTCTTAACATGGTTAAGAGTGCATGCAGGTGTTCACAATGTTCGTTCTGGCTTTTGGAGTAAATAAGTATATCATCGATGAAGATAATTACAATTCTATCCAAGTACGGCTTACATATCCTATTCATCATGTCCATAAATGCTGCAGGAGCATTCGTTAGTCCAAATGGCATGACTGTGAACTCGTAGTGACCACACCTAGTTCTGAAAGCAGTTTTAGGTATGTCTTCTTTCTGTACTTTCAACTGATGGTATCCGGAGCGTAAATCTATTTTAGAGAAATACCTAGCTCCCTGAAGTTGATCAAAAAGATCATCAATCCTAGGTAATGGGTATCGATTCTTAATTGTAACCTTATTCAATTCCCTATAATCGATACACATCCGCATCGAACCATCCTTCTTTTTCACAAACAACACAGGTGCTCCCCAAGGGGATGAACTTGGTTGTATAAATCCTTTGCTTAATAATTCATCTAACTGCTTTTTCAGTTCTAGCATTTCTGTGGGTGCTAACCGATAAGGTGCCTTAGCTATAGGTGTAGTTCCAGGAATTAGATGAATCCTAAACTCTACTTCCCTATCTGGTGGTAACCCAGATAGCTCTTCTGGGAATACATCAGAGTATTATGACACTACTGGAATTTCCTTAAGTTCCTTGCCTTTAGTGTTAATGATTACCGAAATCATATACACTATTCCTTGTTTTCGTTCATAACTAGCAGCTTTCATTACTGAAATGAACTTCATTGGTTTACGCAGCTTATCTCCTGTAACCAAAATTACTTCTCCTGCTGGTGTATGTATTTCTATGGAATTCTTATCACATAGGATTCGAGCATGGTTGGCTACTAACCAATCCATTCCTAACACGACATCGAATCCGGCTAAATTCACAGGTAGCAGGTTTGCCTAAATTCATGGCCTGAGAGTTCTATCTTTCCTCCCTAAAGAATCTTATCTATATTAATAGAATTTCCCTCTGTCGTTTCTACCGTATAAATTTGCCTAAGTTCGGTTATAGGTTGATTAAGAGCTTGGCAGAATGAAGTATCTATAAAACTTTGGTTTGCACCAGAGTCAAATAATACTTTTGCGTAAACGTCATGTACAAGAAACGTAATAGCTATCACACCAGGAATCAGATTGACTTCTTGTGTTGTTAGCTGAAAGGCCCTTACATTCTTTTTTGTAGCTCCATCCGTCGGTTTTGCCTTATTGTCAGCTGGTTGGATCAATTTAGGGCATTCTGGCCTAAAATGCCCAGCTTCTCCGCAATTGTAGCAGATCTTTGTTTTCTTTCTGCACTCCTCTCTGTGCCCATGTGCTTTGCAAAAATTGCAATTTTCATTACATTTTCCAAAATGTTTCTTTTTACAATTTCTGCAGAATGGCAGTGTGGAAGATTGCCCGGTTCTCTTTTTCTTGAAATTACTGTTGTTATTACCCACACGGAAACCTTGGGTAATTTTCTGGGCCAATTCCTTTTTCTTGTTTTCTTCTCTCGTACGCACCAATCCGTCGGTCAAGGTGTGGGCCAATTCGACCGCATCATCAATTGTTCGGGCTCTCGCAACTTTGACTATATCGCGGATCTCGCTAATTAGTCCCCAAATATAGCGAGAAATAAGCACCGGTTCTGGCGAAGCCAGAGTTGGCACAATCCTAGCATACTCAAAAAATTTCGAAGTGTACCCTCGACAATCAACGTCCACCATCCGGTGGTTTAGGAACTTGTTTGTCGTTTGTTCCTTCTCATAGTCGGGACAAAATTTTCTTTCCACAATTTCCTTAAATTCCACCTAACTCATGGCATAAGTCACATCACTTCCTTTAGCTTGCAGCACTGTATTCCACCATTCTAAAGCCTCTTCCTTGAAAAGGTGGGATGCATACATCACCCTATCCTCCTCTACGCACTTACTTATTTTAATTACTGCTTCGGTCTTTTCCAACCAACGTAGTGCGGCAGTCGCCCCTTCATTGCCTGCGAATTCAACTGGCGTACAGGCAAGAAATTATTTGTAAGTGCAACCAGTCTTTGCCACTTTCATTTTCTTAAGAAATGGGGCTTGAACCATGTTATTATTATTATTGCCGCCCCCGTTGACACTGTTACTGGAATTATTGTCGCGGGTGCGTTTGCTGTGGTTAGCTTGGGAAGGTTCAATGGGATTTCTAACCACAGCGATGATTGCTGGGATAGCGTTGGCTATTCCCTGAGCAACTATATTTTCAATATCTTGCCAATTAAGAAATTGTTCTTCATTATTCGGTTCAGATTGGTTAACTTCGGTTACCGGTTGGTTTACTGTGTTTTCCATCTGAATAATTAACACGATGTATAAATTATTGTCACAAAATGGATAGCAATTAAACACAATTAGGGCAATCACAACATACGTAAATCAACACAAAATGGTTTACTGTGTTTTTTATAATAGTATGCATCACTACACACCATCTATTTTACAAAGGTTTTTGATGTGTGCAAAATGCAACATATAAATTACATCAAATGAGGCATAAAAGCAACCCTTTTTTAGTACTAATGTTGGAAAAAGTGTGTTTTTGTCTTCCTTTTGTATTTTCAGGATTAAATGAGCTCAAATGAAAAAAAGAAGCAAAAAGGCAGCTAAATCTAACAAAAATACAAGAAAAGGGATAAACGTGGCATGCCCGACCCCTCGACAGCATCTTCCCAAGCAAAAACAAGAGAACAAAAGGCTGAACACGCCCTGTGCTCAGTGAGTATGGGGGCGTGCCCAAGTGTCTGCAAAAAAGACAAAGCTGTAGAAGCTTCTATCACCCACCACGGGGGCGTGCCCAGCAGACACGGGGCCGTGGTCAACTCTAAGATCCGCAGAATCTGAGGAAATCTTGATAGAACAGATACGCTTCTGCACACGGGGTCGTGCCCAGCGACACAGGGGCGTGGTCAACTAATGCAGACAAAATGCAATTAATGAAGAAAGAGAAGATGGGTGGACATGGGGCCGTGCCCAATGGACACGGGGCCGTGTCCGAGCTTCTGTGCAGGCTATAAATAGGGGTGCTTGTCTCATTTGCAAACCATCACTTGGCAAACCACCTCTCTCACACTACACCCACCCTCCACCACCATCGCAACACAATCATCTACCACCATCATCCATCATCCATCATAGAGTGTGTGTAGTAGTCTCGGGATCCAAGATTGATCGTAAGAGTTCTTGACGATCAAAGGCCATGTTTGCCTAAGTCTCTTACATAACTTGGTGAAGACAAGTGTCTAGTGTAATACTTTTTATTTTTAATCTTTTCGCACTTTTTATTTGGTTATGTATTAATGACTTTAATAACTAGTTTCTTATGTTGAAGGCGAGTCTTCCTTATCGTTTGTCCGTGGTGTCTTGGCATTATTTTACTCTCTATATAAAATAAAAGATTTTCACCATTCATATCTCCACGGTCTATATGGAGGTATGTTGGCTACCTGGTTTCAGGGGTTAAGGGAACGGTTTGGTAAGAGTCTTGCCTTGTTCAGTGTATAGATCCTGCAAGGACCTGGGTCAACTTTAGTAGGATCTCCTTCAATACCCACTGGTATTGGATGGCGGGGGTCCGAACTCCTTGTTCCCCTCATATGTAAACTACTATTAATACTTTAACCCGGCTACTTAGGGCTGTATCCCTGCTGACTCAGACTACTTAGCCGAGGGTAACATCACCTCCAGAAGAGGGGCCTACCACAATATGCATTAATAACTTAATTAATTATCTTTCAATAATCCAACCCTTTAGGATTGTATCCTTGCTAACTCAAACTACTGGGTTGAGGGTAACGTCACCTTCAGAAGAGGGGCCTACTACAATAACTAAGATAATCTCTTAAAAAGTGCAAAAGTACGGAAATAATCAAAGGTTACACTAAACACGAGTCGGATCCAAGTGATTCATCTTGTCTATCTGTTTTTTTATTTTTTTTTATTTTTCAGCATTTTAGTTAGTTTTATTTTTCTAAGTTAAAAACCTTTTTCTAAACTTTTGATTTGATTAGACGTTGAGGATAAACCGGTATTAAAAGCTCTTGTGTCCTTGGACGACCTCGGTATCTTACCAACACTATACTACGCTCACGTTGGGTGCACTTGACCATATGTGTGTTTAGTGTTAGTAAATATCGTGTTTTATAAATTTAAAACTTGGCTAAAAAAAGTGTTAAAGGGCTTAAAATATACATTAAAACTATACGACACTTCACTCGCATCAGTTTTATTTTAGTTATTATTATACAATATTATATTATTTTATAGGTTATATTATATAATATTTCACATATTATTATTATACAAAACATGCAATCCCCGCTAGCTGGCTTCTTCAAAAACGACGCTCCCTCTCGTCGTACTTCCACGAGATGTTTTCCCCCACTTCTCGAATCCGGTTTCCCGCATCCACCATTTCCTCGCCATAGCGGCGTAATTCGGAACGTTCTCCGCACTCATAGGTGGGAAAGGTGCAGGTTCAGGATCAAACTGGGGAAAGTCGCTCGTCCACCACTCTTCCAACTGCCCTGTAACAGGTCGAGGATTTACAATTGGGTCTGGAATAGCAGGTTCCAAATTAACAGGAAGTTCAGATTGGATAGGGAAATTGAAAAGGGTTTCGTCAGCCGGTCCGATGAGGTCACAATTTGCAAGTTTTCTATCCAATTCTTCCCAAGGTGGCAACTCTTGGGCTTGACCGGAGCTTTCCCCTATCTCTTTTCCCTTGCCTTTTGGATCCTCCGTCTTTTTCACCTTTTGGGCAGCGGGCTTCTTCATTCGTCCTCGTTTCCAGTCAAGAATCCTCCTCCTTTTCTTAGGCTTGGGTTTCTCCTGTGACTGAGCCTGAAACACTGGTGGTTCCTCGATATCTGCTTGATAACCGGATTGGATTCCTGTTGTATCCATATCAGTGGTATGGATTGTAAAGTTTCGGAGTGCTTCCGACAGTTCATTCATGCTGTTAGCACACATGAAGACACACAAAAATTCAAATTAAATTTGTAAATTTCATTTTTCACAGAATCACAGAATAGCAACTTGAAAAAAATAAGTATTTTCTAAATACTTCATTGGCTTAAATCAGTGGCTCTGATACCACTTTTTTTTCTGTCACGGCCCCCGACCCGGTTTTATCCGGTTCAGAAGCGGCGGGACAGAAAACCCGTGGTATTGGTGTTTAATTTGGCAGCGGGAATTTTAACAGGATCTTTTTAATTGAAAACACCCATTTATTCTATTTTGAAATTCGGGATAAACCCCGTAATTTACAATAAAGGAATTTCACTTGGAAATCCCCTGATTACAAAAACATGTTGATTTATTTAATGAGCCACTTTATCCAAGCTGGTAGTGCTACGCGGCACTTTCCTTTGTTCATAGTAAATCACCTGAAACATGTTTAAAAAGATTTTATCAGCGGGGAAATACTGGCGAGTCATTCAATTTGTACAAAACGACACATTGTTATAATTTATAGTATTAAGGGCGATTACAATGTTTATATATCAACCAATTACCCCAAATCGGTATTTTTCACTCGACCGGATTTGTGACTATGGTCATATCACCCATTGGCTAACCCGTTGTCCAATGGTGAAGATTATCAAGTAGTGTATACGAAACCCCACATACCGGCAGTAATTGAAGATTACAAAGACTTAATCCCTGTAATTATAATTTGAAAACAAGTAGAGTTTTGGGAAAGCAATTTGATAAAAAGAGAATGACTCACATTTCAAGTTTAGACAGGCAGAGTTTTGCCTACTGATTAAGCCTGGTAACCTAGTTAAATAATGCAAACGAAACTAGGTTAATAACTTAATACAACATTTACGATAAACTCACGAAGTCAAAACCCTCACGACGAATGACAAAGTATAGCCCGAATTCGGGCAGCACTTAAATATCCATCGGATCGGTTTCAATCGATCAGACATTGTATCGTAGCAGCGATCGAGTTATTACCCTGTGATCGTAGCAGCGTTTCACCACTAAAATGTGAAATTCGTACAGTATGGAAGCTGTTTTGATAAGAATTTTCGAGCAGACGGAAATGGCCATGCAACGTACAATTTATAGCTGAAAATTATGGTCTCCGCGGGTCGCGTAAACTCGAAGGACAATCCTTCGTGGCCTGCGAGGGCCACCCTAGCTACTACTAGGGCTGCCGTGTCACTCCCTAGGTTTGCCACGTGTACGGCACGTGGCCTAAAGCTTATCCGGAGGTTCGCCTGGCTGTTGCGCCCCGTGAAGTAGGGGTGTGCACGGTTCGGTTCGGTTCAGTTTTTTGGTAAAACCAAAACCGTAACCGAAAGTTTGGATTTTGGTTTTTAAAAACCGTTCGGTTTCGGTTATTTCGGTTTTAGTAAGGGTTCGGTTCGGTTTTTCGGATTTTGAAACAAATTATGTAAGATTCAAAACTTAAATGTATAATTCAAAGTTTAAGAATCTTTCTTAAATGTTTACATTTAAGTTAGTCTTTTAAATTAATATTATTCACATAAACCTAACCTTCTAATCTATTTTAATGTTTCTTCAAAGTTTTTGTTAATACGTTTTCTTTTATAATACTTTGAAAACCATTTAATTTTTATATTAAGCTTTGTTAGTTCTTGTAAACAATGGATAATTTTAATGAAAAATATACATGGCAATGTTCTTATTATAAATATTTAACAAACAAGAATAAAATTAATAATTCTTAGTAGCATCTGTAAACATTTAAACATAAAAATATATAGATTTGGTATACTATTAAAACTTATCGGTTCGGTTCGGTAATTTTCGGTAATTGAAAATGATTATCCAAAAACCAAACCGAAATATTCGGTTATTAAAAATCCGAAAACCGAACCGTCGGTTTTTCTTTCGGTTCGGTTTTTTCGGTCCGGATTTTTCGGTTATTTCAGTTACGGTTCGGTTATTTCGGTTTTCTGCTCACCCCTACCGCGAAGACTGAGGCCAGATCCTTCGCGGCCCGCGAGCAGGTAAAAAAATCGATTTTCTTGATTTTTCATGAAATGTAAGGTTTTAGAGTTTCGGGTTTGTACTTACGGAATGTTATAGGTCATTTTCGTACAAGTCCTTACACTTACTGTTGTCGATGGTGATGAGTTGCTGAAGTGGAGGTTATGATGAATATAGTGCCGGAGCTACGGGTCGACGACAACAAGCTCAGTGCAGATCTGATTTTGTTTGTTTCTCAGGCACAAGCCAACTCTGGTGACTCGATTTATAAGGATTTCAGTTTGGTTCAACCTGGTTCGGATGCGGGTCAACAGAGGTTAAGCTTGGTTCGGGTCTCGGGTCAGACATAGTCGGGTCAGATATGTTCAAGTCAAGTTTTGGGGTTTTAGTTACGGCTCAGTCGGATTCGGGTTTGCGGGTCGAGCTTTGGTTCCAGCCAACAAAAGTCAGCGGTCAATGGCTCAGGTTAACAGATTCGGCTCGGGTTAGAACTGGTCAGCGGGTTCGGCTCGGTCAACATAAGTCAGCGGCGGTTCGTGGTTCGGGTCGGCTCGGTCAAACCGAGTCGACTCGGTCAAACCTGGTCAACCCGACGAGTCAACTCAGTCAACTGAGCCGGTCAACTCAGTTGACTCGGTCAACTTAGTCAACGCCTCGACGCGAAGAATGGTAACGGTTTAACGATCAAGATTAATTATGTTATTTTTCTAGTTTCAATCTTACGTGACAAACGAGCTCGAATCAAATTGAATTATAGTTTGCATTTTGATATATTTAACGAAATCTTACATATTATAGGAAATTTATATACGGTGATTGAATCTTGTTGAATTTTGAAAAATAACGACAACATGTGTTGTCGGGGGCGTCCAAAAACAGAGGAAACTCTGCCCGTTTTTCGATAAAATCCAAAAGCCAAATGTGTTTTTTTTTTTTGAAAAATGACAACTAACGAAATCAAGCAACTTTTATGACAATCAATATAAATGCATATATTTCTTCGATGACACTTTTTAACGTACAAGAAACATCGATAACACGGATTATTTTTACAAAAATAAATATGGTTTATATGTTTATTTCGAATATACAACAATACGAATCCTTTTTATAAAATGAATAAATTATATATATTTGTTTCAACATCAAATAACCCGATTTTTTATGAAAATAAATAGTTTATATATTTATTTCAAACGACAACACTTTACGACTTTCGAAAGCAACGATTCGGAAACTATTTACAACAAATATATATAGTTATTATATTTATTCTAAATTTTGAAATCTCGACAATTCTTTTATAAAAATAAATACAAATTATACATATATTTCAAATATCAAACGTGAATTCGTTTTACAAAATTGAATATAGTTATATATTTATTTCCGAAAACAAATAAAACGAATCCTTTCATCAATAAATATAGTTACATATATTTATTTCCTATAACAAACAACACGACTTCTTTTATAAAAATAAATATAGTTTATATATTTATTTTAAACATGAAACGACTCGATCCGTTTATAAGATAAATATAGCTATTATATTTATTTCAAACAACCACAACACAATTATAACAATATATTTATATATTTTTATATAAATATCAATATATTTCCAAATCTTTCGAGAACTAAGTCTTCCAAGACTTACTAAATACCGACAATAAACCAACCTAACAAGTATAACTTAATTGTTTTTATTAAGTTAACAACATATCAACGAATCGTTCAGTTAACGATTCGGTGGAGGTCGGTGACACGTAGTTAGTTATCACTTTTACTTAGAAACTTATAAGATATTCCTTCTTAGGGATATTATTGTTGGATCGTTGTGTGACCTGAACGAGTCAATCAGAAGAGTTTATGATCCATATCGTAGGTGGAATCAGTGATATAGACGTGAAACAGCTTGATTCCTCTTAATTATCCTTTTATTATTGATTTCAAAGCAATCCTGATCGTTTAACAAACTGGCAGCACCTCGGCTCTGAAATCAAGACCGTTACAAATGAAACAACCAGCCAGCTATTTATAGGAGTTGTAATTTCGTACGAAATAGGCACCGGCTATTTCGTGTGAAATAGCAATGATCTAATTTCATGCGAAATAGCTTAGTGCTATTTAGTGCGAAATTACACAATCACACACAAACCCTAATTTTGATCCTGCTGAGCACTGGTCTATCCTATCTAGACACACGACTCGATACAAGACGAAGTTAACAGACATTTATGCACCAACAGACTCCCACTTGGATATTGACGAAGTCTTTGGGATCGAGTCTTCATTCTTGATCAGTCTTGTCTCTTTTTCAAATAATTTGACATTGAAAGCATCCTTCAATCTCTATCTTCAAAACTCCCCTTTGACTGCTAATCCAGGATGTAGACTCCCCCTTTCAATATGCTGGAGCTTGAATTCTGGATCAGTCTTTAAACTGTCTTTGCCATGGGGATCTTGTTACCTGCTTCTCAAGAATTTGACATTATAATTTATTGACTTTTAACATCTTTTCTTGTTTTTATCAGTTTTAATAATCCACTTAAGTATTCAGGTCCAAATTAATGACCCTGATTACTCAATTCGTCTACCAAGTCCAACTTAATGACCTTGGTTGATTCAAGACAAAGTAAAACTGACTTTTGTTTAAACAATTTCAAACCATTTTCCTGAAAAATTTACAAGTTTCAACTTAATGAACTTGTTTTGCCTTTTCATTTTCACAAATGTAAATATATTAAGCTCCCAACTCATCTTCCAGCTTAGAACCTTCCTGCATCTGATTCAAACTGTGAATCTGAAGATCAACTTTCCACTTTGGTTTGTCGGAAAATAAAGCAGAAATGTAAAATCTTTTTGAATTTTGAATAAAATTTCTAAACTAGAAAGTTCAAACAGAAATGAAATACAGTAAATGTAAACTATTTACAAACATATTTTTGGTGAGCGTATTAGGGAATCATATCAGCTGTCGACAGGTCACAAGTACCGTTAAGCTTTTGATTACATATTCAGAATTAAACAATTCACTTAGATTGTCGATATACTGATCCACTTAAATTCTCACACAAATTTCAACTGATTCAGGATACGAATTAGGTGTATTAAGAACTTAAACTCTTTCATGTGTCCCACCTCTTGAATATACTCCTGTATCCAGATCCCAATATTCAGTCTTACAGGTGAGTATACCACAGATGATATCTGTAAGGGGTTTATTGCGAAACCTTGAGAGCTCATATTTTTTGCTGAGTTGAAGGTTCGACTTTTGGTGGGTCCCCCTTGGGGATCTTCTTTACAACAGCACATGATTTAATCTTTTCGATTTTTTATCATTTTTTATGCTGAGGGTGTGCTTTTATTTCAAGCATGCAGAAAGTATTATCCGGGGACTAGGCCATTGCTTCCGCATTATCAGAAGTCCCGGGATAATACCCCGGATATAACTGAGTATAAAGACCTAGTAACTCAGAAAGAGGGATCTTTCAAACAAGATTTCGGGGGTTACCCATATATCCAAGTAGTGTTCCCCACAAATCAAGTAAGTTATGATTTTGGTTTATATCCCAAAAAAGTTTACTAAATGTGCAAAAACCTATCGGCATATCATCAGTGAGACTGCTTAATGCTTTTAACTTTACATTTCTTTAGCATATTGTAACTGTCAAGCTAATGTACTATCATTTTCCCTTTTTACACAGGCTCTTTCCGGTTTTCTATTGTTTTTGGATTTTTGAAATTTTTTACTGTTTTTGTATTTTCTGAAAATATAACCTACCTCCCCCTAAATACCAAAACAAGAAAAAAACGACAAACCACTGTAGATTGTTTCTCAACATCATCTACATTGGTACCTTCATCAACGCCAATAATCTCCTCCGACACCGTTAAAGCTTCATACCATTCAATTTTAAAAGATATTGAAAACGATTTTTATCAAACGCTTTGGTATGTAAATCAGCTTTTTGCTCGTCAGTGTGGATTTTCTCAATTCGTATCAACTTCTTCTCGAAACAATCTCTGATGAAGTGATGACGAATTTCTATGTGTTTCGTTTTAGCGTGATTAACAGGATTTTTTGTTATGTTTATCGCTGCCTCATTATCAACCAAGATAGGGGTGTTAAGAAATTGCAAACCGTAATCGCGCATCTGTTGCTGGATCCACAAGATCTGAGAACCGCAACTGCTAGCAGATACATATTCAGCTTCACATGTGTATAAAGCTACAGAGGTTTGCTTCTTGCATTGCCAGGCGACCAATCTTTGTCCGAAAAACTGGCACCCCGCTGTTGTTGATTTTGCGATAACTTTGCAGCTTCCGAAGTCAGAGTCAGAATACCCTTCGACCGTGAAATCGCCTTTTCTTGGATACAACAACCCCAGTGATGGAGTTCCTTTCAGGTAGCGCAATATCCGTTTCACAATCACCATATGCGAAGCTCTGGGGTTTGACTGAAACCGTGCTGCGAGGCAAGTTGGATACATAATATCGGGTCTAGAAGCTGTCAAGTACATCAGCGAACCGATCACGGAATGATACATCGTTTCATCTACCTTTTCTCCGGTGAGATCAGGGTTTATCCCATGGTTCATCGCTAATGGGGTGGAGGCTGGAGTAGATCCTGACATCCCAAATTTCTCTAAGATATCATGAACATACTTCGTTTGGTGTATAAAAATTCCTCGAGTAGTTGATCAACTTGAAGTCCGAAGAAGAATTTCATCTCCCCCATTGATGACATTTCAAATTTTTGCTTCATAACTCTTTCAAAATCTTTGCATAGATCTTCATTTGTTGACCCAAATATGATGTCGTCCACGTATATCTGAACAATCAGAAGATGTCCGTCGACCTCTTTGGTGAAGAGAGTGGCATCCACTTTTCCACGGATGAAGCTGTTGGCAAGTAGGTGTTGAGACAATGTCTCGTACCAAGCTCTCGGTGCCTGGTGTAAACCATACAACGCTTTATCCAGTAAATAGACCTTGTCTTTGTGGATTGTGTCGGTGAAGCCCGGTAGCTGTCCGACATATACCTCCTCTTTTACCTTCCTGTAGAGAAACGCCGATTTCACATCTAACTGAAAAACTTTAAATCCCTTCCAAGATGCAAATGCCAGGAAGATTCTAATCGCTTCAAGTCTGGCCACGGGAGCATACACTTCAGTGAAATCTATACCCTCCTGCTGACTAAAGCCCTGGACTACAAGTCGAGCTTTGTTACGAATAATAACCCCTTGATCATCCCTCTTGCACTTAAACACCCACTTGGTGTTTATCTTCCTATGACCATCAGCCAAATCTACCAATTTCCACACTCCCAACTTCTCAAACTGACTCAGCTCCTCTTACATTGCGTTGACCCAAGAATCTTCAGTAAGTGCTTCCTTATATGTTCGTGGCTCAATCTGCGAAATAAAACAACTAAGTGAAAACTCTGTTTGTAAAGGAGCAACTGTAGAATAAAAACAAGTAAGCCCTTGATCAATCTGTCGTCTAGTGCGGACGCCTGATTGCAATTCACCAATAATAAGCTCTTCTGGATGGTATGAAAGAGTTCTTGGCATCACCTCGCCTGGAACATCTACCTCGCCCTCCAAATTTGTATTATTTTGATTTGCACCTTGTTCACTGACTGGAATTGTTTGACTTGAAATCTGGATTTCCTCCTGTCACACCCCGATATTTCCACGTATTACCGGTGGGGAGTATCGTGACGTAGTTGATATCATCATAGTCAAACAACACAATATTTAAAAGCACAGCGTAAGCAAAAGATAGATAGATTCATTTCAACCAAATATATTGTAATATTAAGTATCACAAGGTAGTTGAAACGGATCCACAGGCGGATCAAATAAAGAGGAAAACATTGTTCATCAGACTTAATGCATCCAAGCTTGCGAGACTCTTAATGATGCTAAGGAGAGGCCAGCCAATTACGCTTAGTACCTGCACTTAAACTTTAGGGAAAATACGCCAGTTTACACTGGTAAATACAATTAACTGACTCATTTTGAAAAGGTTTGAAAATTGATTTGAATGCACGTGGCACAAAACATTTTATAACTTGGGAAAATTATTTAAATATAAACTTGTAAAAGAATTACATGTTTCTTATGCGTTCAGTAGCCCGGATTTGACACCGGGTTAAAGATTAATTGACATACCACATTATTTATTTATGCACTGACGGGTGTACGCCTACACCTCGTGCTTAGGTCGTGGCCATTTCGTAAAATGATGCCAAGGATATCCGGGACATGGTCATTAACCCCCCAAAGGCTTTAAGAAAACAAAACATTTTTCAACGGGACATTTCAATGATTTAACTTAATACAATTAAAGATGCAATGCCCGACCAAGCGTATTTTATATACCGTACCCCAAGCCCGTATAGGGAAAATAAGTTAAAAGTATTTACCTTTGCAAGTATTAATCACAACAGCAAGTGCGGGTAGCTTTTACCAGGTCTCCTATTCTGGAACAAAGGTTTTTAATAACCTATTAGATTCCTAACGGGTCTTTAATTAAGCCTAAACTTAGACCGGTTAGTTTTAAAGGGAGATACGGTTCAAATGCACGATTAAGCGAAGACCGGAATAGAATGTGGTTTAGACCCGAAAATTTTGAAGACTTGTGTAATATGGGTAAACTAAACACATTCCGGATTTTGAGGCACAAATGATGAGGTTTGACCCGTTTCGGTTAATTTATGCAAACTAGTTACATAAACCGTACCGAACGTGAATAATGCGTAACGGGTAACCAAATGATTCATATACAGGTTTCCTAAGTTAATATGCCTTAAATATGTTGTGACATCAGTAAGATATCTTCTATTATGCCCAAAACGGATTTAAACCCAAACTATGCCCCGTAGGGGCATTTTGGTCATTTTAATGGTTATAAAAGAGTTTAAATATAAATCTGAGTTTCGGGTCTGATGTAATCAGTAAAAATACTTAATTTAATAAGTTATAATAGTAGGTTATTACATATATGTGAAACTTATCATTTAAAACCAAATTATGCACATTAGGGGCATTTTGGTAATTTCACTTAGGCTTGAAAGGTCAAAACTGAAATATGAGTTTAAATACTTTAGCTTACTGTTAAATTATAAAAATATACTTAAAATATCAGTAGGTATCAAAACTTATATGTTTAAAATAGTTTTAATACATACTATGCGTTAAAAACGCTTAAAAAGGCGGTTTGGAGCCATTTCCGGGTTCTATATAGAAAGCTGATATTTTTATTATTCCAGAAGGCTCAAAATGTTTTATTTATTATATTAGATCAGTAGAAAAAGGTTTGGTGTCAAAATAATTTGTAAAACTCATTTTATAGCCCAAAAGGGCAAAACCGACAATTACCGAATTAAGCTTAGAACTCTATGTTATGCTCAGCCTAAAAATAATTAAAAATCATCAAAAATCCAAAAATATTATATAACATCAGTGGGTAAAAAGTTTGGTATTAAAAATCGGGTTTAGATAGGCTATATGTTAATCACGCCGTTTATTTAATAAAAAGCTTTCTAATTACGCTAATGAGCATAACTCCTAATCTAGACCTCAAATTGATGCCAAATTTTAGGGACAAGTCTAATATTCAGTAACTAAGGTTTCTATTCTTTTACATTTTCAAAAATCATGTTTTAAGGTTAAAAGGGCATAATAGTCAACATTTAAGCATTTAACGGAAACATGCATATGAATCAGATAACTATTGAACCGAGTTGTATAATCACAGAGGGTTATACTAACATAAAACCTGGTCCAAATAAGGCTCTAAAGAATTTCTAAACATGCTTAAACGGGTCAGAACTAAAAGTCAAGGAAAAAGTCAAACTATGCGACTTTCGGTTCCGAATCGGGCCTAAACTGGAAATTGTCGGGTTGAACATGTTTAGACATGTTCTTACATTAATTACCAAGTTATATTAATGACAAAACAGGTTACATGGATCCTACATTGCTAATTATGTATTAATTTGAAAATAAGTATTCCGTTGACTTTTTAAAGTTAGCTTTGACCCGACAATTGACCTAGTTAGAGTGGGAATCAGATAGTACCCTTTTAAGGGTTTATTACCCCCATAATTACCTACTCATAGGAATTTTTAATTCAAGATTTGACTGGACAATTATTGATTAATCTCGAAGTCAAATCTTAATTACGACGGTTTGACTTTTAGCTAATTAACTACGCTAAACTGAATTAGGAAGGTTAAGGATACTTACAAGAGTCCTAAGTATGCTTATGGATCCTAGGAGAAGTTGGTTGCTGTCCAAAGAGCTTCAGAGATCAGTTCAAAAGAGTTTAAATGAAGTGAACAAAATGGCTGCAACTTCATTCTCTTATATATTGAACCCAAATGCACTAGATCATGCCAAATTAGTCTACATTTGTTGCAAGATCATCCCAGGTGTCCCTATGATGCCAAAACCATTTGCAGGAGCCTTAGTATTCGAATACCACTCAAGTAAGGCGGTGCAACAGGCTGAGCAGGCAACTGTCCAAAACCTGCTGCCAGCAACGGTCTTACGGACCGTAAGCTACAAGTCTTGCGGACCGTAAGCGCCTCTTATGGACCGTAAGCCCTTGGCCTTGCGATCCGTAACCGACTTTCAGAAACCATCGCCCAGTTGCTATCTTACGGACCGTAAGGGTCTATCTTTGCGGTCCGTAAGCCTTTGTCAGAAGACAAAAATTTGTAAACTTTGAAGTTTTGATCATGCAACTTTGCAACTTCGAATCTTATGCTTTAAATCAGTAGGAGGGGACCATGAACAGACTTTGCATGTCTCTACATATGTTGCCATGTACCATTTCCATTTTGGGCTTTTGTGGGAAGCACATGAATGCAAGATTTGTCGTAATTACTCATAGGATCCATTTCTTGTATCAATTTGAATTATACATCATCAAATTGCTCGGACTTGAATATAATAGATGTTTATAATATAGATTAGGGTCTTGGGATTTATAACGAGGTCGCTCAGAGGTATTAATTAACATGTCGACACTTTTAAATCCTATCACACATCTTTTAATTTGATCCGGGTTTATGACACGTCTGCCTTACATGACACGTGTCTTTATTTTTAATTGGTATGATTTTATGAGGTGTTACACCTCCCCCTCAGAATCTGAATCACCACGATCGAATATAGGCCTGTCATTAGATTCTAGATTATCATTCTCTGCCGTCTGAATGTCTTGAGCATGTTCACTTTGGTGAATATCATCATGTTCTCCAGCATTGCTTGGGCGTGCTTCATCATCATTTGAAGTTTGCCATTGACATCTGGAAGACTCAGCTGGGAACCTTTCCTGCGATGACTCATACTCTCTTAAAATATCCAACTCGTCAAAGAACTCTGTTTCTTCTTCTTCTTCTTCCATGTCAAACGAATCCCACAAAGTATCATAGTTAAAACGCCATGAATCACCGGGATTCTGCGGTGGCATTGTATAACCTTGACATTCAACATTATGTGCCTCAATAATCCGCTTTAAGCTTGGAAAAAAGACTCGCTTCAATGGACTTGTGTAACCCACGAATATTCCCTCGATGCTCTTTGAACCAAATTTATCAAAAGGTTCTAGAACTGTACAGGGAGACCCAAATGGTTCAAGATACTTCAGGTTCGGTTTGCGGTTGTTTATCAGCTCGAAACATGTCTTGTTGAATTTCTTCACTGTGAGAACCCGGTTGAGCGTATAGCATGCGGCTGATACTGCTTCTGCCCAAAAATTGACAGGTAGTTTGGAATCAGCAAGCATTATCCTGGCCGTTTCAATTAGCGTCCTGTTCTTTCTTTCAGCTACTCCATTCTGCTGTGGAGTGTAAGGCGCGCTAAATTTATGTAATATTCCTTTTGAATCACAATATTCTTCCATTTTGCTGTTCTTGAACTCTGTACCGTTGTCACTTCTAATTCTTCGAACACAAGTTTGATACAGGTTTTCAAGCTTTTTGATCAACGTGATTAAACTCCCACATGTTTGGTCTTTTGATTGCAGAAATGATACCCACGAAAATCTCGAATAATCGTCTGTGACTACTAGACAGTAGAGATCCCCAGTTAAGCTTTTGACGTTCACTAGACCAAAAAGATCCATGTGGAGTCTCTCTAAAGGTCTTGAGATCGAGTTTTCCTTCTTCCCAGGGTGAGATTTCTTCTTTTGCTTGCCTTTGATGCAACTAATGCACTCCCCTCAAGATGAAAACCTTTCAAATGAACACCAGTTACTAAGTCATTATGCACCAAGTGATTCATTTTTTGCAGGTGAATATGGCCCATCTTTCGATGCCATAATCTCGATTCTTTTTCTGTTGCTCTTGACATAAAACAGTGAGCCTGACCCATGGTGGTAGTTGCTACACTCATGTCTAACACATACAGATCGTCGACTCTTGGGGCTCTCATAATGACCCATTCTTCGGGAATAACAAATCCTGGTTTCAAAACAAACATTCCTTATCTGTAAAGTGCGTTGTATACATACGATCACAGATCTGAGATATGCTCAGAAGATTGTTTTCAAGCTCGGCGATGTATTTTACTCTTTCAAATGTGACAATTCCATTCGATAGAGTTCCTTCACCAACTATTCGACCACCTTGATTGCCTGCAAATCCCACATATCCACCATTAAACCCTCGAACATCGTACAGTAGGGTCTTCTTCCCCGTCATGTGCCGAGAAGCTCCACTATCCATAATCCAACGTGAAACGGATCTTGGAAGCTTCTGCACATATCACAAACACTTAGTTGGATTTTGATGCCACCCAAGCCTCTTTTGACTCAGGTAGCTTGACTTTTAGGTGAGTTTTTCCAATGTAAAGTGGCGGAAAATTTTCATCATTTATTTTCAACTTCTCATTAGACCCAATCTCAACCTCTTTGTATAAGAAAAATTTGTCATTTTGAGGTTGACTAGATGATTGGTCTCTTTCCGGTACATCCTTCTTTTCAGAAGTAGTAGGCTTTTGTTTTTCAAGTTTCTCATAGTAATCCAAAGGTACATACATTTTCTTGGTTGAAAATGATGATTTTACTGTCTCAGACACCTTTGATTTTGGAGAACATTCTTTCTTTACTTCCGATTTTGGCTTCCATGTTTGTTGAGACGAAGCAATCCGTTTGTAAAATTTTTCAGTTTTAGTTACCACATTCTTTATAGGTTCAGTTTTGAATTTGGGGTTTTCATTTTTCAAAACTTTCTTCTCAACAACCATTGGAGTTTTGCCTTTTGCATCAACTTTCTTTTTCTGACTCTCAACAACTTCAGACTTAGGCTTTAAGTTGGTGCACTTTCGTGAAATGTGTCCAACTTTGTTACACTTGAAGCATGTACGGGTATCAATTTCCCGACTTTTGCCTTCGGTCTGAGGCTGTGAGACTTTCTTTTCAAAAAATTCTTCATTTGATTTTGAAAAAATCTCAGATTCTTGCTCGGAATGAGAACTCGAGCTTTTTACAAACACCTTTTTCTCAACAAACTTCTTGTTTTGAAAGTTCCTTCTTTGATAATTCTTACCACCCTTATAACCACCCGACCATTTGTTTTGGTAGTTATTAGAAAAACGAGGCGGTACAACAGGTTTTTTGTAGTAATCTTTATCTTTTTCAAAGTTTAATTGCTGTTCAGAATGTTTCAAACCTTCAATTTCAGACACATCAAATTCAATCAACTTGAACACATTTCTCAATTTACCAACATTCACATTCTCAAAAGGAAAATCACGATCCGAATACAACTTATCAGATCCCGCCATCTTGTACATCACAAGACTAGGTTCTTCACTTAAGTTGTTTTGGGATTTTGATTTCGGAATGTATTTATCCAGAAAACATTCATCATTCTCAGTAGTGTCACTTTCAGACTTTAAAACATTTTCAACCATGCTTTTCACGACTTCAGATTAGACACTATCTTCATCGGAAGATGAAGTGAATGTGACATCAATTGTGTCTGGAAGCTTAACTTCACTTTCTTCTTCATCGGTTACCAACCCTGATTTTTTCTTTGAAAAATTGTTTAAAACTGGTGGTGGAACCTGATGATACCCAACCCCGGTTCCATCAGAGTAAAGTCTTCGCCGGCTTTGTTCTTCCCGATTGGTTTAGGAAAAATATGTTGAAGAACAAAACTTGCGGAGTTGTAATTGTTCAGTTTCAACTGGATGCTTCTTGAAACTGAAGCTTCAACTTAGCAATCTCATCCAACTGTTGGTTGATTTGATCTTCTTTAACCCTAAGAACTCCTGGCAGTTGCACATTTTCTTTGTTTGTTTTACCATTTCTTTCATCAGAATCTTTTACCGTTCGTTTTAGCTTCTCAAAATTTTCTGAGAGTTGTCGGTTTTCTAGAATTAATTTTTCATTTTCTTTCCTAATTCTTTCTACGTCAATTTTATCGTTTTCAATTTTCTCAGTTAATTCTTTTAATCGATCATTTGAAGCTTTTAACATTTTGTCACGGTTTAAGATCTGATCTTCAACATCTCTGACCCTTCCTGTCAGTTCTTCGGTCTTTTTACCGCTGAGGTAAGCAAGTGTACTACAAACCTTGCAGTCTTTCATGCAATTTTTGTAGTCGCTCTCAGTTTTAGTTTTCTTACCTGACTCATTGATTGCATCATTCTGACTGACCTTGCTTTTAGACTCAGATCCAGAACCAGAAACTCCCTCTAGCTCTTTCGCAGCAAGCACTTTGTTAGCCATCTTCTTCAAATTTTCAGCTGTGAATTCTTGTGACGTGTCAATAATCCCGTCATCAACTTTCTTTGGTTGCGGCTCCTTCTCTTTTTCTTTTTCTTTTTCTTCGGCTTCTCCTCCTCCCCACCACATTCTCTGATTTGCTTCTTCTTCTGCTGCAATTTGCTCAGTGAGAGTTTCAACACTAACAGAATCTAGATCAACAACAATGTTTCCTTTGGGATCAAGGTAACATTCTCTATCAGCATCCCATCTATTCGCCTTTTTAGCTTCTTTGTATGTATGATAAATTCTACTTATCCTGAATTGGGCTTGCATCCTTCTGTTGATGAATTTTACTTCTTTTGTTCTGTTTTCTTTGAAAGGAACAATCTTTGTCATAAACGCATAGCCCACCGCATCCTCTTCTGGTAGCAGTTCACTCCAATCGAAACCTTCGTCATCATGAATAACAGCAAGAGCTCTTGATTTTTCTTTGAGGGTATCTTCTAGCTGCTTCATTCTGGGAGGTTCAGATTAGTTCTGATGATAAATTGCTCTTTTATAGTAATCTTCACGAAATGGATTTGCAGTATCATCAGCAGGTGCGTTTCGACATTCACGTTTAAAATGTCCCTTTTGTTTACATCTGAAGCATGTGACCTTTGATTTATCAAAACCCAGCTTTGTGGAAGGTCCACCAACAGAATGTCTGCCGGTAATCTCCATGAACCTTTGTGCCCTTCTGACCGCACTAGCCATACACCATCTGATATCGATCAACTCCATCTCTTCTAGGTCGATCAGATCATAGTCCTCCTTGGTGAGGTTAGTGTTTCCAATCTTGCCTACCACAAGGCTCTCGTATGATTCTAGGACAGATGCTAAAAACACCATTCGCTGCTTTGCGGATTCTTCACTGAAATTTTGAGCATTTTTTAGATCCACAGCAATGTTACATTGAAACAGATTCTTTGGTACTGATTGACTTGAAGTAGTTGACGATGAACCACCATGAAAACCACTGCTTGAACTTTCTTGATTTGACGTGTTAGAACTTTCAGCTGAGAAAGCTGTCTTAGGAGACACATTCTTCGGGATCATACTTCCTCGATAATACAACTCAACATTCCGCTGATATGAGGAATGATTGACTTTGTTTGATTTCTTGATATCCAGTTCATGACTCTCCAATCTTTCGATCAATAGATCAACCGTCAGATCCTCCGATTTTATTGTGTTCTTCAGCATCAAAGCAAAGTATTGCCAGTCTTTCTCATCCGACAGCGAGTCAAACAGTTTGTCAACCAATTCTTCTTGAGTATATATGATTCTGTGTCTTGCCAGCTCCATCTTCAAATGCCCAAATCTTTCAATCATTTTAGATACAGATTCATTTTTCAAACATCCAAACAAATGAAATTCTTTTCTTAACAACTTCTTTTTGTTTTTAACTATCTCAGCACTACCCACACATTTCACTCTCAGTTTCTCCCATAGATCTTTTGAATTTGTGTACTCAATCAATGATATTATGTCGTCTCTCACAGACTGATGAAGCAATGCAATGCACTTTTGTTCAGCAACAAAACTTTCTACATCAGTATCTGCTATATTTTCATAATCCAATCTTCCCATATTGAAACCATTCTTCATGCTCTTCCAACTTTGATACGCAAACGCTTTTAGCCACTCTTCAAACCTTTTAGCCCATCTATTGTATTCTTCAATCGCCATCAGTTTGGGATGTTTGTTGTATGTGCCATATGCACTCTCCACACTCAAAGCATCAGAAAGAGTTTTCTTCGCACTCAGAGCATTTTCATTTCTGTTGTTTGATGTATCATCTCTGGTGTTTCCCATGAAAGCAAAAATATCACTGAGTGGATTCATAAACTCATCCATCTTCACGTATCTAAAACAATCAACAAACACTTAGAATTTTTATTTTATTTTAACAAAAACAGTTTCAAACGAAATCAGTTCAAACGAAATTAGAACTCAAACAAAATGAACAGCCTTCAAACGAAAACAGATTTCAAGCGAAATATGCTTTCAAACGAAATACTCTTCACACGAAATACCCTTCACACGAAATAGCAAGTTTGGTGCGAAATAGAGGTTCCAAGTTGATTTCGTGTGAAATAAGGTCTGATTTCGTGCGAAATTAGATTCACAAACTTGATTTCGTACAAAATACGGAACTATATGCTAATTTCGTGCGAAATACACTGATTTCGTACAAAATAAGACACTCAAAGTTAATTTTGTGCGAAATACCAGCTGACTATTTCATGCGAAATAATGATGACATCATCATTTCGGCCACCATTTTGTCAAATTGATCCAGATTTTGTTCGAATTTTGGTCCAATTCTTTCAAGGATTCATAAAAACGGTGTTTTACATTATATATGTGAAATTCAATCCATTTAGTCCGTTAAATCTCGTTTAATTTTGAAAAGAATTAGTAGAAGTGATGAAAACAAGCTGAATTGGTATAAACTCTTCTTCCTGAGCTCTGATACCACTTGTTGGATCGTTGTGTGACCCGAACGAGTCAATCAGAAGAGTTTATGATCCATATCAAAGGCGGAATCAGTGATATAGAAGTGAAACAGCTTGATTCCTCTTAATTATCCTTTTATTATTGATTTCAAAGCAATCCTGATCGTTTAACAAACTGGCAGCACCTCGGCTCTGAAATCAAGACCGTTACAAATGAAACAACCAGCCAGCTATTTATAGGAGTTGTAATTTCATACGAAATAGGCACTGGCTATTTCGTGCGAAATAGTAATGATCTAATTTCGTGCGAAATAGCTTAGTGCTATTTCATGCGAAATTACACAATCACACACAAACCCTAATTTTGATCCTGCTGAGCACTGGTCTATCCTATCTAGACACACGACTCGATACTAGACGAAGTTAACAGACATTTATGCACCAACAGTTATAGAATGCACGCTAGCAAGTCACGTCTTGGAAGCTGTTTTACCCTGTGATCGTAGCAGCGTTATTACCCTGTGATTGTAGCAGTGTTTCACCACTAAAATGTGAAATTCGTACAGTATGGAAGCTGTTTTGATAAGAATTTTCAAGCAGACGGAAATGGCCATGCAATGTAAAATTTATAGCTGAAAATTTGGGTCTTCACGGCCCGCGTAAACTTGAAAGACAATCCTTCGCGGCCCGCGAGGGCCACCCTAGCTACTGCTAGGGCTGCCGTGTCACACCCTAGGTCTGCAACGTGTACGACACATGGCCTAAAGCTTATCCAGGGGTTTGCCTGGCTGTCGCGCCCCGCGAAGACTGGGGCCAGACCGTTCGCGGCCCGCGAGCAGGTAAAAAAATTCGAGTTTCTTGATTTTTCATGAAATGTAAGGTTTTAGAGTTTCGGGTTTGTACTTACGGAGTGTTCTAGGTCATTTTCGTGAAGGTCCTTACATCCTCCACACCTTATTTAAAATCTTTTCCTCGAGATTAACTGGAATAAGTGAGGATGCTTTCGCTTCATATCTGATTCCAATTCCCATGTATACTCAGGTCCTCTTTTTGAATTCCACTTGACTTTGACTAGCACCAATCTTTTGTGCTTGAGGAACTTGACCTTTCTGTCTTCTATTTGGAGGGGTTTCTCAACGAATTTCTACTTTTCATTTACCTCTACGTCCTGAAGAGGTACTACCAGGGATTCATCAGACAAACACTTCTTGAGATTAGATACATGAAACACGTCATGTACCCCGGCTAACTCTTCTGGTAGTTGTAATTTATAGGCCACTGGTCCTATTCGTTGGGTTACTGTAAATGGTCCTATGCAACTTGGACTTAGCTTTCCTTTCTTACCGAACCGAACTACCCCTTTCCACGGTGAGACTCTCAAGAGTACCTTGTCTCCAACTTAAAATTCTAATGGCTTGCGTCGATTGTCTACATAACTTTTCTGGCGATCTTGAGCCGTATACCGGTTCTACAAAACAAATGCGTATTTACGAAACGTGCATGATTTTCATGACTAGGGACGGGAATGTCCAAGTTACAACAATAGGATTGGGTTGGTTTGCGTACGAAAAACGAGACAACCCAGTGAGTTCATGTCCCCATTTTCTTTTAACTGTTTTCAGTTTTACAACTTCGGGGGTGAAATATATGTTACAAATGTTTCAATGATTACAAATGGTATGGTTAGCTAAGGAATGAACTGTTAGATCATGTGAATGGGTAGGCGTTAACTTAAGACCATTAATCCTTGTATAAGGACCGAGGGGCATGAGTGATAGATCTATTTGGGTGTTGCGAGCCCCACCCATGAGCCCGCGGGTTAGATCATGTGGTGACTATGTCATTCCCGTCGGATGGCCCGGTACGAAATACGCAAAAGGGTTGAGCCTTCCTACACCGTTGCACACATATTAATGTATTAGCTACACATTAATTGATATGTTCCTAGACGCCTCATACCGGTTATCAAAGGAATACTTATAAATGTTTACAAGTCTATTTTGGAACTCACAGTTTTCATATAACATGCCGAGAAAATGATTTTTACTATATTTTCTCAACAACTTTTAAACAGGTGAACAAAAAGATTTGTTTAAAAATATTTTCCAAAACAAAATATGAACTCGCTCAACTTTATGTTGATTTTTCGCATGTTTCTTTCTTAGGTTACTTTCAAAATTATGGCACGGTTGGAATAGGAGAACCATTGGAGATTCGAGTACTTAGTGGGCATTCATTTTCTACAAGTCTTAGCTTATTTTCTTCCGCTGTGCAATGAAGATACCGGTCCAGTCACACCATGCTCTGATATTTCGGGGTGTGACAAACCGAACCTACTATTTCATTAGGATAATGAACCTCATTAAAATCCCTTAACAATAAATACTTACCTAGGTTTAGTCGCTTGAAAGAGAGTATTTGATTCCAATTTTTTTAAACGGACAACATAAATTTATTAAACAAACTAGCAAGGCGCTAGACACCAAAATTACAAGGAAACAAAAAGGATTACAAGGACACTTCACACCCAAAAAGAGGCCAAAGCCACCAAACACAAACTAAACAAAGACTTAGAATTTTTTTCTGGTCCTCCCAAGACAAACTTGTCTCCTTCGAACGATTCTTAACCCACAAAAAGCCCATAGACTTTACTTCCTCTTGCACTTTAGAGATCGAAATAGGGTACTATCTGTCACACCCCAACCGATGGCGGAAACATCGGGGCGCGGCACTGAGCGAAACAGATTATCCATGAGTATCCACAACAACTATTAATTACCAGATATTTAAACGTCATGTCCCATACCATAACATACAATATAAAACAGTTATTACAGATAATTGTCTCATAAACAAGTACTGATCTGACAACTCAGATTTTTAGTTTACAATTTATTCGTTTGTTTCTAGGACTCTTTCCTAGCCTCAATTTCATCACATAGCAAACAAGGCAGGCAAGCATCCTAGGCACCTGTCACATACGTTAAAGTAAAAGTCAATACACATAGTGTAAAGGTGAGCATACAAGTTTGATATAGTATAATATAGAGTTCGAAATCGTTTATGCATAACCAGCACGTACAACGTGTAATGTGAAGCCATAAGTTATCGACAAAGATCCTGTCAATACCAATGACTGTGGGTTGATTGCCCAAGGCAATTCACAAAACACATGTTCACCACTGCGAACATGCAAGTAATGGTCCTTAACAATCCCTGCGAACAGGTGCTGAGTCCAAACTATAGTACTATCGTTGCTAAGGCAGGTAGACAACAATCTATGTGTAAACATAACAAATAAGCATTCATCGAGTCACGTATAACATGCAGTAACGGTTAGCATTTAAACAGTATTTGCATAGTGTGTTCGATGTGATTTGAATATTCGTAACGTATGTAACACCCAAAAGTGCATAAAGCAAAAGGGATCGAGTATACTCACAGCGATGATGGATTGAAGGGAGCGCTTAGAGCGAGATTAGCCTGAACAGTTAACGGTAGCATAAACGATAAGCGGCGCGTAAAACGAGAAAAGTGCCAAGTGTAGGATGGTGGTCCGGACGGATGGCAATCCGTTCGGATAGCCACTCGGTCGGACATCAATCCGTTCAAGTGGTCATCCGTTCGGATGGCCACTCGGTCGGACTGACCTTTGTTGGCATGGATGTGTTTGTGTATGATGGTTTAACTTTTAAAGTTTTCGTTGTAATATTTTGAAAACAGAGAAGTATCTCTACCCTTCAGGTCGGTCGATCGAACAGTCGTTCGATCGGACGGCGATCCGAACAGCGAGGTTTCTCAGAGTGAGAACAAGTTCACAGCAGGACAGTAACTCGATCGGATGTTCGTCCGATCGGGTGGCAATCCTGTGCATTGAACATGTTGAAAATTGTTTAAGTGTGGAAATTATAAGTCATCCTTACTGGTTTGTCGTTCGATCGGATAGTAATCCGATCGGACGGTAATTCGTTCGGGTGACTGATTTATTTTTGGAACTTGTTAAGTTTGACGGTTTACGGTTTGATCGAGACGATACGACATCAGTTTAAACAACTAGGACTTCACCAAGTCCCAGCTGTCCTATCAAACCGGAATCACCCCAACCCGAGCAGCCAACTGTTTCTTGACGGTTTGTTCATGTTTAACCCAATATCGGCTGTCTCGTTGACGGAACTCAGATCTTGAGCCGATACATCACTAAGTATGAGTAGAAGATCAGAACAAGGTCTGGTTCTATCGGTTGAGTGTAAAAGAGTTGAAAGAAATAGAATAAACATCTTTCAATCCTCTTACATTTCGAATATGTTCAGATTTGTATGAAAACATTGTTAAAACATATGGAAATTATACAGATTCAAGTTATTCTTGGTGGAATGACATCAACATTCAAGTTCCTAAGAACTTCATGCTGACATCACCCTAAAACACCTCAAATCTAGTGATTTCACGGTTAAAAGTGCAGATTGTTCGGTGAAAAAGATGTAGAATCAAGTGTAGATCATAGAAGTACAAGGATCTAGGAAGAAACTTACAAGAATTGAGAGTAATCGAGAGAAAAGGTAGGTTGAGTGACTGGTTCGGATGAGTGTGGTGGTAACAAATGATGTTGACAGGTGAGGTATTTATAGGGTTTCCCAAAATGGCAAAAAGTGCGAGGATCGAGTCGGCCACCGATCGGATGGCAGTCCGATCGGGTGGCGACCCGATCGACTGGCCATCTGATCGAGCGGTCGCTTGATCGAGTGGGTTGAGTGAGTTGGATTTCGTGCGTTTCATTTCGCGTGTTGAGTGTTGCGATGCGATTCGAGTTGTGTGAGCGATGCGATGGTAATTACTTTTAATCCTAACCACTATATCTAACATACAATCACTATAATTAACTTGCGTTAATCGTATTCGAGTAGATTGCGATTCGATTGAGTTGCGATATCGATAGAGTTGCGATTGCGTTTCGATTAATCACCACAAAACATAAATAAACATGTACAAGTAACACATAAATAGCACACACACGTAAAACAATATCCAGAACGCATAATTCGAGTTGCGATGCGTATTACAATTCGATGTCGATTTGTTTAGCGTTAGCTTGATTATTGTTTAGTTAACTTTATCGCATTGTTACTTCCTATAGTTCACAGTTGTAAGTCGATTAATAGCGATAAACATACGTCGATTACTGCGATTATTGATAAGTACTCCACATAATACAACTAAATAATTCACATAAAAGAAGTTCATTACAAGTCAAGTCGCGCGATCGTCGTTGACTTTGACCTTGACTTTGACTTTGACTTCTGAGAACACGGGGTTATACAGCCTCCCCCTCTTAAGGGAATTTCGTCCCGAAATTAGGCCGAAGCCGTAACAAACAACTGCGGGTACTTGGCCTTCATGTCACTTTCGAGTTCCCAAGTGAACTCTGCGCCTCGTTTGCCTTCCCAGCGAACCTTCACAATGGGAATGCGCGAGCGCCTGAGTTGCTTGGTTTGTCGGTCCATGATCTCGACAGGCTTTTCCACGAAGTGTAATGTTTCGTTCACTTGAAGGTCCTCAAGGGGTACATGTAAATCATACTCAGCTAGACACTTTCTGAGGTTCGAAACGTGGAAAGTCAGGTAGACGTTGCTGAGTTCCTCCGGTAGTTCGAGTCTGTAAGCCACTTTGCCGATCCTTTCCAGAATCTTAAAGGGTCCCACATATCGAGGCGCGAGCTTTCCTTTCTTGCCGAATCTGACCACACCCTTCCAAGGTGATACCTTTAGGAGTACATGGTCGCCAACATCAAATTCAAGGGGCTTGCGTCGTCTATCGGCGTAACTTTACTGACGACTTCGATCTTTCAGTAGATTGTCTCGAATCTGGAGGATTTTGTCTGTCGTTTCTTGCAATAGCTCAGGACCGGTTAATTGCGAGTGCCCGATCTCGTGCCAGACAATAAGCGATCGACATCTTCTTCCATACAATGCCTCAAATGGTGCAATTTGAATGCTGGAATGATAACTATTATTGTACGAGAATTTGACTAAAGGTAAGTATGCGTCCCAATTACCACCGAAATCCATGACACACGAACGAAGCATGTCTTCAAGGGCACGAATCGATCTTTCAGTCTGACCGTCGGTTTGGGGATGAAAAGCGGTACTTAGATTAAGCATAGTACCGAGAGCAGACTGAAATGTTTCCCAAAGGCGCGAAGTAAACCGACCATCACGGTCAGAGATGATGTCACGAGGTGTCCCATGTAGGCAGATAACCTCATCGGTGTAGATTCGGTCTAATCGTTCCACCTTATAGTCTTCTCGTATCGGCAAAAAGTGAGCGGATTTAGTCAAGCGGTCAACAACAACCCAAATGTTGTCGTGACCTGATGGCGTGCGCGGAAGTTTCGTTATGAAGTCCATGGCTACACTCTCCCACTTCCATATAGGGATCTCAGGTTGCACGAGTAAGCCAGAGGGTCTTTGATGCTCGGCCTTGACTTTCGAGCAAGTCAGGCACTTCGAAACATAGAGAGCGATATCTCTCTTCATGCCCGGCCACCAGTACCTGTAGCGAAGGTCCTGGTACATTTTGTCGGCACCGGGATGAATAGAATACCGAGATTTGTGGGCTTCGTCCATCAAAATCTGCCGTAAATCGGTCCGTTTAGGGATCCAAATTCGGTCCAGATAATGGAATATCCAGTTTGATTTATTCGCTAGCTGAGCTCCATCGTTGAGAATCCTTTCCTTCTTCAAAGTGCGTTCGGTGAAACAAGCATGTTGGGCTTCGCGGATAAGGGTTTCGAGATCAAATTGGGCTTGGACATTACGGGCGCTGTGCAAGTAGCTCCGTCTGCTGAGGGCGTCGTCAACGACATTAGCTTTGCCAGGATGATAACGAATCTCACAGTCATAATCGTTGAGAAGTTCTACCCACCGGCGTTGACGCATATTTAGTTCCTTCTGGCCAAAGATGTGTTGTAGGCTCCTATGATCGGTGAAGATCGTACACTTGGTACCATAAAGGTAGTGTCACCAAATCTTTAACGCAAAAACAGCTGCGCCTAGGTCGAGGTCGTGGGTTGTATAGTTCTTCTCGTGGATCTTGAGCTGACGAGACGCGTAAGCGATAACCTTGTCTCGTTGCATGAGGACACAACCGAGACCAAGGTTTGAGGCATCGCAATAGACTATAAATTCGTCGTTTTCGTCAGGTAGAGTGAGGACGGGAGCATTGCAAAGCATATACTTAAGGGTTTGAAAGGCAGTCTCTTGTCCAGTTCCCCAAACAAAAGGCTTATCTTTCTGTGTGAGGGAAGTAAGCGGCACGGCGATTTTTGAGAACCCTTCGATGAATCGGCGATAATAGCCCGCTAATCCGAGAAAATAACGGACTTCAGACGGGTTCTTAGGTGTAACCCAACTCTTGACAGCTTCGATCTTCACGGGGTTGACGTGAATACCTTGACTATTGACAATGTGACCCAAAAATTGGACCTCCTCAAGCCGAAATGCACACTTGGAGAGTTTGGCATAGAGACGGTTTCCCTGGAGTAACTCGAGAACCAAACTGAGATGTTGCGCGTATTCGGCTTTCGTCTTGGAATAGATCAGGATATCATCGATAAACACGATGACGAAATGGTCAAGAAAAGGTTTACACACGCGATTCATCAGATCCATGAAAACCGCGGGTGCGTTAGTTAGACCAAAAGGCATAACAACGAACTCATAGTGGCTGTAGCGAGTGCAAAAAGCGGTTTTGGGTATATCTTCCTCTTGAATGCGTAAGTGGTGGTAGCCTGAGCGTAGGTCGATCTTGGAAAAACACGTAGCACCTTGTAACTGGTCAAACAAATCATCAATGCGGGGCAGAGGATAGCAATTCTTGATGGCTTATTCAACTCCCTATAGTCGATGCACATCCGGAACGACCCATCCTTCTTTTTGACGAAAAGGACTGGTGCGCCCCAAGGTGAGGTGCTAGGGCGAATAAAGCCTTTGTCAAGCAATTCCTGGAGCTGACTCGAGAGTTCGCGCATTTCGGACGGGGCGAGTCGATAAGGAGCTCTGGCAACAGGGTTTGCTCCAGGAATGAGGTCGATGCGAAAGTCGATATCACAACTCGGAGGTATTCCAGGAAGATCTTCGGGGAAAACGCTAGGGAATTCCCGAACAACAGGAACGTCTTTCACTTCTGTCTTTCTTTTCTTTTCCTCCTCCGCTACTACAATGTTGGCCAAGAAAGCTCTGTATTCCTTGCGGAGATACTTGCTAGCTTGGATACATGACATGAGTTGCAATTTCTTCGAAGCGACTTATCCATAAACACATAACTGATCTCCATTAACGAGCGAGAATCGAATCATCTTGTTGAAGCACACAACTTTAGAATGGTTTTTGCGAAGAAAGTCCATGCCTACAATGACATCAAAACTACCGAGCTGCATCGGAATAAGGTCGATAGGAAAGATGTGATTGTTGAGCTCAAGAGTACAATCACGAAGAACGGAGTTGACAGCGACGGTTCTTCCGGTGGCGATTTCAACATCGAACGTCGAGGGGAGATGGGCGCGCTTACGATTAAGTAGCTTTTCAAACTCAAACGACACAAAACAGTTATCGGCTCCAGTATCAAACAAACACGAATCATAAATACCATTCACGAGAAACGTACCATTGACCACGTTGTTGTCAGCTTGATCCTGGCGCACATTAATGTTGAAAGTTCGGGCGCGTGCTGCTTGTTGTTGCTGCTGCTGTTGTTGTTGTTGCTATTGCTAACGCAGCTGCTGTTGTGGCTCTTGCTTTACCACTCGATTCGGGCACATGTTTGCGAAGTGGTTGGGATCACCACATGCAAAGCAGACTCTAGCATTGATCGCGGGTGCCTGAGCTGCTTGTTGGCCTTGAGGGGCAGGAAGTAGAGCTTGATGTGCAGTAGCTGGAGCTGGAGCTTGAGTCTGACGAGCATGGCAGTTGGTGGTGAAATGGCCGTACATGTTGCAATTCGCACAGAATCGGCAAGCGATAGTAGTCGGGTGGTGGTAGGTGTAAGTAGGGCAAAGCGGGTGTGGCCTAGTATATGCATGGTTTGCAAGCGGTGCATTTGCCACAGGCGCCGCTACTTGACGTTGTTGCTGTTGAGCTGGTACAGCTTGAATTGGTGCAGCAGTGATCGCACAATTCTTGTTGCTGGAGTTGCTGTTGATCTTCCTCTTGCGACGAGAGGCCTTTGAAGACTGAGGAGTGGCGGCGGTTTCAGCGGTTGGTACGGTGGTAGCTTGGTGCAGATTCTTGGGGACTTTATCCCAGAAGCCAGCCTTGACCCGTTTGTCGTTGATTTCGGCCGCAAGCAGGTAAGTCTCTTCGATTGTCGCTGGTTTAGAAGCTTGCACAAAATCTGCGACACAATCCGGCAGAGCTCGGATATACTTCTTGATCGTTATCTCAGGAGTCTTGACTTGATCAGGACAGATTATGCTAAGCTGCTTGAAGCGAGCAGTTAAAGCAGCATTTTCACTATCCTTCAGCTTGATATGCCAGAATTCGTCCTCCAACTTTTGGCACTCATGGGGAGGGCAGAACTCTTCCAACATGACGTCCTTCAACTCGTCCCACGTCAAACCATAAGCTGCATCATTTCCGCGTTTGTTTCTCTCGGCCGTCCACCAATCTAAGGCTCGGGATTGGAAGACGCCAGTCGCGTTGAGAATGCGGAGATCATTGGGACAGCCACGCTGGCGCAGGGTGACCTCGATCGAATCAAACCATTGAAATAAGGCCGTAGGACCATCTTCGCCAGTGAATTCTTTCGGTCGCAAGCTTTGAACTGCTTGAAGCTAAAGGCAGCCTTAGGAGTTTCAGTCCTTGACTCCTCAGAAGTTTTGCTAGTATTCTCGTTTATCTCGCTGAAAATCTACGGGATGACTTTTGCTACCGAATCAGCGACGAGTGCCGCAAGGAGTTTGTCTCTCTGTTCTCGGCAAGCATGTCGAGAGTAACGGGGTCCAGATGCCGACATTGTCTGCAACAGACATCGTCATAGGACTCAACAGAATTTCGAGTATTCCTAGTGTAGTCTGGAGATTTACCATAAAGCTCAGGAACACGTATCCACATAAAGGCACATAAACACAGATTCACATAAGCACAGAAGCACATAAGTATGTAAAGCACAGAAGCACAAGAGGCAGTCAGAATACAGAAACCTATCATTCACAGTCTGCGACCGTTCGAGAATAGCGATTGCGATTATCGAGTACACAGCTAGTAGTATAGCATAGTGTATAACGTATCATGCGATCTTCCACAAATATCAGCGATTTGTCAGCGTTTTGAGGTAGGTGTGCAGTGTCGTTCGTACGTATCGATCAAAACAAAGAGTGAAAAGCGAATAATCACCAAATTCGAAACATAAAGCAGATAAAATTCACGTAAAGCACATAAAATCTATGTAAAACGACAAATATCAGAGTCAGCAGTTACGAGCTCAGAATCGAAACACACATAAAAAAATCGAGAATGGATTGTCTGCGGCTGTTAGACATCGGCTACCCAAAGTGGTTTGACTATTCACAAGGACTTTGGTACACACTTTGGCCTTCTGGACTGTGTTCTTGCCTCAATCCGGGCAATCGGCACGCGTCCTTCCAGTGACAGTGTGACTTCAAGCCGATGGAGTCCGTCGAGACTTTGGTGAGAGTCTTTGTTAAAAAAAATAAAACACAGATCAAGTTACCAAGATTCGGGTTTCACTCCTGACTTAATAACTTTCTTCCTGTTTTGATAAAATTAGGGAGGAAATTTGCGTCGAAGTACGGATTTCACTCCTGTTTCAGCTCAAATTCTCCTATTTGAAGATAAAAATGCGGGTTGAACAAGCGATTTAGTCGAGAGTTTGCGGTTGTCACACCTAATCTCAACATGATCACTCGTCCGTTTTTTTTTTTTTTTTTTTTGAAATTTGAATGCAGTGATAGTGTAGTGTAAACAAGAATTGCGAGAAATAATAGGTAAGCTTGTACAAAATCCCTACAGGGTGTGCACAAGTCAGTCTGTTGGTACTTAACTATAGACTAGGTCGTTTCTAAGACATCGACCCGGACTAGGTCGTGTTTTACCTAATTCCCTATAGTTATGGCTCTGATACCAATCTATCACACCCCAACCGATGGCGGAAACATCGAGGCGCGGCACTGAGCGAAGCAGATTGTCCATGAGTATCCACAACAACTATTAATTACCAGATATTTAAATGTCATGTCCCATACCATAACATACCAAATAAAACAGTTATTACAGATAATTGTCTCATAAACAAGTACTGATCCGACAACTCAGAGTTTTAGTTTACAATTTATTCGTTTGTTTCTAGGACTCTTTCCTAGCCTCAATTTCATCACACAGCAAACAAGGCAGGTAAGCATCCTAGGCACATGTCACATACGTTAAAGTAAAAGTCAATAGACATAGTGTAAAGGTGAGCATACAAGTTTGATATAGTATAATATAGAGTTCAAAATCGTTTACGCATAACCAGCACGTACAACGTGTAATGTGAAGCCATAAGTTATCGACAAAGATCCTATCAATACCAATGACTGCGGGTTGATTGCCAAAGGAAATTCGCAAAACACATGTTCACCACTGCAAACATGCGAGTAATGGTCCTTAACAACCCCTGCGAACAGGTGCTGAGTCCAAACTATAGTACTATCGTTGCTAAGGTAGGTAGATAGCAATCTATGTGTAAACATAACAAATAAGCATTCATCAAGTCAGGTATAAGATGCAGTAACGGTTAGCGTTTAAATAGTATTTGCGTAGTGTGTTCGATGTGATTTTAATATCCGTAACGTATGTAACACCCAAAAGTCCATAAAGCAAAAAGGGATCGAGTATACTCACAGCGATGATGGATTGAAGGGAGCGCTTAGAGCGAGATTAGCCTGAACAGTTAACGGTACCATACACGATAAGCGGCGCATAAAACGAGAAAAGTGCCAAGTGTAGGATGGTGGTCCGGACGGATCGCAATCCGTTCGGATAGCCACTCGGTCGGACATCAATCCGTTCGAGTGGTCATCCGTTCAGATGGCCACTCGGTCGGACTGACCTTTGTTGGCATGGATGTGTTTGTGTATGATGGTTTGACTTTTAAAGTTTTCGTTGTAGTATTTTGAAAACAGAGAAGTATCTCTACCCTTCAGGTCGGTCAATCGAACGGTCGTTCGATCGGACGGCGATCCGAACGGCGAGGTTTCTCAGAGTGAGAACAAGTTCACAGCAGGACGATCACTCGATCGGATGTCCGTCCGATCGGGTGGCAATCCTGTGCATTGAACATGTTGAAAATTGTTTAAGTGTGGAAATCATAAGTCATCCTTACCGGTTTGTCATTCGATCGGATAGTAATCCGATCAGACAGCAATTCGTTCGGGTGACTGATTCGTTTTTGGAACTTGTTAAGTTTGACGGTTTACGGTTTGATCGAGACGATACGACATCAGTTTAAACAACTAGGACTTCACCAAGTCCCAGCTGTCCTATCGGACGGGAATCACCCCAACCAGAGCAGCCAACTGTTTCTTGACGGTTTGTTCATGTTTAACCCAATATCGGCTGTCTCGTTGACGGAACTCAGATCTTGAGCCGATACATCCCTAAGAATGAGTAGAAGATCAGAACATGGTCTGGTTCTATCGGTTGAGTGTAAAAGAGTTGAAAGAAATAGAATAAACATCTTTCAATCCTCTTACATTTAGGATATGTTCAGATTTGTTTGAAAACATTGTTAAAACATATGGAAATCGTTCAGATTCAAGTTATTCTTGGTGGAATGACATCAACATTCAAGTTCCTAAGAACTTCATGCTGACATCACCCTAAAACACCTCAAATCTAGTGATTTCACGGTTAAAAGTGCAGATTGTTCGGTGAAAAAGATGTAGGATCTAGGAAGAAACTTACAAAAATTGAGAGAAATCGAGAGAAAAGGTAGCTTGAGCGACTGGATCGGATGAGTGTGGTGGTAACAAATGATGTTGACAGGTGAGGTATTTATAGGGTTTCCCAAAATGGAAAAAAGTGCGAGGATCGAGTGGGCCACCGATCGGATGGCAGTCCGATCGGGTGGCGACCCGGTCGACTGGCCATCCGATCGAGCGGTCGCTCGACCGAGTGGGTTGAGTGAGTTGGATTTCGTGCTTTTCGTTTCGCGTGTTGAGCGTTGCGATGTTATTCGAGTTGCGTGAGCGATGCGATAGTAATTACTTTTATTCCTAACCACTATATCTAACATACAATCACTATAATTAACTTGCGTTTAGCGTATTCGAGTAGATTGCGATTCGATTGAGTTGCGATATCGATAGAGTTGCGATTGCGTTTCGATTAATCACCACAAATCATAAATAAACATGCACAAGTAACACATAAATAGCACACACACGTAAAACAATATCCAGAACGTATAATTCGAGTTGCGATGCGTATTACGATTCGATGTCGATTTGATTAGCATTAGCTTGATTATTGTTTAGTTAACTTTATCGCATTGTTACTTCCTATAGTTCACAGTTGTAAGTCGATTAATAGCGATAAACATACGTCGATTACTGCGATTATTGATAAGTAATCCACATAATACAACTAAATAATTCACATAAAAGAAGTTCATTACAAGTCAAGTCGCGCGATCGGTCGTTGACTTTGACCTTGACTTTGACTTTGACTTCTGAGAACACGGGGTGTTACACTATCGAAGACCGTCGCATTTCGCATTTTCCAAATACTCCACATGATAGTAAGAACTAATGCGTGGATAGTTGTTTTCTTCTTCCTCGAGCCCGGACTAAAGTTGTGCAAATCTAATAAATCCTTTATATGGAATGCCCATATTGGTTGAACCTTGCTCCAAAGAGCAATATTTAGCCAAATGACTTGAAAGAATTGACACGAGTCAAGAATGTGTTCTCTTGATGCTTCAAAGTCACCACAAAACACAAATGCTTGACTTGTGCTAGAGTCAAGATCGAATACCAAAAGCCACCGGGATAACTACAACAACCAGAATTGCTGACATGGAAATGGGAACAGATTTCCATGGATTTTGTTACTGGCTTACCAAGATCACAAAGTGGAAACGATACCATTTGGGTGATCGTGGACCGTTTGACTAAGTCTGGTCACTTTCTTGCGATCAAAGAAAAGGACAAGTTTTCGAAACTTGCAACCATCTACTTAAAAGAAGTAGTTGCTAGGCACAGAGTGCCAACACCATTATCTCTGATCGAGACCCACATTTTGCATCTGATTTATGGCAGGCCATGCACAAATCCTTTGGCTCACGTTTAGATATGAGCACCGCTTATCACCCACCGACCGATGGGCAGACTAAACGTACCATCCAAACTTTCAAAGACATGTTGAGAGCATGTGTCATCGACTTTGGTAACGGCTAGGAATGACACTTACCTTTGGTAGTGTTGTCCAAAAAGCTCGCGGCTTGGAGCTCGTTCGGATTTAGCTCGGAAAAAGCTCGCTCGATATGGCTCGGTTTGAAAGTGATCCGAGCTTGGCTCGCTTGGTAGCTCGGCTCGGCTTAGCTCAAATTATTTTACTTATAATATATTTTATTTTTATATACATATAATATATTACAAAAAACTGATTATTATTTACATGTATTTAGGCTTGTAGTTTTATATCTATGACATATTTAAAGGTTGATTGCCGTGCTAATGAACAAATATTGTATTTACTTGAAATATAAAACTTATTTTGCGTTGTTGAACGTGATTTTGGCTTATAATGTATTAGGTTGAACATATTTTGAATATGTTCTTTTGAAGTATTGAATAATATTTTAGAATACTGAATTTTGAGAGCTATGTATTAATTTTTATTTTTAAATCGAGCCAAACCAAGCCGAGCTTAGATTTTCAGCTCGGTTTCAAATCCAAGCCGAGCCGAGCCAGCTCGGTTTATAATCGAGCCAAGCCCGAGCTTGCCCTAGCTCGGCTCGGCTCGGCTCATGAACATCCCTAACCTTTGGTGGAGTTTTCCTACAACAACAGCTACCACACTACCATTCAGGTAGCACCATTTGAGGCATTGTATGGACGTAAATGCCAGTCACCTTTGTGTTGGGCGGAAGTTGGCGAAAGCCAAATTACCAACCCGGAACTTGTACTTGACACTACGGAAAAGATTGCCCAGATTAGACAACGCATGTTGGCAGCTTGTCACGGCCCCCGACCCGGTTTGACCCGTTTCAGGAGCCGCGGGACAGAAAATCCCGTGGTATTTATTTAACAACGAAAGTTTTCATCAGGATCTTTTTAAAACTGCAATTTTTCCCGATTATTTTATTTCACAATTCAGGATAAAACCCCGGAAATTTACAATCATAAGATTTCTCGGAGAAATCTTTATATTACAAACACATGTTTCTTTATTTTTATATTGAGCCACTTCATCAAGCTTGTAGTGCTACTCGGCACTTTTCCTGGATCACAACAGATCACCTGAAACATGTTTGAAAAAGGTTTTGTCAGCGGGAAATACTGGTGAATCATTCTTTTTAGTAAAACGACTCGTTTGTTATAATTTACAGTATTAAGGGAGATTACAATGTTTCTGATATCAACCAACTACCCATAGTATTTATCACTCGACCGGATCTGTGACTATGGTCATATCACTATTGGCCACCCGTTTGTCCAATAGCAAAGATTATCAAGTAATGTATACAAAACCCCACATACTGGCTATAATTTGGTGATTACATAAACTTAATCCCTGTAATTATAACCTTGAAAATAAACATGATTTTGAAAGTAATTTGATAAAAAGAGAATGACTCACATTGCAGATTTAATTGAGCAGAGCCTAGCCTACTGATTATCCTTTTAACCTAAATTAATAACATGCACACAATTCGGTTAGTAACTTAATACAGTATTTACGATAACTCACGAGATTAAACCTGTAGGATCGTATACGGACCCGAACGAGTCTTTTCAGAGGAGTTTTAATCAGTTACAGGTGCGGAAAACAAGTAACGAACGTAGAAACGGCTAGCAATTCACTATTTAACACCTTTTGTATTGATATCTAACAGATTACAAGCAAACGTCATACCGGCAGAGCTTCGGCATGGAATACAAGGACTGAACTACTGATTTCGCTCATGAGTGACCTATATATAGAGGTCTAATTCCACCCGAAATGACACGGAACTGTAGGAGCGAAATCAACTCTTGAGATTCTGGGCGGAATCACTTACATGCGAGTAGGAGCGAAATCAGCCAATAAAATACAATTCTATTTCAAACATGCAATCTAATTTGTCTTCTAGTGATGTTTAAATCCTTTTTCACGTGCAGATGTTGTATTGATGATGCAAGATGATGTCACTTGGATGATGTCATCATCAAGAATGATGACATCATTCTTGTTCCGAACCGCAACGAACCGAAGACTCGATATAAGACGAAGACGACAGATGTATGCACCAACAGACTCCCCCTCAGATGTTGACGAGTCTTAAGTGTCGAGTCTTTACAATCTTCAGTCTTTATCAGTCTTTGTGCTTCACTCTTTCAATCAGCATCAACAGACTCCTCACGAACAATGTGCTGGCATTCCTTTAGTTCTTCAGCATCATCTGCTTCAGAATCGTAGTCTGGCTTTCATAGGTTTAAGATTGTTGTCTGGCTCATGGTTTGTCTTCAGAATTCTCAAATATCGGAACCTGGCTTTTCAAACATAAGCTTCTCAGAATCAATCAACCTGACTCACATCCAGCTTTTCTCAAACCTGCACCATCTCTACCTCAAAGTAAATTTTACAATTTTTAAACATTAACATGAATATCTCTACTCAAACCCTCACTCAAATCAAACAGAAGATTTTATCAATGATAATTCTGATGAACCACTTGTAAATAGATTAAAACATATTTGATTTTCAAACACATAGACTCTCCCTCACAACATGGTCATCATGTCTAGCACTTGGAATTTTGAAAATCAGCTCTCCAACACCAGTTGTCGAAAATCTTTTTGACTTTTTCAAAAATTTATGCTAAAACACACTGAAAATCTTTTTGGAATTTTTAATGTAAAGAAATATTTACAGACAATATTTTTGTGAGTTTGTGTAAGAGGATCATATCAGTTTCTAAGACATATCATTAACACCGTTAAGCTTCATTTCATTTTAAGTTCTAAACAATTCACCTAGATTGTCAGTATATTGGTCCACTTAAATTCTCACACAAAGTTCAACTGTTCCGAGATACGATATTAATGTTTTAAGCACTTAAACTTATTCACGTGTCCCACTACTTGAATATACTCCCGTATCCAGATCCCAATATTCAGTCCTACAGGTGAGTATACCACAGATGATATCTGTAAGGGGTTATAATGCGAGGGCCGTGAGAGCTCAGGTCGATACTTCCGTATACGCAGAGAGATGATGGCTTCGACTTTTGGTGTGTCCCCTTTAGAGGATCTTTTGATTACAACAGCAATGACTATCAATTTTATTGTTTCATCAATTTGCTGAGGGCGGCGCTATATTTCAAGCAAGCAGAAAGTATTCTCCGGGGACTAGGCCATTGCTTCCGCAAAATCAGAAGTCCCGGGATAATACCCCAGATATCACTGAGCATAAAGACCTAGTATCTCAGAAAGAGGGACCTTTCAAACAAGATTTCGGGGGTTACCCATATATCCAAGAAGTTGTTCCCCACGATATAAGCAAGTTTGAATTTAGGTTTATATCTCGTCACAATCTACTAAATGTGCAAAATCCTACTGGTATATCCGCAGTGAGATTGTTTATCACAATTTAACCTTACATTTCTTTAGCATGTTGTGACAGTCTTCTGATGTACTATCATTTCCTCTATTTCACAACAAAACTCATTTTTGATTTTATCATTGTTTTTGTATTTTTCAAATTTTCTAATGTTTTTGTATTTTCAGAAATTTCTACTCCCCCTAAAATGCAAACATATTAAAAGAAATTTGAAAATAAACTGTACACAAATTGACAACCGATATCAAATTGCATCAATTCGCCATCCACTAGGCATAAACAATCAGAACTCCCCCTTACACAAAACTATTTTCTCATTATGATTTCAAAACACTTAAGTTTGTTTTAACCAAAATGATTTTTCCAGAAAATAAGTTTTGTTAAATTTACCACTTGTAAAGTTAGGGGTTTGGTTCATCACATATTCCTCAATCATTTTTAGAAAATCAGATACAACTTAATGTCCCTGATTTCCCACTTGGAAGTGAAAATTTCCAACAACCACTTGTAGGAATAAAACCTCTACACAAACCATTTTACCAATCAAAATGCCGATTCCTGCTTCACACTTACCAACCTGGAAGCTCCGGCAAGTCACACTTAACCTGTAAAAATTTAACTATTTTTAAGATTCAATCACACAATCAATTACTAAGAAAGATGCCGATTCATGATCTGCGATTACAAACTTGGGATCTCCGGCATAGTCAGATGTTCAAGGGAAAAGAATTTCCACCCAAGTCTAACCAACCTTGGGTGTTTTTAGCTCTTTTAGCTCTTGTTCAGTAGGGTTAAAAGTTGCTTTCTTTGTTGCGTAAAAATCTTTAACCCCTTTTACTTTCCCATCAAGCATTTTCCCAAAAATTTTCTTAACATTCCCATTGAATGTTTTCTCGACATCAAACTCTGTTTTATCAAAATAAAATTGATCTGAGATTTCAACTTTACCAACTTTTTGTTTGACCTTCTCAAACTTCAGTGATGGAAATTCATCATCATTCACTGAAGATACAGAATTTACTTCTTTTACCTCACCTTGTGGCTCTTCTGGCTTTGTGAAACCAGATTCATCGCCAATTTTTACATTACCTTTCTTAACAACCCACATTTGGTTATCCTTGGCTTTCCTTTTGTAAAAATTTTTCTTCGAACACTCACCAACTTCATAAATCGAATTTTCAAAAATTTTGAAGTTTTCAGTTGGTGGTTCAACATCGACAACCTTCTCTTTGAGTTTTTCAGAAACTCCCTGTTTTGTCTTGATATTCTTCGAACAATTCCATGCAATGTGACCAGCTTCATTGCATTTGAAACAGGTTCGAGTCTCTTTTGGATGAAACACTCCAGTTCCATTCCTTTTCTTCTCAGCAAGAAACTCCTGGTTTGATTGTTTCCAGAAAGGTTTCTTCTGTTCTTCTTCTGCACTTCCACCTGAAACAAATTCTGTTTTTGTTTTAGAATTTTTCTCATTTTTATAATTTTTAGATGGAATAAAACCTAAACCTTTCTTTTTGTAACTACCATTATGGTTTGGTTTCTTTTGAAAACCAGAACCAGAATTGTAACTCTTTTTCTTGTTTAAATGTTGTTGTACTCTTGAAGTGTATTTTTTAGGTTTTCCAGTAAGATTTAAATCTTTTATTTCAGAAATCTTAATTTCTGTCATTTTGAAAACCTTTTTGATCATTTCAAATCTAACACTTCTTATTGGAAACTCTTTGTCAGAATATAATTTGTCAGAATCATTTAAAGTGTATGCTACTTCAAATGTTTCATCATTCAAATTAGATTTTGATAACAAAAACTCTTTACTGTATGCCCGTTTGACCGACGACTTTGGACTGTTGACCGACGAACTTGAACCTTCAGACCCAGACTTTGACTCAGACTCCTCATCTGTATCCAACACCTGATCAACCACCTTTTTTATTAACTCTGACTCATGATCAGCGTCAGACGATGTAAAAACGACGTCAATGTTTTCTGGTAATTCATCAGTTGTGTCGGTTTTTAACTTTATATTGACTGCTTTTTCGAGTTGCTCCTCATTTGGTTTTCTGGGAGAATAACCTTCCCAGATTGGAGGCGGACACTTGTTATAAGTAACACTCGGTTTCTTACCAGTATCCTTCATCTTTGGCTTGTCATCTTTGAATGCTTCAAAACCTGCAACAGTCGGATAAATTCGATCAATAAGATAATCAGAACTAGAATAACTCTGCAATAATCTTCTGATTCTCTCATTCTCAATCTTCTCCTTCTCTAACTCTTGCTTCCACTTTGCACTTTCTTCGATGTAAAAGTTAATAGCTTTCTGCTTCGTCATCAATGTTGCATTCATCATCGTCAAAGCATTTTCTCTTTCAGAGTTTGTCTTTTGAAGACCAGCTACTGTTCTGTTCAATACATCGTATGATTCTTTCACGTAGTTAAGATTGAATAGTAATTGTTCCTTCAACTTCTCAAACTCTGCCATTTTCTCATCTTTTGCTGCACATTCTTTGCAAGTCTCCAAACACTTCAAGCATGGCTTGATAACTTTAACAATCTTTTCAACTTCAATAATTTTCTCAACTTCAACCACTTTCTTATCTTTAGTCACCTTTTCTGGTTCAGCAATCCTCTCAGCAACACTTTCAGTCTTCATTTCCTTTTGTTCTTTTGCAGCTTGTTTTTCTTTCAGCTTCTCCATGCGATCTGCAAAATAGAAATGAAAACTTTCAGGAGATAGATGAGATTTAGCAATGTTAATATGTTTTTCTTCCTCATCATCACTGCTGCTGTCATCAGTTGGTGACTGATCAAACTGTACAGATTTTTCAGAATTATCATCCGATAAACCAGAATCAGATGGTGTTTGATCAAAAACAATTTCTTTTTCTGAACTGTCATCTGAGCTTTGTGAGCTTTCATCTGCACTCTGTGAGCTTTCATCTGATACAACAGACTTTACAGTTTCACCAATAGATTTCATCCATGCAGTAAACATATCAGGTTCTTTCACTATTTTTGCAATGAAAGCTTTAAAATTTCCTTTTTCGTCTACAAACATATCCCAGCTGAAGCCTTCAGGTAGCCTCTCATCATCTTGATCGACTATGCATGCTTTGCTATCAGGAGATATATAATTGTTCCAGTTAAAATCCACCACGCACGCTCTTTTTAAATCCTCGATTCTTCTACCATGAGCCACCTGTGGTTCTTGTTGTTGACCAACTTGCTGGTAAATGGCTTTCCGGTAGTAATCGTCTTTTCCAAACGGATTCTGAGCTCCACTAGCTTCCCTGTTCTTGCATTCCCGTTTGAAATGGCCCTTCTCCCTGCATCGAAAACAAGTAACTTTAGATTTGTCAAAACCTAAAGTAGACACGTGTGCATCAAGAAAGTCATTTCTCCCGGTAATCAGCTTGAACTTTTCAGCACGTCTAAGAACGCTAGCTAGACACCATTTGATGTCCATTAACTCCATTTCTTCGGCGTCTATCTGATCGTAATCCTCCTTTGTAAGCATAGGATTTCCGATCCGTCTAGCCACTAAACCCTCATAAGAAAGCAATACAGAACCAAGCAGAGCCATGTGATCTTTAGCGGTTTCCTCAGAAAAACTTTGTCCTTCAGGAAGATTCAAAGCGATATTGCACTGGATCACATAACCATTTCCTGTCTTTGTGCTCTTAGAATGGAAACTTGATGTAGTCTCTTTCGGATTGACACTCGGAAATAAAGAAAATCCACTTCTGCTTTTGGAACTTTGATCAACCTTTTCTGTTGAATCCCCAGCACTGAATGCAGTTTGAATTTTTGGGCTTCTTTCTGCTTCCTGAACACTACCTTTGTAGTACATTTTCACATCCTGTTGACCACTTGCACTGTTCATCCTTGCGATCTTCTGCTGTTCCAGATCTTGACTTTTGATTTTCTCAATAAACTGTGAAATCGTTAACCCATCATAAACACCCGTATTCTTAAGAATCATCAAGTAAGTTCCCCACTCTTTTTGTGGTAAAGCGTCTGCTAACTTGTCTACCCACTCATCAGGATCTTTGGTTATACCAATCATAGACATAGATCGCACTAAATGACAGTAACGTTCAATCAGCTTCTTCGTGTCTTCTCCCGGTAAACTACTGAATAGATCAAACTCTTTCTTGAGCAACGCCTTTTTGCTTTTAATCATGTTCTCACTACCCTCAAACTTAACACGTAGAGCATTCCAGATTGACTTTGAAGTTTTATCATGCTGAAGCAGAATGAAAATGTCTTCTTTAATTGCTTGCTGTAATAGACTAATCATCATCTTTTCAGCACGATACATATCTCGTTCTTGATCACTAAACTCAGAAATTGTTTTCACAACTTGCAAATCAGTACGAGGCAAAACATATTTCTTTAGAATACACTCCCATGACCTAAGATGATTTGCCTGAACCCAGTTTTCGAATCTGTCTTTCCACCCGTAGTACTCTTCAATACTCATCAGTTTCGGGGGCTTTTGTAACGTTCCTGTCTCGTTTTCCAAATTCATATTCTGAGCAATTGAAGCCGGAGTAGTCGGAGTCGCAAAGGCGTTGTAGAAATCGTTATCCATGATTCGGAATCGAAGAATTTCTCAAACAAGCTTTCACACGAACTGATTCACCTAGTCAAATCACCTGAACGAGACAAGCAAACGATCAGTTTAAATGAACTGAATACGTAAAAGTGTGTGACGGTTGAATCAATCTAGGACTCGTCTCGAAAAATTGTGGACTCGTTTAATGTATTCCGCAAACTGAATGAATGGGCTTGGGCTGACAATACACAATGATGATTGGGCCGATGACTTTATAATGTTGAAACTTGGGCCGTTGAATTACTTGGGCTGACAACACACTTAATAATCTCACCAAACTTGACTTTAATAGGCTGAAAATATATGATGGGCTGACTACAAACCCACTAAGCTGACAACTTTTATGATTAAACACTTAGACAGAGATGTATTAATAACTATTCACATTAACCGACAACATTTACTCCACTATCATATGTTCACATGCTCAAATTTCACCACTTTCAAGACTCTTTCATTGGGTCGTTAAATCCACTAAACCAACAATTTTAATTATTCAAGAAATCTGAATGGACTATGACAAATTACGAGAATCACTTGCAATCACAATGTAGACTGACACAAGTCATGTGATTTCTTTTTTCAACTAACTGACAACCTCGAATACAATGTTCTTTCACATGATCTCGATACACCTTTTCAAGCGGTCATTATTTTTCTCGATAAAGACTTTAGTCACATGTACTAACACAAGCAATTAAGATTTCACACAAGATATATCTTTCAAGTCTGGAACAAAGTCAGAAGTATGGTATTTAGGAGCGGAATCAGAAATATGGTAGTCAGGAGCGGAATCAGTAAACACTTTGGAGCGTAATCAGAAACTTACGAGCGGAATCACTTCTCGAGTCAATTTCACCCACTTTTAGTCCGAATTTTAACTTGTAACTTTCAAGGGTTTATCAATACGTAATTTTACACAATCTGTGAAAAATTGGACTGATTTTGACCGTTAAAAAATGCTGAAATGAAGAAAGAATGGTGTAGAAGACACAAAAACAAATGATATCCAGCTGAATTCGACAAAACTCCTCGTACTTGGCTCTGATACCAATTGTAGGATTGTATACGGACCCGAACGAGTCTTTTCAGAGGAGTTTTAATCAGTTACAGGTGCGGAAAACAAGTAACCAACGTAGAAACAGCTAGCAATTCACTATTTAACACCTTTTGTATTGATATCTAACAGATTACAAGCAAACGTCACACCGGCAGAGCTTCGGCATGGAATACAAGGACTGAACTACTGATTTCGCTCATGAGTGACCTATATATAGAGGTCTAATTCCGCCCGAAATAACACGGAACTGTAGGAGCGAAATCAACTCTTGAGATTCCGGGCGGAATCACTTACATGCGAGTAGGAGCGAAATCAGCCAATAAAATACAATTCTATTTCAAGCATGCAATCTAATTTGTCTTCTAGTGATGTTTTAATCCTTTTTCACGTGTAGATGTTGTATTGATGATGCAAGATGATGTCACTTGGATGATGTCATCATCAAGAATGATGACATCATTCTTGTTCCGAACCGCAACGAACCGAAGACTCGATATAAGACGAAGACGACAGATGTATGCACCAACAAAACCCTCACATCAAATGACAAAGTGTGATACATAAACATCCATTGAATTAACAACGAATGACAAAGCATAAACCCTAATGTGGGCAGCACTTAAACATCCATTGGATAGTTTAATCAATCGGACATTGAATCGTAGCAGCGATCGAGTTATTACCCTGTTTTGCGGCAGTGATTCGTGAATCGTGTGTGTTTTGATAGTAAACAGAGCGTAACTCAGTGTATATTTCGACTTTTTACATCGTTCAAGCGCCCAAATTCCAGTCCCAAAGTCTACTATTTATACATAAAAATTGACCAGTCTTACGGACCGTAAGCCTCATCCCTTACGGTCCGTAAGGGACACCTATTCACTATAGGGTAGCCACGTTCTTGACTAGCCTAGCTGACTTGACGCATTTCGTAAATTCTATTTTGACAGCGAGATTTTAAGATAATCGTAACTAGGGTTTTACCCCCCCTGAGTTTTAGGGGCCCTGATCCTGATTCTGATTGTTTTGAAAATTTTAGGGTTTGTACAGAATCACTTGGGTTTCTCAATTAGGGTTTCCTATTAAATAAAATAATAAAATAAATAGGATTTTTAATTAGAGTTGTTACATCCTCCCCACCTTAATAAAAATCTCGTCCTCGAGATTTACTGGAATAATTGAGGATACTTTCGCTTCATTTCTGATTCCAGCTCCCAAGTGTATTCAGCTCCTCTCCTTGAATCCCACTTTACTTTAACTAGCACTAGTCGTTTGTGCTTGAGAAACTTCACTTTTCTGTCTTCTATCTGAAGAGGTTTCTCAACAAATTTTAACTTTTCGTTTACCTCTATATCTTGGAGAGATACTACCAAAGATTCGTCTGATAGACATTTCTTGAGGTTGGATACATGAAATACATCATGTACTCCAGCTAACTCCTCTGGTAGTTGTAAACGATAAGCAACTGGTCCTATACGTTGGATTACTGGAAATGGTCCTACGTATCTTGGACTTAGCTTTCCTTTCTTACCGAATCTAACAACTCCTTTCCAAGGAGAAACTTTTAACAGTACTCTGTCTCCAACTTGGAACTCCAATGGCTTCCGTCTATTGTCTGCATAACTCTTCTGACGATCTCGAGCCGTCTTCAGTCTTTCCTTGATTTGTGAAATCTTGTCGGTCGTCTCTTGCACTATTTCAGGACCTGACAATTGACTTTCTCCTATTTCTGCCCAACAAACTGGAGTTCTGCATTTCCTTCCATACAGTGCCTCGAATGGGGCAGTTTCAATACTTGAATGATAACTATTGTTATAGGAGAATTCAATTAACGGTAAGTGATCATCCCAATTTCCACCAAAATCTATCACACATGCTCTGAGCATGTCTTCTAGAGTTTGGATTGTCTTTTCACTTTGTCCATCTATCTGGGGATGATATGCCGTACTTAGGTTTAGTCAAGTTCCCATTGCTTCTTGGAAACTAGTCCAGAAATGAGAAGTGAAACGACTATCCCTATCCGAAACAATGGAGAGTGGAACTCCATGTAAGGATACTACTTCATCTACATACAACTTTGCCAATCTTTCCATGCTAAAGGTTTCTTTCATTGGTAGAAAGTGAGCAGATTTGGTTAATCGATCCACAATTACCCAAATCGCATCATTACCTTTTCTGGTTTTGGGTAACTTAGTAACAAAATCTATTGTTATGAGTTCCCATTTCCATACAGGCATTTCTAATTGTTGTAGTAGACCTGAAGGTTTCTGGTGTTCTGCCTTAACTTGTGAACAAGTAAGACACTTAGAAACATATCGAGCTATATCCTTTTTCATTCCTATCCACCAAAAGTTATTTCTTAAATCTTGGTACATTTTATTGTTTCCAGGGTGCATGGTATACCTAGATTTATGAGCTTCTTCTAATATCTTATTTCTTAATTCTCCTTGTTTAGGTACCCAAATTCTTCTTTTGTGGAATCTCCAAATTCCATCAACTCCTTGCTCTAATTCTTTTAATCGTCCTTTCATTCCTTCACGATTACTGTTTCCTGAACATTCTTTATTTGTTCCATTAAATCTAACTGTAGATTTAATCTGAGAGCACGAACTCGCTTTTGCTTTTCATGATATTTACGACTTAAGGCATCTGCAACTACATTTGCCTTTCCTTCGTGATACTGAATATCACAGTCGTAATCACTTAGGATTTCCATCCATCTTCTTTGCCTCATGTTTAACTCTTTTTGCCCAAATATATACCTTAAACTTTTGTGATCCGTATAGACAGTAAACTTACTTCCATACAGATAATGTCTGCAGATTTTAAGGGCAAAAATTATGGCTCCTAACTCTAAGTCATGAGTCGTATAGTTTTCTTCGTGCTTTTTCAATTGCCTTGAAGCATACGCAATTACCTTCTTGCGTTGCATTAACACACATCCAAACCCTAATTTTGAAGCATCACAGTAAACTTCAAAATCTTCAGTTCCTTCTGGCAAAGCTAGGATTGGGGCATTTGTTAACTTCTGCTTTAGAATCCTAAAAGCTTCTTCTTGTTTAGGTCCCCATTCAAACTTAACTGCTTTACAGGTTAGCTTAGTTAATGGTACAACTATCTTGGAAAAATCCTTAATAAACCGTCTATAATATCCAGCTAAACCTATAAAAATTCTAATCTCCATTGCGGATTGCGGAACCTTCCATTTGGTAATTGCCTCTATCTTAGCAGGATCTACATGAATGCCTTCGTGATTCACCATGTGTCCTAAGAATTGCACTTCTTGTAACCAAAATTCACACTTCGAGAATTTGGCGTACAGCTTTTCTTTTCTTAACAAAGTTAAGAGTGAATGTAAGTGCTGACAATGCTCGTTCTGACTTTTGGAATAAATAAGTATATCATCGATGAAAACAATTACAAATTTATCCAAATACGGTTTACAGATCCTATTCATCATGTCCATGAATGCTGCAGGTGCATTCGTTAATCCGAAGGGCATGGCTGTAAACTCGTAATGACCATACCTAGTTCTGAAAGCAGTCTTAGGTATGTCTTCTTCTTGTACCTTCAATTGATGATATCCGGAACGTAAGTCAATCTTAGAAAAATATCTAGCTCCTTGAAGTTGATCAAAAAGATCATCAATCCTAGGTAATGGGTATCGATTCTTAATTGTAACCTTATTCAATTCTCTATAATCAATACACATTCTCATCGAACCATCCTTTTTCTTTACAAATAACACCGGCGCTCCCCACGGGGATGAACTAGGTTGTATGAAACCTTTACTTAGTAATTCATCTAATTGCTTTTTCAGTTCTAACATTTCTGTGGGTGCTAACCGATAAGGTGCCTTGGCTATCGGTATAGTTCCTGGAATTAGATGAATCCTAAATTCTACTTCCCTATCTGGTGGTAATCCTGGTAATTCTTCTGGGAATACATCTGGGTATTCCGAGACTACAGGAATCTCCTTAAATTCTTTTCCCTTAGTACTAATGATTACTGAAATCATATATACTATTCCTTGCTTTCGTTCATAACTAGCAACTTTCATTACTGATATGAACTTCATGGGCTTACGTGGTTTATCTCCTGTAATTTTGATTACTTCTCCAGTAGGTGCTTGAATTTCTATGGAATTCTGATCACAAAGAATTCGAGCATGGTTGGTTACTAACCAATCCATTCCTAACACAACATCAAATTCGGCTAATTTCATAGGTAACAAGTTTGCAAAGAATTTATGACCTGAGAGTTCTATATTTCCTTTTTGCAAAACTTTATCTATGCTAACAGAATTTCCTTCTGTCGTTTCGACTGTAAAAATCTGCCTAAGGTTGGTTAAGGGTAAATTAAGAGCTTGGCAGAATGAAGTATTAATAAAACTTTGGTTTGCACCAGAGTCAAATAATACTTTTGCGTATACATTGTGAACTAAGAACGTACCCGCTATCACATCTGGAATGAGTTCTGCTTCTTGAGTGGTTAGCTGAAAGGCTCGAACATTCTTCTTTGTAGCTTCGTCAGCTGGTTTAGCTTTGTTATCTGCTGGTTTAACCAATTTAGGACATTCTGTTTTGAAATGCCCATTTTCTCCACAGTTATAGCAGATCCTTGTTTTCCTTCTGCAGTCCTCTTCACGATGTCCTATGGCTTTGCAAAAGTTGCAGGTCACATTACATCGTCCATAATGTTTCTTTCTGCAATTCTTGCAAAACGGTAGGTTTGAGGATTGCCCTGTTCCTCTTTTCCTGAAACTGCTGTTATTACCCGCACGAAATCCTTGGGTAATTTTCTGAGCCAGTTCCTTTTTCCTATTTTCATCTCTTGTGCGTACTAGTTCGTCAGTTAGGGTGTTAGCTAATTCTACCGCATCGTCAATAGTACGAGGTCTCGCAGCTTTAACGATATTGCGGATTTCACTAATTAGTCCCCAAATATAACGAGAAATGAGTACCGGTTCTGGCGAAGCCAGCGTTGGTACCACTCTAGCATATTCAAAGAATGTCGAAGTATAACTGCGACAATCTACACCCATCATACGATGATTTAGGAACTTATTCGCCATTTGATCTTTTTCATACTCGGGACAGAATTTTCATTCTACAAGACTCTTAAATTCTTCCCAGTTCATAGCATATGCCATCATCCTTCCTTTTGTTTGTAACACCGTGTTCCACCATTCTAGCGCCACTTCTTTAAAAAGATTTGACGCGTACATGACTTGATCGTCTTTGGCACATTTACTGATTGTGATTACTGCCTCGGTTTTCTCTAACCAACGCAGTGCAGCAGTTGCTCCTTCATTGCCTGAAAACTCAGATGGTTTACAAGCAAGAAATTCTTTATAAGTGCAACCAGGAGTTGCAGCTTTCATTTTCTTATGGAGCGGAGCCTGCCGTGGATTATTATCCTGATTAGTATGATTACCGCCTCCATTTACGCTATTACTGAAGTTATCTTCAGAAATACGTTTGCTAGGAATGATTTGTTGAGGTTCGATTGGATTTTTAACAGCAGCAACTATTGCTGGAATAGCATTGGCTATTCCTTGAGCAACGATATTTTCTATATCTTGTCTATTTAGAAATTGATCCTCCGGATGTTGCTCAGATTGGTTAACCTCGTTAACAGGTTCGTTATTAGCGTTTTCCATCTGGTAATATATAATTTATTAGTATCGATTAAATAACAATTATACACAAAACAATCATACAAATTTCAAATACACACATATAGCCAAAACTATTGATTTCTCAATTTCCATTTTTATATTTAATAGTATGCATTAATACACACCATTATCTTACAAAGTTTTATTTTAGGTTATTTCACAAGCTATATTCTACTTATTTATTTTACAACCACAGTTTCACATTTTCACACCATACAATCCCTCGTCAGCTGTTATTTCAGTAACGGCGTTCCCTTTCATCATACTTCCAGGAGATCTGTTCTCCTACTTCCCTGATCCTATTTCCTGCATCCACCAGTTCTTCGCTAAAGTGGCGGAGTTCAGCTAAATTCTCATTGCTCATAGGTGGATTAGGTAAAGGTTCAGGGTCAAATTGAGGAAGAAAGGAATAAGGACTGTTGAGCAGGTTTTGGAACTGCCAATCATTTGTCCACCATTCGTCCATTCCCAGAGGTTGGGTGTGGATTATAGGTTCTGGGATTGCTGGTTCCAAATTGATTGGTAGTTGTGTAAAAACATTTTCATTGACAGGCTTGATAGTATCACAGCTTGCTAATATAAAATCTAACTCTTCCTATAATGTTATTTCCTGGTTTTGCTTAGAGCTCTTTCCAACTTCTATCTGGGTTTGTTTGGAACCTCCCCCAATCTCCGTTTCTATTTGCTTAGAATATTCTTCAAACTGTATTCCCATCTACCTAGACTCTTCCCCGCCTTCAATCCCCTTCCCTTTGTCTAAGGGATTTTCTATTTTAGGAATTTTCCTTGTGGCGGGTTTCCTCCTGCGCACACGCCTCCATCCTACAAATCTCCTCCTTTTCTTGGGCTTGGGTTTCTCCGAAAATGGAGCATTAAATTCAATAGGTTCTTCTATGTCTGGTATATACCTATTGAAATCTCTGGAAACCTCTATTTTTACCGGATAGAGATTTAGATTTTGAAGGGCGTCAGACAAGTCACTCATGTTGTTATGCAAAATACACACAATTACTAATAACAAAATTTTATAGAAAACCTTTAAATATTATTTCAGACTGGGTAACTACAAAACGAATGAAAACTAAAACACACGAGGTTTTATTGTAAATTTATTTGTTTACTGAATAAGGTTTCTGAACTGTAGGTGATAAAGGTGCTAAAACTTGGGTCAACTTATTTAAAGATTTGTATTAACTGCTACAGTAGCTAGCATATAAAGACCTGCCCATTTCTCATCTAACTTGTCCTCCCAAGGTGTTTTACTAGTTAATTCCTGGGTTTCCTGTTTAATCTTCTTTTCTCGGAATTTCTTTATTTTCTCCTGACTTTTCTTTAAAATTACACTTCTTTTATTAGGAGAAAGAGCCTTTTCATATTGTGCCTTTCGCACAAATATTCCTTCTGCAGGAATTACTGAGTGATTTGAGGATTTGGTTTGGGATGAACTTCCCTTCTCGTTGGATGGCCTATCTAATTTAAGATAGATTTTTGACAGCTTTTGTTTACCCATACTGTACACAAATATTCAAATAAGAAAACATATAATCACAAAATGGCAATCAGTAAAAATTAAGTATTTTCTAAATACTTAATTGGCTTAAATCAGTGGCTCTGATACCACCTTTTTCTGTCACGGCCCCCGACCCGGTTTGACCCGTTTCAGGAGCCGCGGGACAGAAAATCCCGTGGTATTTATTTAACAGCGGAAGTTTTCATCAGGATCTTTTTAAAACTGCAATTTTTCCTGATTATTTTATTTCACAATTCGGGATAAAACCCCGAAAATTTACAATCATAAGATTTCACGGAGAAATCTTTATATTACAAAAACATGTTTCTTTATTTTTATATTGAGCCACTTCATCAAGCTTGTAGTGCTACTCGACACTTTTCCTGGATCACAACAGATCACCTAAAACATGTTTGAAAAAGGTTTTGTCAGCGAGAAATACTGGTGAATCATTCTTTTTAGTAAAATGACTCGTTTGTTATAATTTGCAGTATTAAGGGAGATTACAATGTTTCTGATATCAACCAACTACCCACAGTATTTGTCACTCGACCGGATCTGTGACTATGGTCATATCACTATTGGCCACCCATTTGTCCAATAGCAAAGATTATCAAGTAATGTATACAAAACCCCACATACTGGCTGTAATTTGGTGATTACATAAACTTAATCCCTGTAATTATAACCTTGAAAATAAACATGATTTTGAAAGTAATTTGATAAAAAGAGAATGACTCACATTGCAGATTTAATTGAGCAGAGCCTAGCCTACTGATTAGCCTTTTAACCTAAATTAATAACATGCACACAATTCGGTTAGTAACTTAATACAACATTTACGATAACTCACGAGATTAAACCCTCACATCAAATGACAAAGTGCGATACTTAAACATCCATTGAATTAACAACGAATGACAAAGCATAAACCCTAATGTGGGCAGCACTTAAACATCCATTGGATAGTTTAATCAATCGGACATTGAATCGTAGCAGCGATCGAGTTATTACCCTGTTTTGCGGCAGTGATTCGTGAATCGTGTGTGTTTTGATAGTAAACAGAGCGTAACTCAGTGTATATTTCGACTTTTTACGTCGTTCAAGCGCCCAAATTCCAGTCCCAAAGTCTACTATTTATACATAAAAATTGACCAGTCTTACGGACCGTAAGCCTCATCCCTTACGGTCCGTAAGGGACACCTATTCACTATAGGGTAGCCACGTTCTTGACTAGCCTAGCTGACTTGACGCATTTCGTAAATTCTATTTTGACAGCGAGATTTTAAGATAATCGTAACTAGGGTTTTACCCCCCTGAGTTTTAGGGGCCCTAATCCTGATTCTGATTGTTCTGAAAATTTTAGGGTTTGTACAGAATCACTTGGATTTCTCAATTAGGGTTTCCTATTAAATAAATTAATAAAATAAATAGGATTTTTAATTAGAGTTGTTACACGGCTCGAGACCATCAGAAAGGCTACGTTGATAGGCGTACGAAACCTTAAGAATTCCAGGTCGGGGACTGGTTCTACTAAAAGTCTCACCTTAGAAAGGTGTGGTACATTTTGGCAAAAGGGGCAAGCTTAATCCGCGTTATGTTAGACCTTTCGAAATTACCGAGAGAATCGGTAAGGTAGCTTAAAGACTAAACCTGCCTGAAGAGCTGAGTGCGGTACACAACGTTTTTCACGTATCAAATCTGAAGAAGTGTCTGTCAGATGAAACTCTTATCGTTTCTTTTAAGGAACTTACGATCGAAAATCAACTACGTTTTGTTGAGGAACCGGTTGAGATCATGGATCAAGAAATCAAACCCCTTAAGCGTAGCAAGATACCTATAGTACGAGTTTGTTGGAACTCGCGTCGTGGCACAGAGTTTACCTGGGGATGAGATGTGACAACCCGAACTTTTAAGGTTAGTGTTTCTTGATTCCTCGACCCCTAGCTTGCATGGTTACGTTTTACACCCCACTATTTATTAACTAATTACATGCTGCATTATATTCTAATGGCTTTTGGGATTTCTATTACTTTTATTAGGGTAGCAATTAGATAAATCATACTTTGTTGCACCAAGCCAATATCCTCATCGGCCCACATCAAAACCGGCCCACATCTAAACCCAAAACCCCATTAGCGGCAGGGGCGGACCTACCTCTTTGGTAAGGGTAACCCCCGCTACCACTTGGTCGGAAAAAAATTGGAAAAATTAGTTAAAATTTTGGAAAATTTTGACGTTTTTTCGATTTCGTTACGGCTTATTTATAACACGTTACCCCTTGGTCGGAATCCTAGATCCGCCACTGATTAGCGGCACTTTTTTATGGGATTAAATATCATTAGCTTTTATTATACGTGCACCTCATGGAACCCTAGCTCCCTTCTGCCTGGGACGACCACATTATTTCTTGTGAAGCTCTCCTCTCTTAGCGATCCAAACACCTTTGATTCCCTGTACCTTGTGGTTAGTGTGGCACCTCTGTTTGATATATATATACATTTTTATTATGTGTTGTACGGGATCGATGATCACTCATGAGTAGCTTGATAATCTTGTAAATCTTGAACTAAGTTGATGTGGTTAGTAATCGATGATCTTGCTTTATGTGTATGCTATGTTTTGATAACTTTGTATGATAATCCAAATTAGGAAGTACTATGTGATCGTATGTATGACTGATTGATTTAGGATAAATATCATGAATGATGTAATCGAACAAGGGTAGGGTTATAAATATAAATTCATATTTGGAATCCACTAAAAGGTTTGTATGAAATTATGAACTAAAGTTAATTGTGATGTGCTGAGAATAGGTTGATGTGCATGTGGGTGATTATAATAGTTGTTCTGAATGGTAATATGTTTGATTACGTGATATGTTTATAAAGACAGTGAGTTATGATATGCCATTCGAATGTTTAATATATGATAAGATGTAATTGCTAAGATAAATGGAACCCTTGCAACAAGCATAATAATATTGTAACTGACATATGATGACCCCCCCCCCACGGTGATAAATTGAATAGACAAAAGTTAGTGGATAGTTGTTATTAGTTGGGGCTTCACATGTAATCGGGCCACACTGGATGACGAGTCATGCATGAACCTGGATTTGGGCCGCGTAATGGCCTCGAGAATAGCCACATCTCCAACGTGGGCGGGGCCCTGATGGGTTAGGAAATCCCTGTTTGGGGTTGCACAAATTGTAATGGGTTTTCGGTTTGGGCCGTAGGTATCTAAGGTCATTCAGGTTGGGTTTCGTTGAAATGAAACATACACAAGTAAACTAGTAATGCGGGTAATTGGGATATTGTAATAATGTCACACCCTGGCTTTGCGGAAGCGTGGGTTTATTTGGTGTGACTTCTTAATACCATAGCAACAATCATAACAATGCTATATGATAAAAACATGAGGTATTCATCCATTAATAAAGTTTAGAAAAATCCCATTTTCAATAATCACAAAATAAGTTACAAACCTTAACTTGATTTAATTGAGTTTATAAAGACTTAGCAAAAGACTTTAAACAATACTAGGTTTAGAGATATGTAACCCGTCCAGGAAGAGGTTACACCTTCTAAACCCTGGATGACTTCTTTATTCAAACGCAGCTTGAAAATACGTGCATACCGTGCCAGATCCGTTAGTTTCCTGAAATACATGTAGTTTGAAAAGTCAACATAAAGTTTAGCGAGTTCATGTGTAAGTGAGTATGTACAAACATTTGAAAATGTTGTAAGTATGTATAAAGTCCCTGGTATGTAGCAATTAAGGAAAAAGAGATCACCATTGGGTTGCAAAGCCAATGATATGTGTGAAGTGCTGTAGGAAGACTTAAACCTAGCGGATTTTGCGTCGGGCTCAAAGTCACCCCGAGGTCCGTACTGTTGGGCCAGGAGCTGGACTCGCTACACCCAGATAGATCTACCGCTTACGACCCTCGGTCCTACCATGAGGATTAATGGCCTCCAGTTTCCGCCTACCCACTCACATGATCTAAGTAGTAACCCTCCTTAAGCTAACCATACCATGTAAAAGTATTCGTAATCATAGTAACATGTATTTCACCCCCGAAGTTATAAAACTGAAAACAGTTAAGAGAAAAGGGGGAGCATGAACTCACTGAAGTGCGTCTCGAAATAGTCCGTCCCGAAATAACCTGCTGCGTGACGACCTACACGTACTAACTTCTATTAGACGGACGGCCGTGCCTTGGCTTAAGGTTTAACGTTTTTGGGAAATAGTTAGGCAACTATTTCGTATTTACACTTCTTAATTATTTAATAGTTATATTCCTTCCCAAGGATGGGGGTTTTAATACATGTGCGTTTTGTAAATCCAAAATATATTATTAAGTCTCACTTAATAAAATATATTTTATTCATTCGTCTAAAATATTCTATTTCCAAAATATACATATTTTTCCCAAAAATATTATATTTTACTTTTATACAAATTCCAAAATAATACTTTTATCAAAATACGCATATAAGAGTATTTTCCAAAAGTACATAAGTTACATTTAACGTTCGGGTGGTAATAATAATACCGGTGTAACTTAGACATTTATTTGTGATAGCGTTGGTATTATTTTGGAGTCGTGCTTTCATATTGTATTCCAGTAATATTATTTTTATTCTAAAAATACAAAACAATCATAAAATCACACAAGTGTTTTATTATGAAACATATATTCTCAATATATATTTAACAAGTTTTATTTACGAAAACCCACCTCCGACACTTGGAAATTTTGTAATAAAAATTATGGCGAAGTTTGTTTGGAAAACAAGTCAAAAATATATTCATAAAACTTGTCACTCAAAAATATTCTAAGTGTTATTTTCTGGAAAAATTTCGCCAGAGTTTCCTCTGTAACTGGAGGTGGCCACGCTTACTAGCGTATAATTTTCTTTTAAAATTCCAATCAATCAATTTCCAATCATCAAAATACCATCTTCAAACATCAAACTAGTCAAAATAAACATAAATCGCAAACACATGAACTTGTAAGTTGTGTAAAAGTATGTAGTAACTTCCCAATATTTTTAGTAGATCTTTTTACCTTTAAAAATGAAATCAGTTTCTTGGAAGCTTTATTTTTAAAGAAAATGCAAGTTTACAACTTCTAGTTCAAGGATTACAAAAATATTTCTTTGTTAAATCTTTTTGTTACACAAGTGTCTACACACTTGTTTGTTCACAAAAACACTTTTAGTTCACGAAAGATCCGTCTTTTAAACAAGGTTTCATCTTACACTTGGTTCTTCGAAAATACGACTTGTAGATCTCTAGATCTACTAGTTTTGAACTCCATTTTACAAGAAAACCACTTTTACACAAGTTCATGTTCATAAGTAGTAGAGTTCATCATCTTACCATTTTCACACCTTACATAACACTAGTTCATGTTTCATGAACATTACCTAGCCCGGTTAGATGACGATCCGTTCTACTACTAGCAATCAACAACATAAAATAATCATAGCAAAACAAGTTTCATAAGTTTTACACTATTAGTTTCTTTTTATCCACCAAGTTTATCATTCTAGCAAGACTTTAAACTTTGATCTCTAGTGTTTATGATTTTTACATGTTAAATCTCTTATTAACCACTTTAAACATGAACAAGGGAGTGATTAGAAGCACTTACAACTAGCTCAAGGCTAGGGAAGATTCAAAGCGAAAATAGAGTGGTTAATAGCGATGTATAGAGGTCCTTGCGATTCCGTAAGCACCGGGTCTCCTGGTATGATCTCTAGCCCACTTGTAAGTATGTAAAATGACAAGATTGAAATTGGAAGGTGGTGAGGTGATGCTAGGAGGGTTCGGCCGAGAGTATTGGGAGGGAGAGAGAGTTGTGTAAATTTGTTAAGTGATGGCACAAATGAGATGGTGATCCCTCATGCATACATATAATACATGTCTCCTAATTATCCATTGTGTAAAGTGAAGGGAAGATATTAGGCAACCATCAATTAAATAATAAAAAAAAATTAGTATAACAGTGTGTCATGTTTTGTAACGGGTGTTAGGGTATTCGGGGACCCTAACTGGCTCAGAAAAAGAAAAACAATGTCATTGACAATATTTTTATGTTCCGGGTAAAGTCCGGTTGTTCGGTTGGATATTAATCCGTTAAAGTGCTAAATAAGCATTTAAAGTGTCGTTAATATTTGTTTTAGTGACACAATGAATTCTTGACACTTTGGAAAGTGTCTAATATTATTTTTCCATGTTTTTGCACTTTACTAGTTATGTTAAATGCTGAATTTTGGTAATAAAGTGCAGAATTTTGTACTTAAAGTACGTTTTGGGCACATCCGTTCACTATAACAATCACCTAGTGACGCAGTTCTACAATCCTCATCTCCCTACAATCCCTACTAGTGTAGTAAACTATTCCTGGCTCATACTGGCCTTAGAGACAGTGTCTGTCTGATGTTGGTTATGTCAACATGTTTACTGGGTTATCCGTATAGTGTGCTCACTGTGCTTTTGTGCATCAAGTTTGTCACTATAGTTCTGTGTAAATAATGGAGTGACAGCAATAAAGTATGATGCATGTATACGTACGTATCAGAAATCAAGTAGCAGTTTATTCACAACTGTAAGCAAGCACAGTAATTAAGCATTAATTAAATATTAGTTAATTCGTACGGATACCTGATTTGGTGAGGGTTGTCACATTCTCCCCCCGTTAAAGAAATTTCGTCCTCGAAATTTGTACTACCCTACTACTTATTGGTTAAGTCACACACGTATGTATATGGATAATATCGAAGTAGATAATCATCAAATCGAAACAAACATTACTTACATTAGGTGAGTCCAAGAATATATTTATAACAACCCGAATCCTAGGGTTGAAAGGTGTGTGCTTCTAGCATTGGATGTCAAAGGTACCAGACGCATTTGACGTATAGTCTAGTGTAATCCAGCTAGCAGGGGTTCCACAAAAGTGGAGTTTTGACTAATAAGATTTTTAATCGATCGGTTGCAATATGCAAACAAGTTTTCACAAACCATAGCACCCGCTATATGAACTCAAAAGCAACATCTCAACGTAATAGTAAATTGATCTGTCAATTCCTGAATAAATGTCTGGTTAGTGTGTTGACATTTTTGAATGGTGAAAATACACCGACTGGAATACAAGCGAATCCGGTGTATCATTGTCTTGATTCGTAGTTGCATCAGTAATGTTAAAATGATAAATTAAGCAAAAGCATGTGTGGTCTCGTGTGAAACGGTTAACCATGATTAGCACAAGCTACAAGTTTATGATGACACCACAAGGTGTCGTAATGGCATTATCCAATAATAGTGGTGACTGAACAAGTTCACCGCGTTTGAAATCAAATGAAAGTGTACTGAGACAATCTGAAGATTTGATTTATACCATGTTATAGAGTTTCCAATTAAATACGGAACATCAAAGGACCACTGTTTCCAATCGAAGATGAAAAGTAATAAGTATCGCAAGGCATTTGATTGACAACGAAAGAATCGTTAGGAGGTACATTGTGCTTATGAAATGAATATATGTACCCTTTCCTTCACACACAATTGTGTTGAGACTGCTTTGATCGTGAAGATCCAAAATGGATTGTTAACAACTAAATAGGGAATTGAATTCCGTGTACGAAGTGAGTAACCAAATTAGCGCAAGCTTCAATTTTGTGAAGATATCACCGCAAGGTATCGAAACAAATCAAACGTTTTAGTGGAGTCGTAGACCAACCAAATCTACTACGACTCGAAATGAAAGAATCTCTGCAAAAATAGTTGAATATGATGCTCCCAATACATCATATAGCGTTTCAAATTAAACCTGTGAACTGGATAAGTTCAAGCAATTGAACTTGGTTTCAACGTAACCCGACAATAAACGTATGTATCAACAAAGGAATTCTCGGCATGGCAGCAAAAATAAACCATGACTGTAACTTGAAAGAAAGCGGTTTCAAGAAAGTACGTTGGCTTGGTAACAAAAGAGCCAACAATAACAATAATGTAGGTCACTCGAATCAGGAATTAGTAATTAGGTTTAGCAAAATAATATGTAAATTTCAATGAAGTGTTTATTCAAAACGTAATCACATGCGTAGCATGATGCACGTATGTCAGGTAAGTTTCCTAGAAAAGGAACAACGAGTATCTGCTATAGTGAAGAAATGACCAGCTATCGAAGCAAATGTGTGTTCGCTCTCAGCGAGAAAATTATTGTGATGCAACTACCATTAAGGGGAGTAGAGATGCAACATCTACTCGCCAGAAGTAAAAGAAATCCAAGTACTCTCTGTTTGGTCAACGGAAGTGGCATATGCGCCAGGTTAATGATGGTTGGTTGAGTTGACAGATATGGTTCCTAAATAAAAACCCTTACGAGTTTGGATCTGGGTTCACAACGGTCCTAAATATATGTTTTCTAAATCCTCCAGATTTCGTATCCCATGTAGATCTGGTTTGTGCATTGTGTAGGAAGCACCATTTTGTCTAAGAACAAGTCATTGTCCCACAATTTTACACCAGTATACCATCTTCCTGAATTCACCGCTAACGACACTCAATCATCGACCAGTCGTGCAATAGTAGTTGGGCCCTTACAGTTAATCAAATACGTAAGTCGTCAGTTCTTAGCAAGAGTCGCTGACTCTTGTTGGCTAGCTCGTTCGACTCCCGGTCATTTGAAAGTCATCGTCCTTTCTTTTGGCGAGCAGAACTGAGGTTATCCAAAACAGAAGTTTTGGTCTGTTATCTTCCTTCTCTATCTACTATTGAAACTACACTGTCAATCCTTGCATCTCCGAAAAAGTAAGTCGCCACGATGCATCGACTACAGGTGCGGTACCTGGAATTAAATCGATGCGAGATTCGACTAATCGTTGAGGAGATGATTCCGGCAAGTCTTCGAGGAAGACTTCAGGATATTCTCCGATCACGGGGGTATCTTCGAGTTCCAGTTCTTCGGCTCCCTTGTCCCCGACATGAGCCAGAAAACAACACATTCTTCCCACAACCACTTTCGTGCCTTAAGCAATTCGTGATCCGTGGTGGCGTATCCTGCTTCGCGAGTCACGATCATTCCTTTATTCGTCATCAGGGTGCGGATATCAACCTCCGCTCGACCGCTTGGCAACTAATCCACCCCAATTACCTCGCCGAAGCTTCCCAGCTCAACTGGCAGTAGATCTATCGTAGACTCGTGACCTCCTAGTTCAATTAGAGATCCTCAGACAACTTCATTCGCTTCTACTAGCTTTCCCTTAGCCAGTTTGATTGAGTACGGAGTATCTAACTTACTAGTAGTTAACCCGAATATATTCTTAAATTCTAATGATACAAAGCTATAGCCGGCACTGGTATCAAATAACATGGATGCAAAATTTATGTTTGATAGAGAACGTACCAGTAATCATGTCTGGATCCTGGCATGCTTCACAAGCTTCGATGTTGGATGTCCCTTCACGGTCTTTATTAATCTTCCTTGGGCAATTTTTCCTAAAGTGCCCCACGTTCCCGCATCGGTAGCAGCCTGGAAATTTATTAGTATTTCCACTTTGGTTGTTGTCATTGTCACCTCCTTGTTCGAGACTCTTCGCCCCACAGGCATCCTTGTTGTGTCCTCTCTTCCCACACCTACCGCACTTAGGCTTCCAACACCCACATTCGTGGTGATACTTGCATCCACCATGTTTAGGCTTAGTTCCTAAGTAAATCTTAACGTCGGCTTGTTTGTTGTTAGGACAATCTTTCTTGAAATGCCCTTTTTCCCCGCAGTCAAAACAACCTCGAACAGTTCTTTGTTCATCATTATCCATTCGGGTGTCTTTGGTGAGCTTCCTTTTGTTCTTTCCGGATGACTCAACCTGAGTCTCCTTCTTCTTGGTATGGTTAGCAAGTTTTTTTAGTCTACGTGCTTCCGTAGCGAGTGCCAAACCCATCTTACTTACAGCAATAGTTGTTGGGGGTGTTGATGTTGTCATCAAGCTCAAGACTTGAGGCGCCAGTTTCCAAATGAATTCCCCCACATCCTTCAATTCTGGCTTCACCAGGTACGGAACAACTCGTGACAAATTATGAAGTCTTTGCACGTACTCCAACACCTTTGGACCTTCCATCATCAGGCTCCGTAACTCACCTTCCCACTTCTGGGTTTCCGTTAGGGAACAATAATTCCTATGCATCATTCCTTTTAGTTCACCCCATGTTAACGCATATGCTGCAGTCGCGCCCATTATTCGAATCTGAAGGTTCCACCATAATCGAGCTTCATCTGCAAACAACTCGGAAACGTATGGGACTTGTTGTTCTGGCGTACAACCGCTCAATTGAAAGATGGAATCCATTCTTTCGATCCATTTCACAAAGGCTATGGCACCTCCAGTGCCGTCGAACTTCGGAGGTTCGTATTTGAGGAAGTGCTAGTAGGTACAGCCATGACTTTCTGAGGTGCCCCTGCTAGATTCGGAGCGCAGGGCCTCGTGTCGCGCTATGGCTGCAGCAATGATTCCTTGAAGTTCCGCCTCATTGGTGGGTATGCGTACATCCCGTCTTGGAGGCATCTTCTAAATGATGATCGTATGAGTCAGGTCATAGTAAGTAAATAACACACGTACGTAATATCATTCATCGAGCACATAATCACAAGTGACTAAGGGCCACATTTCCCTTGTCTGAACCAGCTAGTCCTATACAACAACCAAAGACTAACCATCAAAAGTCATGACGTCAGAATGCGGTCTCCAAACTGCTGTATAGTCGGCACAATCGAAATCTTTTCACCAAAAGTCCACCATTATAAAACCAAAAATACGCATATGCTGATGGCGGTGGAGGAGGGAAATGAAAGAAAAGTAAGCGACGCATATGTGACCAGTCCTCCTCCATAGCACGATAGGCGCGCAACAATTTTGCTATCTGTTGCTCAGAAGTCCATAAACGAGCGGCAGAATCGGGGGACAGTGGACGTGGAAGGTATGGTGCTGCAAACGATGCCTGACAATGACAAGATGGACATGGTGCACTCCCCCAAAACCTGCATACGACGCGTCAATGCGTCCTGTTATATCATCAAAGAAAGGAGGGTGTCCTTCGTAGAGTGCCTAACATGGTATGGGTGATATGGATCAGATAGTGGCCTTCGAAAAGTTTTCACATTCTCGGCTCATCATTAGTGTCTTTGCCCAAGCGTAATGCAATCCGCATAATCCAGAAACCTACTATACTGGTGACTGAGGAGGAGGAGGAAAGAAAAGTAAACTCTTAACATGTGTGAGTCCCTCCTCGAGCTTGTATATATGTTGAATTAATTATCTGCTCTACCACCCGGTAGTAAAGAAATAAGTATCAGAATCCTGGGAACGGTGTAATAGCAACGGTCGAGAGCGCAAAAGGGACCTTGATGTATGTGACAAATCAAAGTATGCTGACAATAGACAGGGTGGAGGACGTGGTGTCTTACATAAACTTTTCTTGACAAAATGCTGTCTTGTGATGTAGACACTTAAATCATGTTTTCGGTTATGTAATGTTTTGCATCTGAAGTTGCCAATTGTGGTGTAGCTCAAGCTCCAACATTCTGCAACTCATATCCTCAAACTATAGTTGGTGTTACAGGAGCAACTCATCTCGTATATGGCCTCCACAACGTGAGAAATGGTAAGGGTCTAAAATCTACATAGTATGCTATAGGATCCATCCAATCGGCTTGTACAGCGATGTAGGGGTGAAAGGAGTAAACGGTACGGCCTGTATGGCCGTAGAAAATGTTGTTGTAGCAAAACGGATCGTTATGCGGGTGTTGACCTGAAGTACTCTTCCGGGGTATGGGCAAGTTCGGAAAGGAAACGATAAGTATGCCAGTGCAATGGTCGTCGGTCTCCATAGGGAAAAAGGAGCAACATCAGCGGTTATGGATGCAAAAACAAACGTTTCAACCAATAAGGAGATTGTCAGGTGCTGGTACTGGGTTAGATAGTAGGGGTGCAATGTCTAGTAAACCAAAATTATCAGGGTCACAATCAAGCAAGGGTGTAGGACCAGCAGTTGCAACATCAGGCTGACTCAACAGGTGCAGAAGCTAGCTCAGCAGCAGGCCCTGGGTCGTGTAACGATGTGGTGCCTCAAGCAGGTGATAGTGCGGCAGCCATGTCACCGTCGTCTTGTGTCAGTAGTAGAATGCTGTACTCCAGCTGTTTGTAAGGTTGCAGGTATCACAGACTCAAGGGAGTCTGAATGCACGCTAGAATCAGAGGATGGCTTGTTAACAGGGATCTTAAGAAGTGAAGTTAGTAACAGTGTCTTCATCTAATTTTCTATCGTCAGGGGCGTCGGCAGGAGGACCATCGATAAGCATGCCAACGTAGTCATATTTTGTTTGTCGAGTAGCCAACCTTCAGTAGAGATGTCCGCAGGAGGCGCATCATCGAGGATTGGAGCCATGGTGTGCTCATCATCGGGATGTCCAGTGACGAAGTGGTCATGGACTGAAACAAGAGTGACAGACAGATTCTTGTCAGAGAAGCCATCAGCATGGGTAAAGTATTACCAGAATCTGGTAGCGCGGAATGTTGAAAGTCGTCCTCGTCCCTGGTCGGCATATCAGGATCACTCTCAGTGTCTGCCGTAAATATCTCTGGCGCAGATGCAGTCTCCTTATCCGTGGCGGTGGCCGTAGAGTTATCAATGTCTGATAACTCGCTTTCTAAATGGAGTGACATGTGTGCCGGTACATAATAGTCATAGCATGTATACCCATAGCAGTTATTAACAATTAGTGTATGCAAATATTCACCACGGGTGAACGTATATCAATAATCATCAATTAAGCAGTAACAATGTACGCATGTAATCATCCTAGTCTTCCCCAGACTATCCTCTCAGCCTCTCAGACTGAACTTCCTAGTCTCTCAGACTAAAATCTCCCAATCTCTCAGATTGAATTCTCAGTCTCTCAGACTAATCTCCGACTAATCTCCTGGTCTCCCCGACCTAATTTTTTTTTCCTGGTCTCCCGACCTAATTTTTCCTGGTCTCCCGACCTAATTTTTCCTGGTCTCCCGACCTAATTCTTCCCTAGTCTCCCCGACTGGACTCCTTCAGTCTCCCTGACTGAGCCATAAATTTAAACTTGGGAATGTGTATTTGTGCCTTTTTGTTTGTAAAAAGGTTTGTTTCCCTGGATCTGGACGTATAGTGTATGCAATGTAAAAGTATTTGAAAATGTTTTCGTGAGAGCCCTGATGATCATAGTCTAGATTCGAGAAAGAATCCTAGTTCGCTATGATCGAGGCTCTGATACCAAGCTGTCACACCCTGGCTTTGCGGAAGCGTGGGTTTATTTGGTGTGACTTCTTAATACCATAGCAACAATCATAACAATGCTATATGATAAAAACATGAGGTATTCATCCATTAATAAAGTTTAGAAAAATCCCATTTTCAATAATCACAAAATAAGTTACAAACCTTAACTTGATTTAATTGAGTTTATAAAGACTTAGCAAAAGACTTTAAACAATACTAGGTTTAGAGATATGTAACCCGTCCAGGAAGATGTTACACCTTCTAAACCCTGGATGACTTCTTTATTCAAACGCAGCTTGAAAATACGTGCATACCGTGCTAGATCAGTTAGTTTCCTGAAATACATGTAGTTTGAAAAGTCAACATAAAGTTGAGCGAGTTCATGTGTAAGTGAGTATGTACAAACATTTGAAAATGTTGTAAGTATGTATAAAGTCCCTGGTATGTAGCAATTAAGGAAAAAGAGATCACCATTGGGTTGCAAAGCCAATGATATGTGTGAAGTGTTGTAGGAAGACTCAAACCTAGCGGATTTTGCGTCGGGCTCAAAGTCACCCCGAGGTCCGTACTGTTGGGCCTGGGGCTGGGCTCGCTACACCCAGATAGATCTACCGCTTACGACCCTCGGTCCTACCATGAGGATTAATGGCCTCTAGTTCCCGCCTACCCACTCACATGATCTAAGTAGTAACCCTCCTTAAGCTAACCATACCATGTAAAAGTATTCGTAATCATAGTAACATGTATTTCACCCCCGAAGTTATAAAACTGAAAACAGTTAAGAGAAAAGGGGGAGCATGAACTCACTGAAGTGCGTCTCGAAATAGTCCGTCCTGAAATAACCTGCTGCGTGACGACCTACACGTACTAACTTCTATTAGACGGACGGACGTGCCTTGGCTTAAGGTTTAACGTTTTTGGGAAATAGTTAGGCAACTATTTCGTATTTACACTTCTTAATTATTTAATAGTTATATTCCTTCCCAAGGATGGGGGTTTTAATACATGTGCGTTTTGTAAATCCAAAATATATTATTAAGTCTCACTTAATAAAATATATTTTATTCATTGGTCTAAAATATTCTATTTCCAAAATATACATATTTTTCCCAAAAATATTATATTTTACTTTTATACAAATTCCAAAATAATACTTTTATCAAAATACGCATATAAGAGTATTTTCCAAAAGTACATAAGTTACATTTAACGTTCGGGTAGTAATAATAATACCGGTGTAACTTAGACATTTATTTGTGATAGCGTTGGTATTATTTTGGAGTCGTGCTTTCATATTGTATTCCAGTAATATTATTTTTATTCTAAAAATAATATATAGTTCTCAAAACAATCATAAAATCACACAAGTGTTTTATTATGAAATATATATTCTCAATATATATTTAACAAGTTTTATTTACGAAAACCCACCTCCGACACTTGGAAATTTTTTAATAAAAATTATGGCGAAGTTTGTTTGGAAAACAAGTCAAAAATATATTCATAAAACTTGTCACTCAAAAATATTCTAAGTGTTATTTTCTGGAAAAATTTCGCCAGAGTTTCCTCTGTAACTGGAGGTGGCCACGCTTACTAGCGTATAATTTTCTTTTAAAATTTCAATCAATCAATTTCCAATCATCAAAATACCATCTTCAAACATCAAACTAGTCAAAATAAACATAAATCGCAAACACATGAACTTGTAAGTTGTGTAAAAGTATGTAGTAACTTCCCAATATTTTTAGTAGATCTTTTTACCTTTAAAAATGAAATCAGTTTCTTGGAAGCTTTATTTTTAAAGAAAATGCAAGTTTACAACTTCTAGTTCAAGGATTACAAAAATATTTCTTTGTTAAATCTTTTTGTTACACAAGTGTCTACACACTTGTTTGTTCACAAAAACACTTTTAGTTCACGAAAGATCCGTCTTTTAAACAAGGTTTCATCTTACACTTGGTTCTTCGAAAATACCACTTGTAGATCTCTAGATCTACTAGTTTTGAACTCCATTTTACAAGAAAACCACTTTTACACAAGTTCATGTTCATAAGTAGTAGAGTTCATTATCTTACCATTTTCACACCTTACATAACACTAGTCATGTTTCATGAACATGACCTAGCCCGGTTAGATGACGATCCGTTCTACTACTAGCAATCAACAACATAAAATAATCATAACAAAACAAGTTTCATAAGTTTTACACTATTAGTTTCTTTTTATCCACCAAGTTTATCATTCTAGCAAGACTTTAAACTTTGATCTCTAGTGTTTATGATTTTTACCCGTTAAATCTCTTATTAACCACTTTAAACATGAACAAGGGAGTGATTAGAAGCACTTACAACTAGCTCAAGGCTAGGGAAGATTCAAAGCGAAAATAGAGTGGTTAATAGCGATGTATAGAGGTCCTTGCGATTCCGTAAGCACCGGGTCTCCTGGTATGATCTCTAGCCCACTTGTAAGTATGTAAAATGACAAGATTGAAATTGGAAGGTGGTGAGGTGATGCTAGGGGGGTTCGGCCGAGAGTATTGGGAGGGAGAGAGAGTTGTGTAAATTTGTTAAGTGATGGCACAAATGAGATGGTGATCCCTCATGCATACATATAATACATGTCTCCTAATTATCCATTGTGTAAAGTGTAGGGAAGATATTAGGCAACCATCAATTAAATAATAAAAAAAATTAGTATAATAGTGTGTCATGTTTTGTAACGGGTGTTAGGGTATTCGGGGACCCTAACTGGCTCAGAAAAAGAAAAACAATGTCATTGACAATATTTTTATGTTCCGGGTAAAGTCCGGTTGTTCGGTTGGATATTAATCCGTTAAAGTGCTAAATAAGCATTTAAAGTGTCGTTAATATTTGTTTTAGTGACACAATGAATTCTTGACACTTTGGAAAGTGTCTAATATTATTTTTCCATGTTTTTGCACTTTACTAGTTATGTTAAATGCTGAATTTTGGTAATAAAGTGCAGAATTTTGTACTTAAAGTACGTTTTGGGCACATCCGGTCACTATAACAATCACCTAGTGACGCAGTTCTACAATCCTCATCTCCCTACACTCCCTACTAGTGCAGTAAACTATTCCCGGCTCATACTGGCCTTAGAGACAGTGTCTTTCTGATGCTGGTTATGTCAGCATGTTTACTGGGTTTTCCGTATAGTGTGTTCACTGTGCTTTTGTGCATCAAGTTTGTCACTATAGTTCTGTGTAAATAATGGAGTGACAGCAATAAAGTATGATGCATGTATACGTACGTATCAGAAATCAAGTAGCAGTTTATTCACAACTGTAAGCAAGCACAGTAATTAAGCATTAATTAGATATTAGTTAATTCGTGCGGATACCTGATTTGGTGAGGGTTGTCACAAATAACAGGATCGTAGGAATAAGAGGACCATCATGTTAGTATTTGGACAGCCCACGTGAGTATATTTTGACATGCCCAATAAACTTGTCAGTCCATTAATCAATGTAATCGGTCCAATAATCACTTGTATGCTTTAACAGTTGTCGGCCATCATGTTACCTCACAAATAGAATATGATTTGGAACAATTTAATAATGAATGATCATGTGTAGACCTCATTAAATACGTATGGATATGTGTAGACCTCATTAGATCACACTACTGTTTGGCGGCTCATGTGATTGAGTTGAGAGGCCCAATGAAGCCTTACCGCTAATTGAATTTATGTCGGCTATCTTTATTAAAGTTATCATATGTTTATGAAAGTTAATTGTGTGTATGGTGAATTGAATCATGAAACGAATCACTCATTAGAAGGATATATATATATATACTAAGTGATTTCTTGGCAATAATGGGCTGATAGATTAACCTGGTGTGATGTGGATTATATGTGTGTAATACGTGTATCCTGACCGTGTGACAAGTGAACAAGGAATATATGACTTGTTTGAACATGAAATATGTGAATTATGTGTACTTAAGACTGATTGTGTTGGTAACGATTCTAGGGCGTATTTGAACAATTGGTAAACGAGTAAATTAATCTTACCGAGAAAAACTAAGGTGAGTTCACTGCTCCTTTTTCCAAGCATGCATCCCGGGGAGGGATGTCGGGTAACGTTCCGGGGAGGAACGCTTGTTTATTGGGATGTTTGTTATTATACTCAGTTTCTATCACATAAGACCCCTTACATCTACCGACAGTTGCCGGGGAGGCAACGAGGTTATTAGTTGATAACGCTATTCGGTTTGGCACCCTCATACCGTACCGGGGAGGACGGGCGTGAACTAATTTCCTTAAAGCATGACCAATGTTTTGATAGAGACATTGGGGTTGGGTAAATACATCTTGTAGCCATTGCGGTAATCGAGTTAATAACAACATCGAATCAAATTGTTAATCTGTTTTATACATATATCTGGTAACTAAACTCGTTAACAAAACTTTCAACTCACCAGCGTCGTCTGACACACTTGTCTGCATGCTTGTAGGTCGTTAGATGTCTTGGATTGGAACTTGCTGTCTGGAGTAGCTGGAGTGGTCATGAGTCGACTGGAAGGATTCATGTGATTGATTATTGAGAGTATACATTGGTTTTGAACAACTTAACTTTGGTTTACTATTTGCTTCCGCTGAACATGTTGGTTTTCATTTAAACTCGTTGATGGTATTTTACATTAATAATTAAGGATTTTATTTTGTAACTTGTATGTGTTCAATGTAATTAGTGGCTCGTTATTGGTACGTCACACGCCTAGTAGGGACATTCCCTAGGTGGTATTTTGGGGGTGTGACAGTTTGGTATCAGAGCCACTAGTTATAGTGAACTTGGTTTTAAAACGTTTTTATAAAACCAGACTATAACCGAACAAATCCGAACTCGACCATGACACTCAGCTCTAGACTGCAAGGTTCGTTTCTCGTTTACTATTGCATAGTATATCTAGTGGTTGCTTATGAATAACATCACACGTGAATGCACACTTAGCACTGCATTATAAACTTCTATGTTACCAACCCATGTTACGTGTTTTAAGAGTGCGACTCTTCTTGAACTTTCATGATCTATGTTGTGGCGTCATCTGTCTTATTGCTCAAATTCGGGGAACCTTTTAGCGCGAGTTAAGAGGCACTGAGATAAGCATGCAAATTGCCTTATTATTATGGGTGCACACATAATAATAATGTGGGGTGAATGTGAGTCCCAGTGAGGCTTAACGAGTGTGAGAGGGGTTCCGCTCTATTAATTGATGTTATGTTTGAACTCAGCAGTCTATAGGAGTCATAGCAGTGATTGTCTCTTACTCGAACATGATCTTTTCACCCCTTTTTTGAATCATTACGAATCTTGATGCTATCGAGTATCACCTGATCACATCTGAACGCCTAGCGAACTGTGTAGAATGTTAGGTACTAGTACGAACGTCCCTGAGTTAGATGGCTCAGCGTTAAATGATTGGACTATACTTTCCTCACTTATCTTGGTTTGCTGGAACTTAGCGTGTTGACGCCTTAGATCCCGAAGTGCGATCACTTCTGCAACACTCTCGCGACATACCGTGTATTACTCAGTCAACTTACAGGAACGATGGACAAGAGGGTAAACGTAGTACCTTAACGACTTCAGCATTTGAACGACCCTAGTTACCGGCAACGAACAACAGCGATTTGACTCCAATTGAATCCTTAACCCCAGCCAGCGACTCATGGGAGTCGACTCTTACGAACCAATCGGGACAAAATCGATGACGATTGACTGTAGAGTGGACTGTGTAACCGCCCGCACCATGAGTAGTGCCTTAGGACGTGGCACGGAATGTGAAAAGATGGACCTTGTTGGTGAAGGGACGCAGGACACCGTTACAGGCAACAATATTAGAGGCAACAGTCGCGGCAACATCAAGGTACTCATGATCGTAGCTTACAGTATGGAAACGAAGTGACCTCGACAAGGATTGACTTTGTTAAGTCAAGGTGACGATAACCAAGGGAACGACGGCAGTACTGGAAATCCTCGTGATGAAAACAACACTGGAAATGAAGCTCATGGAAGGACATTTAGTATTGGCATAGGCTATACCAGGCGTAATAGCAACACGATAGCTTGGATGGGTAGCTATTCGCTTCGTCTCTGTTCTGTTTAACCCTGATGCTCCTTGAAACCGAACCTGTTGTGGTGTCGGCTGATGTAGGTCAATTGAAGCCTTATATGTTCGCTGGGATGCAAACTCGACCTTGGGGGACAGGTGTTCGACATCGACCTTCCTTCTACTACCCCTGATGGTTACAATGCAGTAGTTAGTGTGGATTGGTTATTCAGAAATCGCGCAGACATACCTTGTGAGGAGGAAATTTTGTGTGGAGAATCGTTATTTGTTCTAAAGCCAAAGAGTGGTGCAAAGGTTAGCGCCATATCAACTATGAAGGCCCAGAAGTGTCTATGGAGGGATCACCACGCTACATTAGCAACCGTTACTGATGTTGAGGCTAAGGAAAAGAGGATCGAGGATCCGCCAATTGTTCGTGATTCCTCCCAGTGTGCTACCCGAGGAGCTTTCAGATTTACTTCCACCACTGTTAGGCAGAATCTCAGTTTGATCTCACAACAGGGGCAGCCCTGATTACTCGTGCTACATACCGTCTTGCACCAGGAGGGTTGCAAGGAGTATCTACAGGAACTGTTGGACAGGAGTTTTATTGGACATAGTTTTTTTTCGCTTTGGGGAGCCCCAACTATATTCGGGAAGATAAAGCCTTTTCGTATGTGTACTGATTATCCAGAACTCAGCAAGGTAACAATCAAGAACTGTTTTCCTTGACCTTGTATTGACGGAAGACCAAGAGTAGAATGTTCCTGAAACGGCATATCGAACGCAATACGGCCATTGCGACTTTGTACACCATGACCATTGAGTTAATCAACACACCAGCAGCTTTATGGACCACATGAAATCGACCGTATTTATGGATGACGTTCTGGATCATTTCCAGGAGGAAGGAACATCATGGGCGGCATTTTTATCTTATTTTAGAGCTCTTGAGGGAGGAGCCACTCCGCGCGAAGTCTTGTTAAAGGTAACTTCTGGATTGGAGAGATACCTTTTTGGTCATATGATCAACGAAGTGGGAATACACATAGAGCTCGCTAAAGACCCATTTCGTTAGATATTGTTCAGCACCAAAGATCCCTTCGAGGATGCAGCAATTTCTTGGTCACACTAGACTCTATCGCAGATTCACCACAGGATTTTCGAAGATCGCACAGCTTAAATCTCTTTAGCACAGTTGGGTGCTGTGTTCGTGAAAGACAAAACAGGAGGACGTCTTTTCAGCTTTCGAATCCCAACTCTGCAATGTTTACACACCGACGTAACACGAGAAAGTGATGACTTACGTAATGGACTTACAGGAAGAACTGCACGAGCAGTGGCGGACCCAGGATTTTTTTTCACTAGGGTCCCTTTCGGGTCGGTCGTCATTCGGGTCTGGTCGGGACGGTCCGACGGCATAATTGTAATAACACGGAGTTTTTAAGTTGAATTATATTGTTTTTGTCAACTCGAATCAAATCAAGTCGAACTCAAATCGACTTTTAAATTCGGTTAAATTGTTATTTTGGATTAAGCTTCAAATATATATAATTCAAACAAACTGAATTGATTAACTCTAGTAACTTAATATTGGATCGTTTTAACACATTTGAAAGAATTTATAAATTTTAGTATTACCTTTGATTTTTTTCATACAAAATCATTCAGTTTATTAATTTTTGTAGTATTCTAAAAGAATATGAACTCGATAAGCTTGCAAGAAGAAAACATAAGGACCTGTAGAGTAAACCTCTTTTTAGTTTAACATAGGACAGGACTTGTAGAGTAAACTTGTTTTTATTTTATTAGGAGTGGAAGGAAACAAGGGTGAAGTACTGAAAATGGACAAGGGTTCAGGTTGTTGTGTGAATTTGATGAAGGCAATTAGAGTGAAGAAAGTACAAAAAAGGATATAATGAGAATCGAACCTTTAACCTCTCAGATACAAGACAAGGGATTTACCACCACACCAAACTTTCACTTGTTACAATGGGTTCCATCCAATTTTTCTTATGGGGTCCATACAAAATTGAACTTACCGTCTCTACTAACTTTTTGAAAAACATTGGGGTCCCGGGACCCCGACCCACATAATGTGGGTCCGCCCCTGTGCACGAGTCACGACCTGCGGTGGAAGCCCTGGTCTTTGGATTTAAGTTGGAGGCATTACTTGGGCGGTACCAAATGCACTACCTAGACCGATCACAAGGGCCTCCCGTGTGAGCTAAACATGTGATGGCACCGCTGGATGGAACTTTTGAATGAATACGACCGTGAAACCTAGGCGTGCACGAGCTTTGCAGCTCACTATCGACACTAACTTACCTGATTAGGCTCACTCTGTTCAAACTGGAGAACTGAAGGAAAAGGATTTTCAAGATTGACCCATGCGGGGCATGGAGGAGCCACCTTTATCAAGCCGGACGACATTCGCTACCTCACGGAATGAATGTGGATCTCCTTATACGGCAACTGTAGGGAACTTGTGAGGAGCGAAGCACATCAACCATGATATTCTGGTCATCTGGATTTTGATGGAATGTATTAGGATCTAAGGATCTTGTACTGAGAACTGAGCTTGAAGGCCTACGCAGCGAAGCATGTTAACGATGTTTGACTTATGCGAAAGTCAAGGTGGAACATCAGAACCTTCTGGTTTGAGTCAGTAATCAGAAACACCTGTTTGGAAATGAGAATAGACTGCCATGGATTTTGTCGCTAGTCTACTTATGACTCGAAACGGAAACAGTATCACCTGGGTGATCGTGGATTGTCTCATGCAACCAGTACACTCTCTTGCAATCAAGGAAACTGACGAGTCTTTACAGCTTGCGAATATTCCTCTGGGAGAGGCAGCCTTTAGGCATGGTGTGCCAACTTCTGTTACCTCTGGTTTTGATCTAAACCTGATTTATGACAGGCACTGCACAACACTCTTGGCTCATGTCTAGACATGAGCATTACTTATCACCGTAGGATAAACGGTCTGAGTAAACGAATCATCCTGACACTCGAAGACATGCTGCGAGTATGTGTGTGAATGACCTTAGTAAAGATTGGAAGGGCACTTACCTTTGGTTGAGTTCTACCGTAGCAGTTACCATTCTAGTATCCAGACAGCTTTGTTTGAGGCATTGCATGGACATTAACGCTAATCTCATTGTTGGATTGAGGCAGGTGAAAACCAAATCACAGGTCCAGGACTTGTACTCGAAACTCTTGGGAAGATTGCTTGGATCGGAAATCATTTGGCGGCAACAAGTGACCGTCAGGAAAGTTGATAAGCTTAGGAAACACTGGGAGTCGCTGTAGGCGATCGTATCATGTTGAAAATCTCACCCTGGGAGGGTGTGGTATGCTTGGGAAGCGTGGCAAGCCTAATTTACGTTACGTTGAGTTATCCAGAATTCTGGAAAGAATCGGTCATGTCGCCTACAAACTCGAATTACCAGACGAATTGGGTAACGTACATTAAGGCAGTGTTTGTCCGGTGAAACGCTTGTGATACCCTTATCAGAGTCTGAGGCTAATGCCAAGTTGCGGTTGTTGAGGAATCTACTGAAATCATGGACCAGGACATCAAAATTCGTTAGCATAGTTGAATTCTAATTGTGAGGGTTCGTTGGAACTCAAGACGTGGACCATAGTTCACGTGGGAGCGCGAGGACCAGATGAAGCTCAAATATCCTCAACTCTTTCGTATTAACCAATCTAATTCGGGTGCAACTGGTGAATTTCGGGACGAAATTCCATTTCAAGTTGGGGATGATGTGGCACCTAGCGAAAACCTGCAACAATCTTGAATCATCACTTCACCTCTCTGTGTTTACTTGTCAAATTTCGGGACGAAATTTCTTTCAAGTTGGGGATGATGTGACAACCCGAACTTTTAAGGTTAGTGTTTCTTGATTCCTCGACCCCTAGCTTGCATGGTTACTTTTTACACCCCACTATGTATTAACTAAATACATGCTGCATTATATTCTAATCGCTTTTGGGATTTCTATTACTTTTATTAGGGTAGCAATTAGATAAATCATACTTTGTTGCACCAAGCCAATATCCTCATCGGCCCACATCAAAACCGGCCCACATCTAAACCCAAAACCCCATTAGCGGCACTCTATTATGGGATTAAATATCATTAGCTTTTATTATACGTGCACCTCATGGAACCCTAGCTCCCTTCTGCCTGGGACAACCACATTATTTCTTGTGAAGCTCTCCTCTCTTAGCGATCCAAACACATTTGATTCCCTGCACCTTGTGGTTAGTGTGGCACCTCTGTTTGATATATATATATATTCTTATTATGTGTTGTACGGGATCGATGATCACTCATGAGTAGCTTGATAATCTTGTAAATCTTGAACTAAGTTGATGTGGTTAGTAATCGATGATCTTGCTTTATGTGTATGCTATGTTTTGATAATTTTGTATGATAATCTAAATTAGGAAGTACTATGTGATCGTATGTATGACTGATTGATTTAGGATAAATATCATGAATGATGTAATCGAACAAGGGTAGGGTTATAAATATAAACTCATATTTGGAATCGACTAAAAGGTTTGTATGAAATTATGAACTAAAGTTAATTGTGATGTGCTGAGAATAGGTTGATGTGCATGTGGGTGATTATAATAGTTGTTCTGAATGGTAATATGTTTGATTACGTGATATGTTTATAAAGACAGTGAGTTATGATATGCCATTCGAATGTTTAATATATGATAAGATATAATTGCTAAGATAAATGGAACCCTTGCAACAAGCATAATAATATTGTAACTGACATATGATGACCCCCCCCCCCATGGTGATAAATTGAATAGATAAAAGTTAGTGGATAGTTGTTATTAGTTGGGGCTTCACATGTAATCGGGCCACACTGGATGACGAGTCATGCATGAACCTGGATTTGGGCCGCGTAACGGGCTTGAGAATAGCCACATCTCCAACGTGGGCGGGGCCCTGATGGGTTAGGAAATCCACTGTTTGGGGTTGCATAAATTGTAATGGGTTTTCGGTTTGGGCCGTAGGTATCTAAGGTCATTCAGGTTGGGTTTCGTTGAAATGAAACATACACAAGTAAACTAGTAATGCGGGTAATTGGGATATGTTAATAACCGGATCATAGGAATAAGAGGACCATCATGTTAGTATTTGGACAGCCCACGTGAGTATATTTTGATAGGCCCAATAAACTTGTCAGTCCATTAATCAATGTAATCGGTCCAATAATCACTTGTATGCTTTAACAGTTGTCGGCCATCATGTTACCTCACAAACAGAATATGATTTGGAACAATTTAATAATGAATGATCATGTGTAGACCTCATTAAATACGTATGGATATGTGTAGACCTCATTAGATCACACTACTGTTTGGCGGCTCATGTGATTGAGTTGAGAGGCCCAATGAAGCCTTACCGCTAATTGAATTTATGTCGGCTATCTTTATTAAAGTTATCATATGTTTATGAAAGTTAATTGTGTGTATGGTGAATTGAATCATGAAACGAATCACTCATTAGAAGGATATATATATATATACTAAGTGATTTCTTGGCAATAATGGGCTGATAGATTAACCTGGTGTGATGTGGATTATATGTGTGTAATACGTGTATCCTGACCGTGTGACAAGTGAACAAGGAATATATGACTTGTTTGAACATGAAATATGTGAATTATGTGTACTTAAGACTGATTGTGTTGGTAACGATTCTAGGGCGTATTTGAACAATTGGTAAACGAGTAAATTAATCTTACCGAGAAAAACTAAGGTGAGTTCACTGCTCCTTTTTCCAAGCATGCATCCCGGGGAGGGATGTCGGGTAACGTTCCGGGGAGGAACGCTTGTTTATTGGGATGTTTGTTATTATACTCAGTTTCTATCACATAAGACCCCTTACATCTACCGACAGTTGCCGGGGAGGCAACGAGGTTATTAGTTGATAACGCTATTCGGTTTGGCACCCTCATACCGTACCGGGGAGGACGGGCGTGAACTAATTTCCTTAAAGCATGACCAATGTTTTGATAGAGACATTGGGGTTGGGTAAATACATCTTGTAGCCATTGCGGTAATCGAGTTAATAAAAACATCGAATCAAATTGTTAATTTGTTTTATACATATATCTGGTAACTAAACTCGTTAACAAAACTTTGAACTCACCAGCGTCGTCTGACACCCTTGTCTGCATGCTTGTAGGTCGTTAGATGTCTTGGATTGGAACTTGCTGTCTGGAGTAGCTGGAGTGGTCATGAGTCGACTGGAAGGATTCATGTGATTGATTATTGAGAGTATACATTGGTTTTGAACAACTTAACTTTGGTTTACTATTTGCTTCCGCTGAACATGTTGGTTTTCATTTAAACTCGTTGATGGTATTTTACATTAATAATTAAGGATTTTATTTTGTAACTTGTATGTGTTCAATGTAATTAGTGGCTCGTTATTGGTACGTCACACGCCTAGTAGTCATCAAATCCTAACGGGCCCCGAAATGAAGGCCCAATCACAAACAACAAAATACGAGTATCAAATGTTAAGGGGGCAGTACAACCATATTGATTATTGTTTAAAAAAGTTCATCAAGAGAAAGATCGCATAAGGGAGTGTCGGTGGATCCGAAATGAAGGCCCAATCACAAACAACAAAATACGAGTATCAAATGTTAAGGGGGCAGTACAACCATATTGATTATTGTTTAAAAAAGTTCATCAAGAGAATGATCGCATAAGGGAGTGTCGGTGGATGCAAACAAAGACTTGAGTTCCTAGAGAGACATGAGAGGGTTGGCGGACAATTGTTCAAGGATGGCAGGGGTCTTATCCTCAAACTCCTTTTGGAGCTTGGCCAATTGCTTCTTCGCCTTGGAATTATATTGAGGAGTCTTCTTTTGTTCTAGGTCCTGAGACGAAAAAACATACCCGTCCTTTAGCCCCGCCTGATACCCAACGTCTCTGTATGCCTGGTAGGCCTTTTCCAAGGAAACCCTAAAGTCCGGAGTCTTAATTAAACAAGCAAGGAACCGCCCAAAAACCTGGGAGAGCAACCAATCACGTTCGGAGGCAAGCTTTGATTATCATCTTAAACATTACCCAGCTCAACATACAAGCAGTGTTGTAGAGATCGCTAGGCGCCAGTCGGGCGGTGGAGTACCGACTAGGGATTAATCGGGATTAATCAGGATTAATCGGGATTAATCAGGATTAATCGGGATTAATCGGATTGGAATTTATATATATAATTTTTAAATTTATATATATACACATACATTAATATCAATATAATACTTAAAAATAGTTCAAAATTCAAACAACTAAGTTTAAAACATAGCTAATCAAGTATTTAAACATTCAATACACACGTTAATATCAATATAATACTTAAAAATAGTTTAAAATTTAAACAATGAAGTTTAAAACATAGCAATTTAAGTATTTAAACATTAACATATCAGTCATGGTCTCATGGAATATGTTTTAATGGGTTAAAAACATGTTTTTTTGGGCCAGGTTGGAACTAAACAAGTTGGGCCATGTATTTAATGGTTAAAAACATTTGTTTGGGCCAGATTTAAACTAAAAAAAAGTGGGCCGACTTGGGCCGATTTGGTCCGCCTTGGACCGACTAGGTCCGCCTTGGACCGACTAGGACCGACTACCGATTAATGGTCCGACTAGCTCCAAATTAATCAGTTAACCGCCGACTAGCGTCTAGGCGCCGATTAATTCCGATTTTTACAACACTGCATACAAGACCTCCACATCATTGGAGGCATCCTAGGCAATGGTCTGGTAGTGCTTGACATCCTCGCCCAATCGTTCCTGCTGCCGCAACAACCCGACTTGTTCTTCCCTTAAAGATTTCTCCTTATCATTCATCACCGCCTCTGTGTACTAATAAAAAGGCCCAAAAGGGAAGATGTAAAACGAGAAATGACACCGACAACGAAAAGAAATCAAAGGAGATAAAACTTGTACTTTGCGAAAAGAGAAAGATGAAAATGACATATCTCCTTCTCCAGGAGAAGTCTCTCAGCATTGATAACACGGCAATGCAGATCCACGGCAATTGATTGAATAGACTTCAGACGATCCTCCAGCTCCTTCTTCTCTCTCTCCCTTTAAGACTTTAACAAGCTCCAACATCCCAGCGCCCCGGGAGAAACTATCACACATAGCCATGCAATATTGATCCTCAAAAATCTGAAGATCCGAAACAACATTCATAAATTTTTGAGAAGGGGGAAGAGCATGTGACATGAAGTCCCGGGCAATCTCCCCAATACTGATGATGGAAGAAAAGGTAATCTTCCAGCCAGGAGCATAAGGAGGGGGACAACCTTCCGCGAATAAAGGTGCCAAAGGCGAGTGATCGCGGGAGGAAGAAGGAAGGTGAGTTTTACTCTGGACAGAAGCTTGAGGAGAGGTATGGATGGGCAGCTTCAACAGGAACAACGTTCTCCCCTCGACCATTCCCTTTAGCCAATAGCGGAGCCGAGGAAGCAGGAACAAAAACTGGAGTTTTAAATGTCCCCTACAATTATAAAAAAAAAGGGGGAGGGGGAGAGAATAAGAAGCATAAGGACATAACAAAGACAAATAACCCATAAGAAGGAAAACACCAGTTAACTTACAGAAAAAGGCCCCGAGGCAAGACTGGGGGATGGCCAAAGGACCTTTAAGTGCTTTGATAAAGAACCCTTGACAGCAGTAGGAAGGGTCTCAAGCATAGCCTTGGAAGGGGTTGGGATTTCTTGTTACTAGCACTCTGTAAACGGGACCGAATATTCCTGACTTTAGGAATAGACCACCAACATCAACAGCTAAATCAGACTTGTAGCCGGGTCTCCAGGTCATCATCACCACTACTAATATTCTCGACATGAGGAGAGTTCTGGGAATCCTCAGAACCCTTGGGGGAGAGACCTCCAAGTAAAGGGGCTTCACACCCAGGAAGCGCATCTATCTCCTGACCCTCAGCACCATCAACCACAAAAGACACCCTCTTGACATCAGCTTGCATAAGATTCCACAGGGTCATCACTACAAACAAAATAAGCACCCAGATAACAAACGCACAAGAATTCCAACCAAACAAACAAGACAAATAACAACTAACAAGAAACACTCACCGTTACCACTCAGATAAGCTTTTTGGACGACTAGGATAGAGAGAACTCAAGCCCCCCATCGCCAATATGCCCTGAGGGAAGTTAATAGCGCGAGTAGGGTTTTCACACATAAGCTTCCACCGCGATTTCTCAACACTGGACAGAGGCGGACTTCATCCTCAATGGAAGAAGCAGGATCCCTAGCAGAGAGAGGCTTAGACAACAGCGAAGGAGAAACAAAAATAAATTGATTCTTCCACTCCTTCGGGTATGTAGAGGTAGGCATAAAAGAGTAACAAGGTAGCGAAATGTTATCCTTCCTCTTCTCAAAAGTAAACAATCGCCATCAGATCTCAATCGATAAAATCGCCGGAACAACGGAACCGTCGTCACACCCTCAAATGAGGCACATGTTAGTTCAAAGTGAACGATCCTAAAAAAGGCAAGAGGATGAACTTGAGAAAAACGAATACCATAGTGTTTAAGAAGACTCCTCACGTGTGGATGCTCTCTCCTAATCGTTGGATCAAATAGGGGGATCAAAGTAGGCTATCATCAAGGGGCGATCGTATATCTCTGGGACCCACATGAAAGACCCAACATAATAAGGAGTTTAGTCCATGGCCACATACAAGAATTAGTGGAACAAGACTAGGGGCGATTTGTCGACGAGGGCCTCTGATTGGGCTCCTTGTCTGGTCTCCCAACGTAAAGGACCACAAATCCCACTAAGCCTTACACAAAAGCTAGGCCTTGAGAGAAGGAGTATCATAGGACAATCTGAGAGATCATCACCACAGAACAACTATTCCGGACATGGGAGCCGCTGATAGAACCTGTCAATGGCATTTAATGCCTGAGTAAGAGAGAGAGAGAGAGTGGTTTTCGGAAAAAGTACGAGGAAATGACAACTCACATTGAATGCGAGGATCCTCTCAAATCTCCACAAGGGGCAGAAAGCTGAAGTAAACAGAGATTTTCTCTAATTCTTAGAAGACCGTTAGATCTCTATGGAAAGTGAACCATCCGATAAGCACAAGGCTTTATATAAGTCAAGGAAACCATCAAAAAAAGGTAAGCACTTTCATAATTACAATTTACACACACCCAAGAAGCATTTATTGGGAAACATTCTCTGAGAGCTCATTGAATACCCACAATCCACACCCTTTATTCCGGCCTGATCACTATGCCGGAATCTCGTTGTCTCTCCAGCAAGCTTTCTTATTCTCACGTCGGAGCTTGGTCACGGATTTCCCTCCGAGGTCCTCCGTGACGAGGCTAACGTTGTTCTTTTTTGTAGATCACCTCGAAGACCCTCTTTGGACGCAGGCGAATCTTTGCTACAAGGCACTGAATATGAATATTACACACTGTAAAGTATATGCTTGGTATAGAGGCTCATTTATTGATATTGTGTTGTGTAACGGATCACTAACGGATATTCAAAATATCAAAATGTGAGGAAAGTTATGAAAAAGAAAAATATAGAGAAAAAGACAAATAAAAAAGCCAATTCAAAATATCAAAATATGAGGAAAGTTATGAAAAAGAAAAGAGTAAACTGCCATTTTGGTCCCTGTGGTTTGGCCAGTTTTGCCACTTTAGTCCAAATCTCAAACTTATTACATCCAGTGCCCTGTGGTTTGGTTTTTGTTGCCATTTTGGTCCAAATTTCAAATTTGACTATAATTCCCAATTTCAACCCCCTGTTTTGTCCTTATATCCAGGGGTATTTTTGTCATTTTGGTTTTATTGTAAATGATTATTAATCCAAACACCCCCTAAACTCTGATTATAAATCCCAAACGCCCCTTTCTCTGCACTCTCTCTCTCTCTCAACACCCCCTTTCTCTCTCTCTCTCATCTTTCTCACTCTGCGCTCTCTCTCTCTCTCTCTCTCTCTGAACTACAACCACCACAATCACCACCCCCACCACCGTATCATCACCACCACCAACTCTGCTCTCTCTCTCTCAGAACTACCACCACACCACCACCCCACCACCGTATCATCACCACCACCACCGTACCTACCACCACCACCTCCTCCACCGTTCTCAACTACCAGCACCACACCATCACCACCCTCTCTCTTTTTCTCTCTCTCTCTCTCCTCCTGCCGCCACAAACCACCACCACCGTGTCAAGATTCAATCGATTGATTATCAGAGGAATCGAACCAGTCATCTGTACCGATTCGTCACATAAAGAAATCTTGTTTGTTAATATCACCACCTCCATCATCATCGGAAACAAACAAACAAAAAGAAAAACACATCTCTGTCATTATCACTTGGAGCTGAAAAAAAAAATCAAAACAAAAGAGAGGTTTATCGGAAACCTGTTGGAAAAGGATGTCGCCGCCGCGTACGGCGGTGCTGCCACCGTCGTCTACCTCTTCGGTCTCTCTTCTCACTCTCTCTTTCTCTCTGTCCCTTCTCTCTGTTACGCCGATGTCGCCCGTCACTCACCACAACCTGATGGTGGTGGTCGCCGTTTCAACTGCCGAAGAGGAAGGTGTGGTTGTCGTTGAGAGACACCGGAAATCAGGGAGTCAAAAAGGGGGGGGGGGGGTCCGTCGCAAAATTCTGCCCCCACCGCCGCTGTAAGTGGCGGCGTCGCCTCCCGCCGTCGCCGGTGCACCACCTGGAGATAAGAAGAGATGAAGAGATGAAGTCTTTGAAGAGAGAGAGAGGGTTCTGTTACTTCTGTATGTGTGGGTGTATATATATTATATATAATTGTTTTAGGTATTAAATATATACAATTAAATATAATAATTTTTAAAATACCCAAAATACCCCTGGAGATAAGAACAAAACAGGGGGTTGAAATTGGGAATTCTAGTCAAATTTGAAATTTGGACCAAAATGGCAACAAAAACCAAACCACAGGGCTCTGGATGTAATAAGTTTGAGATTTGGACTAAAGTTGCAAAACTGGCCAAACCACAGGGACCAAAATGGCAGTTTACTCAAAAGAAAAATATAGAGAAAAAGACAAATCAAAAAGACCGAAAGTGGATTTAGAGAAAAAAATGACGCACAGTTATGACGGTTGGGTCATTTATCAAACGTGAGAAGATCAACTACAAAGAATTGAAGATGAAATACAACATGCAAGTTTAGTGAAGTCATTTTGTATTTTTGTTTTACAAAAAAAAAAAAAAAAAAAATTAGACAATTAGGTTAATATTATATTTATTTAGTTAAAGTTAGGTGCGTTAAATCGGAAGGAATTAGTAAAAGAATACTTCAAAAATAGTACGGAAAAGAGTAACAAACAAAGCTCAGTTTTATTCATAGTATATTAATGTGTATTCATTTTTTTAATCGTGTGCCAGCTAGTAAGTGGTTGGTGGATGTGCGTTTGGTTGGAATATTTATGCTAGTGAAAACATAATGGCATTAAAGAAATTAAAAAAAAATATTTTTATGTATTTAAAAAATAAGTAAGAAAAACAAGTTAACTATTAATCTATACGTTGCGCTATTCTCTATCTAGACGACAATCAGATTCTGTATATTGATATTCATGTCTAGGTCTAGGTAGGAGGAGCATATGTAAAAAAGCTAGCTTCTCTTACAATTTCAGGTATTTTCAGTTCGTGTAATCATGATGATACAATGTCTTTTTATTTTAGTTACAAATGCCATCATTTTACGTTCAGGGTATAGTAAGCAATCAAAAATATGAGTACAACAACAGGTTTGGTTTCAGCAAGGGAGCTTGTAAGCCCGCACCCGGCACCGGCTATGTCTAACAACCAACCGCAACCGCCAAACCCCCCACTACCACTACCACCACCACTCCGTTCTGCCCCAACTTTCGTACGGCCAGCACTACCACACAATCTTCCTCGCGGCGATCTACTTGCTGGTAAGTTCTATTATTGTAAGAAAAATCTTTTAATTTTCTCACAATTTGAAACATTGCATATTTTAGCGATTCATCTAAAGTTTATCTAAAGGAACACGTTCTAACAGTTCAGCAGCTCTTGATCTTTTCTAATTTTGGGATGCTCCTCCTCTAACATAAATAAATAAAATTTCCCTTAAAATAACAACACTAGTTAAATTCATTTTTAGCTCTTGTAATTTATTCAAAATTACTACTTTAGTCCATTTTTTTTTTCTGTGTTTTGAAGACATTCTTGTTGCTAAAACATGTCATTATAGTTCATATGATTAATTATATTAAGCTTTATGTGATTTGACAAAGTATCCATCTTAAACAAAAAAAAAAAAAAAAAACAAAAATATAAATATATATATAGAATAAAATAAATACAAAATTTGCTTCTCCCTCTCTCTCTCCTTCTCGACTCTCTCCATTTAAAATTTAGGGGAGTCGGTATGGTTGCGGGGACAGAGCTCAGGGAATGGTTTCACCGATCGCTGAACCACCCCTAGTGTTTGAATCGGGAGTGGGGAGTAGGAGAGAGAGTGTTTTTTCGGTGTATACTCACCGAAGGTGAAGAAGAATAAAGGGATGAGAGAGAGAGGGGAGAGGAGAGAAAAATCAATCAAAATTTTTTATTTTTTAATCGAGTGGGTGTTTGAACCATACGTAGTGTTTGAGTACAAAATGGGGAGTGAAGGGGGGAGTTGACATGGCTTTATATCATTGGGTAGAGAAAACTTAAACAACCTAACTCACCTCAACCATATCGTCCACCCTTAGACCACCCGTAGTGGGGCGTGATTTAAAAAAAAAAATTTGAAAAATAACGCCCCAAAACGCCCCCACTACCATTACATGGGGCGTTATTTAAAAAAAAATCAAAAAAATGAAGTTTGACGTTTTAATAACAACGCTGATGCAAGTTTGGCACATGTTTGTTTAACCAATCAATTTTGAGCATTTGTCTGACAACTTTGGAGAACCCCCATGCAACTTTGACTAGCCAATCACCATCCATCTGTTTGCTATTTTTTTTTTTTTTTTTGTTTAATGATTGGAAGGGCATTATCAGGCATTATTCCCACTACGCCACTTTTGCAATAACGTCCCATGCTGACTTGGGATGACACGTGTAGGATAATGTCTCATGGTGGGGGCATTATAACAATTTACCACTACACATGGTCTTATAATCGATACTATCTAATATACCATTCTCAATAATTATCATTGTAAATTCATATCTCTCTCCTTTTCCCTTTTTGTCTCTCTCCATTTAACATATATAATCCATACTCTCTAATATACCATTCTCAATAATTATTATTGTGAATCTATTAAGTCTTTGTTGGGACATTATGGATCATAAATAGGACGTCAACAAGATGCATTTAAAATTTTATGTTTTTAATTGGGTTACATGGGCATATGCCTACTTGGGGTTGAATAAAAAATGGGTTTGAATGGGCCAAAACTAAATAGGTTATTGGTGTTGTTTTTTTAAGCTTATTGTGCATAAATGTCGTATTCGTCTTTAATTTTTATAGGCTTTTATTTAAAAAAAAACATACATATAAAAATTGTGTGACCCAAGAAAGTGGCCGATGGGCCGGCCCTGGAAGAAAGACAGAGAGAGAGAGAGATCAAATGAGTGTGGGCGTGAGTACCACTGTTTCAAGGTGGTCTTGATCTTCAGTTTGTAGTTATGGTGGTTTGAAAGGGCAGGTGGCGTGCAATGGTGGTTTCTTGTACTCATATATGAGCAAAAACACACGAAGTTGTTGGATCAGAGAGAGAGAACCGGCGTTGGTGCGGTGACAAAAATGGCGGCTAGAAAAACGGCCGGCCAAATATGGTGATGAAGAACATAACTATTTATTATATAGATATATGCGTGTATATATTATTGCTATTAAAAAGGCTGGAGCCTATATATATACATATGTTTACTCTTAGCAAATTTAACACAAAAATGCAACGGTGTTTCTAAGGCAAAAGAAATAAACTATTAAACTAAAGCGAGAATTTTAGTAAATAGACGGTACTCCATACTAATTATATACTTATATATTCTTATGCTACATTTGTAGAACAATATATGGATTCGGTTCCATAGTAAAAATGTTATAGTATCGGTACTAATAATTTGTCTTTCTCAGTTGCTTTAAAAAATATTCACTAGTAGAAAAGTTGTCGTTTCGTGCACCAATATTCATTGGAAATACGTAGGAACCAATCGTGTCCACCAATATTCATCGGAAAAGGATGTTGTCTAAAGTTCTTACGCATTTCCAACCACTTATATTCTTTTTCAGTCATTCTAGCATTTCGGAAATAACCTTTCCTACACATTTCTCATGCAACTTTCCTTCTCATTTCGGACAATTTTTATTATTTTCTTATTTTTCGTTGTATTTGGATACATAATATCCTACGTATTTCGGACATTTTTCCTAAGCATAGCTAATTTACATAACCTTGCAATTATTTTCTAGAAAGAGAAGACTACATCAATATATGTGTTCCTCTATATAATGCTTCAATTAATGGAGATTGGGATGCTGCAAGTTTCATCCTACGTGATAGGCAAGAGCTAGTAGGATTTAGTAACACTGAAAATCATGAAACTGCACTACATATTGCTGCTTCGTCCGAAAACACCGAATTTGTGGAAAAACTTGTAAGACAAATGGGCAAGGAGGAGCTAGAGCTTCAGAATAAAAGTGGTAACACAGCCCTATGTTTGGCAGCATTAGCTGGGAACAAGAAATTGTCTGAGATTTTGGTGAATAGTAACAGGGGATTACTAACAATCCCAGGTAGTAGCGGGATGATGCCACTCTACATGGCTGCTTTATTTGGTAACCATGACACAGTGAAATATTTGTATGATAATTCTCAAAAAATGACCGGCGATTATTGGACAAGCCAGAATCGAGGTTGGGTCCTATTGAAATGCATCGAGGCTGATCTTTTCGGTAAGTAATTTTGTTGGTGGTTGTTTCATATTATCCTTTTCTAACCCATTGTTTAGTGTTTTGCATATCATTGTTCTCAAGTATTAATTAGCTTTGTGATACCATCTTTTCTATATTTAAACCTAAGAGCTTTTAGTACTTAATTGTTTAAATTTCAATATTCAAACTTTATATATGCATAACATTGCAACTATTTCAGAATCTGGTTAGTCGTGTTGTGTATGCATCAATGAAACAATGCGACTGTATTTTGAAAACGAAGGGGGTCATTGGGAACATTTTCAAAATAACAAAATGAATGTGTATTTTGGATTGAGTTAAAGGCTGAAGAGATGAAAGAGTTTTGGTGGTTTTAAGTTGATAACTTTCTTCTTTATATATTAGGCCACACGGGGTGGCATCGTTATGGGCCGTGATAGAATCTATCACTCGTGGAACACCGCCCCGCCCAATTCCATCACTAGTGATGGAGTATAACGAGTTATGGGCATAACGCGTTGAACTTTGAGGAGTGATAGGGTATGACTTGTACATTGTGCATTAATACTTGTACATTGGAATCCCATCACTAGTGATACCACCCCCCTACATTTCTATCACTAGTGATAGAAATTTGGTTGATGACATGGCATGATTTTATTGGACAATGGGAGTGATAGAATCTATCACTAGTGAACCACCTCTCCTCCCCTTAGTTCCATGATTTACTAAAGTGACGTGGGACTCTTAAAGGGACAAAGCACCATTACACGAACACTCTTTGACCATGACCGTGGCCAATGGGTTAAATGTGATATTTTGATGGCGCAATTTGCACCCTAACGCCATCACCGTTTGGGAGTTTGCTTTATACATTCATCAATACTGTGAGATGCTAATCATCATCTCTATCGGACTCGTGATACCTAATGATTTCTGTACTTCACAATTATATGATTATCATAATTTTTGTTGCTACTAATATAAAACAAATCATTTATGTACACATTTATATCTCTAGTTTGGATCGAGAAATATGCTCATATTATGTGGATTAATTCAATCAGAGATTTGCGGTTCCTTTGCGTAATATATTGTACTTTTTTGAATGTTGACATCCATACATTCTAATACAATGCTTCGGTGTTAAACTCACTAACCGATAATCCTATTCATCCTAGATATTGCACTAAAAATCTTGGAAGATAACCCTGAACTTGCACGAACTGAGGATGTACTTGGAGTTTTGGCTCGAAAGCCCTACGCATTTAATAATAAAGAACCGCATTTTTACTCAAGAGCCATAAAGTCATGTAAGTATCTCAACTTGTGAATTAATTAATATCTGATATACTGATTTTTTTTTTGTTGCTTTTGGTGCTAATAGGATTTTTTTTTTTTTTTTGCATGGATTTTGGGTTTTCTTTTAACTCTTTGGTATTTGGGTGATCCACTATCTGATATAGCGGATGTGGTGGTTTATTGGGCAGCTGATAGTGAGGCTGTTGTGTTAATGTGCGAAGGTCGAGCAGATCACCCAATAATGCCAAAAGGGTTTCAAAAATCACCGAAAATTGTGCAATTAACCTTATCCTACCAAAAGAAAATAACAACTCTTATTATACTTCCTTCTTATAAATATACTTCATTATCTAGTAATTATGCATTCATAGGCTTTCTCACAATCAACTTTGTTTTCTCTTATTATTGTTTATAGGTTTTGGAGTACAGGTGAAAGAAAAGGAAACTGAAGCCATGCAGTTACTTAAAATAATTTGGAAAAATATAATGAAAATGCCTAAGGTTGACTTTAATCTCTTACTTAGAGGCCCTGTTGACCCAGTGAAGAAAGATAAAAACGGAAACATGATTTTGAAAGACGGGAAACGAACATACTCTTCCCGGGTGCTATTTGTTGCTGCAGAGATGGGCAATACCAAATTTCTGGTGGAGCTCATTCGTCAATGTCCCGATCTCATATGGAAGGTAAATGATAATAATCAAAGCATATTTCACATTGCTGTCTCTCATCGTCATGAGAGTATCTACAATCTATTACATGAGATAGGGTCTATGAAGGACATGATAACTCCACTAAAAGACCATGAAGGAAACAACATGTTGCATTTAGTTGGGAAGAATGCAGAGAAAAATCGACTTCATGCTGTATCAGGAGATGCCTTTCAAATGCAATGGGAATTGCTATGGTATAAGGTAAATCTATCACTTCCAACTTTTGTATCTATAGATAAATTGTCTTTTCTTTTTAAATCCAATGACAAACAACATAAGTTAGGGCTTTACCTATTTTGAAATTTTAGTAATAGAGGATGCTACTAACTTGGTATTGGAATGTAGGAAGTAGAGGCTATGGTCCCTTTTTCTTACAGAGAAAGGAAGAATGCAGATGAAAAAACACCACGTGAACTATTCACCGAAAATCATAAAGAATTAGTTTCCAGAGGTGAAAAGTGGATGAAGGGAACTGCTAATCAATGTATGGTGGTTGCTGCTCTAATAGCCACCATAGTGTTTGGTGTAGCATTTTCGATTCCAGGTGGCTATGATCAAAATAGCGGGTTTCCTATGTTTATCCGCAAAAAAATCTTCATTGCATTTGTCATATCGGATGCTATCTCTTTGATCTTCTCTTCAGCTTCAATCCTCATATTCTTATCTATCCTAACATCTCGTTACGATGAACAAGATTTCTTTGAAACATTACCCCAAAAACTTATGATTGGTTTAGCAACACTTTTCCTCTCTATAATGACCATGATGGTTGCTTTTAGCTTAAGCTTCTTTGTGCTTTATCACAGCAAGTTGATCTGGGTGCCTATCCTTATTAGTGTAGTGGCTTCCGTACCTGTCATTTTGTATGCTAAATTGCAATATTCTCTTCTCAAGGACGTGTATCACTCAATATATGGTTCCAAGTATATATTTAAGCCGAAGAAACGTATGCTTTACAATCAGAAGCCAAAATTCTAAGTGGTGTTCTTGGGTGTATATAGTTTGAATGTGATATTTCAATTGACAATATCTTTTATGATCATGTCTTGAATTGTAACTACGACGATGTGTATTAATTTCCTTTAGTCACTATGTTGGAGATTTTATTCCTTTTATTGTTTAGCTTAATATAGTTCATTGCGTTAATACTTTAACTTGCTTCAACACTACACAACACGAGATCACTACTGCTAGTATTTTTTTGTTGTGTTTCTCGCAGGTTGGTTCCTAGTATCTGACTCGGCTCTAAACCGGACATAGTCTGCCACAATGCAAGTAACCGCCACTTTTTAATATCATTTGTATTTCGGCTCAGTGCCTTTAGTTAATACACTGGCCCAAAACCTTTAATTCAACTTACACTCAAATTTTTTATGTTTATCATGAATCATACTTATTTTTTTAAAAGCAAATATTTCAATATATTCCATGAAAGCTACTAGCAAGTAGCTAGACGCAAAATACAGAATGCTGTTGGAATTAAATTTGCCTTCATAATCTAAGTTTACTTGTATAATAATGAAAGTTTTTATGTTTAAACAATCTCTCTGTCTAATCTAGTTAATCTCTATCAAATTGGTGTCAGAGCAGAACCCACTTGGAAAGAAACCTGTGAAGTCGATCATTGTTTGTCTCATCAACAATTGCTAATTGTACCCGTCTGTTAATTGCCCTGAATCAATTCACTGTTTTATGTTACATTTGGCATATCATTTCATTGATCAGAATTCAGAAGTATAATAATCAAGGGGTTTGTGATTTTTTCTGACATTGAAACAGAGAGATCAAGACCAAAAATTGATCATTTGCAACCATTTTCATAGTCTAGTTCGTTTATTATCCAACCCATGTTTCATCAATGTGTCAAAAATACCATTAGAACCCTGTTTCCGATCAAACTGACAACAGCTAAAGGTTTATTCCATTGTCAGCAATTCAAATCAAAAGAATGCATTCTGGTTATTTAAAGTTAGTATCAAATCACCAATCCCTTCTTCGCACCATCAAAGAACACACCTTTTCAAAAATCTTGAAGGATGAAAGCACCCTTTAAACAATCGCTTGGGGCAATATGGAGAAGTATTTTGAAAAATTTAGGCATATGGAAGGATGAAGAAAACCCAAGTTGGTTTTCTTGCTGGAAAAGGAATTTTGTAAAACACTAAAGCAAAGGTTTTAGTCACAAAAGTAAAACCTCCAAAGAACAAATCATAATTACAAGAAATCAAATTATATAAATCTTGGAATGGATGGAAATTAACATAACTATGAATTAAAGAAAAGAAAATGAAAGACAATATGCTACGTAAGAATTAAGAGTACGTGGCTGCAAGAATACGAACTCATACATGGAATATTTGGTACGATAATCCTTCATTCAAAAATTATAAAACCAGGTAAAAATGGCACCAGAAATTGAAGAGATCTTTGTTAAAGAAGCTTGAAGATGAAGGAACAAAGCCAATCTTTGAGTACAAGTATGATGCTGATGCCTCAATGTACAAAGTGACTAAAGCTAAAGATAGTATTCAACTGCACAACATAGATGATATGTACAACATTTTAAAGCTTGATGTTGTTGATCTGTGCAAGCTGAAGCTGAAGAATCCAAGCAACTCTTTATTTGCTGACTACTTTGAGTAGTTTCTTAAGTTTCAAGAAAATGAGAGGAGAAAGTGAGTTTTAGTAGCATTAGCCTAAGGGGTGTCTGTTGGGTATATTTGAGGCCGATACCTACCAAAATATTCTAAGGTTGTTGTTCTGACTACTTGATGTTTATTCAAGATCTTAGTTAGTGTTGGCGTTCTATGTTGGTACTGAAGTTTATAATTTTGTTGAAGACACTTGTGTACTACTGTTCACAACTGCTGAGAGGATCTTGGAGTTAATACGGATTTATATGTTCCACTACAGACAAACTAACAAAGTTATGCGACACTGCAACTGCAACTACTTATAACTTTTGTTAAAGATTAGTTTGTCTATTTGTTTTTTTATCCAATCATGTGAAAGATTAGTTTTTTTTTTTTTTTTTTTTTTTTTGAACCGCTAATTTCTTTTAATCTTTGCCATCTGTGGGACTTACTTGAACCCAAGAACCCCCCCTTAACCCAGGTATTTAAAGGTTTTTTCTTTGCTAATGGACCACCTCCAACTATTCTCCGACGCCTTGTCAGATGTACCACATATTAACAGCTATAAACATGAGAAAATATTAAATCCAATCACACTTGAGTAAAACTTACTTGGCATAAGAGTGCTTTTCTAAGTTCTTTCACAATATCAGCTGCGGAAGGACGTTTAGTGTGATCTTCGTGTAGACATCTGTATGCAATTGCGGAGAACTTGTCCAAGGAATCAGGTGATAATTATACTTGTAAACAAAGGTCAATTGTATGCATCTTTCTCTCCTTGTAGCAGCTTTTAGCAGTTTCTAATAGAAGTGGATGATTGTAATTCTCAACCAGCCTTCCACACAACACCTCGAACAAAACTACGTACCCCAAATGAGTAGACATCGATCAGCTTCATTTGTCAAGAATCCAGTGATGTGTGCACGATTTCCGGCAACCATGCACACGTTTTCCATTTACTAGCATGCATTTCTAGTTTTATATTTGTTTAATTATCATGTAGTGGGCTAGTGGTAGTAGTTAATTTCAGTTTATTCCTTTATGTGTCTTTGCTTTGCATGTTTATATATTTTGCAACAAGTACTCTCAGGAGGATTATGAATGAAAAATGATAAATTGAATCTCTTCCAAAAGTCTATCAATTCTCTCTAGCTTCTATCTTTTTTCTTTGGATCAATTGGTTAACGATTAGGTTCGTAACAATTGGTATCAGAGCCGCCGTGATCCCCCTTCGGACCTATGGCTGCTCAAACTCTATCCAAACACGAGTTGTTCGATCGAATCGAGTCAAGTATTGCTCGGATGATCGATATTCTCAAAAACCGACCTCGGTTCCCAACCTCTCCACCGCCTAAAGTACCACCACCACCCATTTCCGCCACCGAACCACCGGCTTGCGCATCATCACCATATGTCATTGCTGCGCCACCGAAACAAGTGCTCGTTGCAGTTACACTTCCACCAAAAACTACCCCCAACACCCGGTTCACACCATCACCACCACCAACTTCTGCTCCCGTAACATCTCCACCACAAAAACTCACTCCCATGATTACATCAACACATGTTTTCTCTCCATCTTTCATAAACACAGGTTCATCATATATTAAAAATGTTTTGGCTCCAAGAATCGAGTGGCGTCCGCCATGGTGCTTCGTTTCTGCTTCTCCAAATGCCGTAGGGAGGACCGAGTGGCGACCACCGTGGCGTTGTGCTATGACCCGTTCATATGCCTCCGGAAGAACCGAGTGGCATCCTTCGTGGCGATTTGCTATGTACCATCCGGAACTCGTCCTTGAGGACAAGGAGCGTTTAAGCGGGCGGGATTGATGTGTGCACGATTTCCGGCAACCATGCACACGTTTTCCATTTACTAGCATGCATTTCTAGTTTTATATTTGTTTAATTATCATGTAGTGGGCTAGTGGTAGTAGTTAATTTCAGTTTATTCCTTTATGTGTCTTTGCTTTGCATGTTTATATATTTTGCAACAAGTACTCTCAGGAGGATTATGAATGAAAAATGATAAATTGAATCTCTTCCAAAAGTCTATCAATTCTCTCTAGCTTCTATCTTTTTTCTTTGGATCAATTGGTTAACGATTAGGTTCGTAACATCCAGTTTCTGCATAAGGGGGATCCTTATACCCGTATGTGCCAACTGGTGGAGTAAAAAGAGTAGCGGGTGGTAAAAATGTCAGAAAGACCAAAATCGGATATTTTGGCATTCCATTTGGTATCCAACAATATGTTGGAGCTCTTAATATCACGATGTTGTATGGCCCATTTAGGGTTGTGAAGACGCTTAAGACCACGGGCTGGCCCAATGCATATGTGAAGTCGGTTGATCCATGAGAGGTCTGACTTGCCAAGATGCATGTCTAGGATTTGGTTAGGTTGATACTCGTAGACAAGCATACTCTCACCCTCATTGTCAGAAAACCCACCAAATATATATTTTTTTATGATTAAAGTGAGAAAGCATTGTGATCTCATTCTAAAACTGAACTGTTCCTTGTCCGGATTTGGATTTGGGATTGAAACGCTTAATTGCAGCCATAACCTGCCTACCTGATAGGATGAGTTCTCCTTTGTAGACTCTCCCGAATCCACCTTTACCGATGATATTAGTTTCATCAAAGTTGTTGGTGGGCGGTGGCCTCTTTTATATCTTGGAGCAGAATTCTAAGACGTTCAAATGAACTGGGAAGCTCATTTTTGTTTCTATGATATCAAAACAATTACAATTAGTGGTGTTTAGAAACAAGAAAGTACAGTAGAGATGTGTGTTCTAAATAGCAAGCTGGTGAGTTATTTATAATGTAGGAGATACATAGTCGACATTATATAATTTATAAGACCGATTCTTGACAACCCTGGTAAGCGTTTCATGCACGAAAGCTTACTTAAGAAAAACAAATATTAGATAACATTGACCACTAAATTAGTGTTGTGAATTATGTATAGTTATGTTATTTCCTACTATGTTGTAACAATTATTTATTATATAACGTCTCTCAATCTCACCCCATTCAGGTAGAGAAGCATTCTCCCACATGGTATAGAGCCTAAATCGGATCCTCTGTCTCCTTTCTCTGATTTTCTTTTTCCCTCCCACCGCCATCCTTCCATGGCAACCTCCGATTCCTCTTCTTCTTCCCATCCAATTGTAGATCCACTAGAGGAGGATCTAGAAAACCTTATCCTTGTTACCGAACACACCCGCAAGTGCGGAATCCGAACGAGTATGCAACCGAGACAAGAACACACGCACAAGAGAAATATTCACACTTTAAAGCTCAAATGTATTCCACAATTGTTACAAGATAAAACAACAAAGTTCTCTCAAACTCACTGAATATACTCTATGTGTTCTGTTTGTGTGCAACCTTATCTGTTCTGCAAGAGTGGCCGGCTTTTATACCAAAACTTATCTGGAACCCCACGAAGAATTACACATGGCCCAACAAAGGCCCACGAAGATCATAACCCACGAAAGACCATGGTCTTTCGTCCAGTTACAGTTTCAACGAATAACATGTCATACGAAGTATGTTCTTCGTGGATCTAAGTGAAAGAGGTTTTTCGCCATGGCTGGTGTTCTTCGTAAGGGTTTTTCTTGGTTCAAGGTCATTTATGGGCTGAGGTGCAGCAACAAAGCTTGCAGACATGCAGATTAGAAACAAACAGCCGCATACATATTGCTATCATCAATCAGTTTGCACTTCGTAACTGTTTCACGTACACGATAAGCATCATATCGGGTCAAGATAGGAGGATATCTTGACCTTGACCTTCACTTCATAACGATGTCGAACCGAGCCGAGCTGCATCCACAAATATGCATCAACAAACTCCCCCTTGGATGCTGCTCGTGATGGTTCGTTCTTCACATAGTTGTCGGATCTTTAGAGTCTTCACGTGTCATTGACAGGGAGTGTATCAGCAAACTCCCCCTTGAACGTTGCTCGTGAGACGCTGATCTTCAAATCTTCAGATCCTTGTGTTGTCGATGAGTGGTCAGCGGCAAATTGATCATCTAGATCCTTTGATTGCATCCATGTCGTGTCTTCATTCCAAAGCTCGTCATCTAACACGTTCTCTTCGCCTTTAGCTAGTTTGAATGTCGTATCTGCACATACAAGAAAGCTAAACACATAATGAGAACAACCACTTGGAATATAGTCAATATAAGCAAATGACACACATGTGACCAACTCTCAATCAACTAACGACTGACAACAGTTTGAAAGTTGTAGAATTTGAACAATTTTAGGATTTAACTTTCAAAATTGGTTAACTTTGACCATTTATGAAGATGCAATTGTTTAAGGTTTCAATCAGGTTTCAGGTTGAAAAGACTCGAGATCCAACATCGGGCAATCAAAATAAATTAGAAATAAAATCTTTTTGGTTTTTATAAAGTTTATATTAAACCACACCTAAAATCTTTTTGGTATTTTTTTGAATATTTCAAATGAAATGATGGAAAGCAGTAAATAAATATATACAGAGATGCAGAAACGGAAAGATGTAAATAAATATTTACAGACATTCTTTTTGTGAGTTTCGAGGGTAAGAGAATCATATCAATGTACGGTCACGCCAAAAAGCTCTTGTTATTTAATTAGTTAATATTAAAATAAGCATCCTATAACGATTATCGGTATTGTTGTCCACTTAAGCTCAACTTATCAGATGTACTCGCGGTTAGGGGATACGATTATGGTATGATTTATACTTACCGACCGATGTTCATCCACACACATTCCCGTATCAAGGTATGCACGAGAGTTCATCTTAGTGGTGAGTATACCATTTATCATCTGTTTTCAATGTATATGATGTGAGATACTCACTTATTCGAGGATGAATACAAGCCCTATGTGATTAAATCACTTATTAATGAGGAACTTGATATTCGATGCATGCATGGCACGAGAGCAAGTCCGTGAACAGGTTAGTACCATGGTACCGACAAAGAGACGAACTTGACTCTCGGATGATAGATGTGATTTAGAATCACTTATTCAGGGGTGACTGTTGTAACATTCGTCAAAAACGGATATCCGACACGTTTTAGAACTCGTAACTGAATCATCGCGAAAGGAATAACGAAAAAAATTAGTTTATTTGCTTCATTTAATATCATATATTTTTAACTAAACATATAATTCTATAAAGCATATATGTCACACCCCGAACGCGTAAAACAACAAATCGCGGCGGAAACATCGGGGCGTGTTGCGACAGAATTAATTGTTTCATAACCATGGCACACAAAGTGTATTTTATTTATCAACAAGGGTGTTACATTGTCTCAAAACAGTAAAATAACGAGTTCAGAACATAATTAAACATAGTCTATCATCTTTTAAAGTCTCTAAGGCACAGGTCCGCCCTAGTATCATGATCAACATCCTATGGAAAAGCACCTGAAAACACATGTGAAAATAGGTACGTCAGCATAAAAATGCCTGTGAGATACATAGGTTTTTGAAAATAGGATTCATGACTTGTGTTTAAGAAAAATGTTTAGTCATGAACCTTATAATTTGCTTTGTCATGTAAATCATTTGAAAACAATAAGATCAGATGATATGTATAAGTAAATGTCAGGTTAAATAAATAACCATGTAAAAATGTGTTTGTATAAGATAAGTTGTTTGTAAATCAATGTCTTGTGAAAAGTATATTATTTGTATAAAAATGTTCTATGTCTCAAACTGAAATGATTCAAATAACGTTACGCCATGTAATACCATACAAACACTTATATATAGGAAGTACCAGCGGCGTATCCACCATGCTTGTATCATATTACACACGCATCGTTACTTAATCACTTAATCAAACCAAACCAATTGTCAAATGTATTGAAAAATATGTCAAAGTGTTTATGTCAAGATGTAAATCATGTCAAATGTCTATGTCAAATATCCATGTCAAATGTCTATGTCAAATATCCATGTCAAATGTCTATGTCAAATATCCATGTCAAATGTCTATGTCAAAATGTCATGTATGGAAAGTGAAATGTCTCAACTAAACCATATGCACGAAAACAAAGTATTGAAGTAAAACTTGGTTTAAATCAAAGCTATGTTTTGTGTAAATGCATGCAACTATTTAATATGAACATCTATGCGGTATTGTGAATATGCATACATCCAAGCCTGGCGACTGTGGTGATAAACCCTTTAAACAAATTAAAGGTCTATCTGTCTTATGTCAACGAATTCGGTCATTCCTTTCTGTCCCCTTACCCTGGGATGTCCGGAACGGGAGTTGTCAATTCCTATGGTACCACTACCTACTAACGAACGGCGTAGCTAATGTTAATGAATGTATTGTCCCATGTAAACAAACCAAATGTCATAACAAAATGTGAGCATGTGAAAACGATGCACTAAGTATGTAATCAAATGAACATACGTAGCGTGAAATGTCATGTAAAACAATGTACTAAGTAATGCACACAATGGGCACACCTAGCAGGAAATGTCATGTAAAACAATGTACCAAGTAATGCACACAATGGGCACACCTAGCAGGAAATGTCATGTAAAACAATGTACTAAGTAATGCACACAATGGGCACACCTAGCAGGAAATGTCATGTAAAACAATGTACTAAGTAATGCACACAATGGGCACACCTAGCATAAGATGAAATGAAATCATGTACTATAGTGTACTAACGAACATAGCATGTATATGATGTGAAAACAGGAAAGCATGAAAGTAACAAGTAGGCACATGTGTTCCACCCCAAAACAGTTTGGAAAACAGTAAAAGAGGGGTCTATGTACTCACTTGAGATTGCTCAGTTGTATAAAGATAACCACCAAGCAACGCTAGAAATCTCGGAATCAAACGGCACCTAATATAGGTATCTATGTTAATAAACCGGACCTATCTCGGAAGACTGGGTAGCATTAGGGTTTGTAAACCAAATGAGTGTCGGAACTCACGTGATATGGTTTAATAAAGCCTACATGCTAAATGAAACTTAACATAATTGTTTACGACCCATTACGACCCGTTTAGGTAGCTTATGCTACTTTAACGCATCGTGCGCGTGAAACGCGTTTGGACCGCCTAACTAGTCCTATGACAAGTATTATATGCCTAAACATGTTACATAATCAGTTACGTGACAAAAGTTTAGGTTACATATGCTAAATTACCAATTATGTATGAAAAGGGTATTCTGGTAATTTACCTAAGGCATATAAACTACCTATCATACAACTATTTAAACGATGTGACCATAGGGTATAACCTCGGAAGGTTATTCCCTACCTACTATGGTCACCTAATGTATTTGGTCGTATCCTAATGATCGACCAAACTGGGTCGGGTTCGAAGGTATAGGCGATTTATTAGATCGCTTACCCTACGACCCTAGACAACGTGGTAATCAGTAGGCATAGTCCCAAGGGACTATGACCATCGTGATTACAATCACGTTGTGAAGTTCAAACGAACTTCGCATTGACCATTACTGGTCAACGCTGAAAGTCAAACAAAGTTTGACTTTCTGACTCGAAAAGCAGTAAAAAATAAGGAAAAGAACGAAAGAATACTTACGAAGGGTCCCCGAATGCTAATCTAGATCAGTATAGTTCAGGTATGAAACAAGGTTTCAACTTAGAACACAACTAATAAGATTCTTGTGCCTTAAAACAATGAAAGGCATGGGGTATATATAGTTTTCGGGTAACCGTTAGGATCGTTTCTTGAATAACGTGATCGAATCTCGTGCGTACACTTGTCGGAATGTTATGGAACCACATATGCTCCTTAACTTAGTGACACGCCAAGGCCCCTCGCGTCACGCTAGGCCCTTGTTTTGGCAGATTTTTCAGAAATGGTCCCTGCACTTTGTTTAAGCGATTTTCGATGCGTTTGAACCCCGTTAACCTCATTTCAAGGCTCTAAAATGAATTTAAAGAATAGGGAACTCAAAACATGCTCAAAGATATGCCGGATGATGGTTCGTTTGGTCGTACGAACGCGATGTTCGCTTAATTACGACGGAATGCGCATAAGCGCGAAAAACGATACAAATGACGCAACGAATGGATTTTTCTTAAGGCGATCACTAAAATATAATATAGTCATGCTTACATAAATTTTTGGATGTCCAGATGTATTCAGAACGTAAGTTATGCGCGAAAATGCAAACTTGTGCACTTTTTGACACTTTTAGTCCCTGAATGTCCCAAAAGTTTATTTTAGCACACCAAACCCCTCAAAGCCTATTTCTAAGCTATGTAAAGGATATTTAAGGTGTGTTTAACTTATGGTCATGTTCCGGAACGTTCGTTACAGTTCAAATTGACATACTTTCGCAGTTTGTCATATTCGGTCCCTGTAAGCGAATTAACTTGTTTTTGCCATACCAAAGCCTTCAAAACTTATTTCTAAGTTATGTAAAGGTTATTTAAGGTATGCTGAGTATATGTTGATGTTCCGGAGTATTTCTCGCATTAAACTGAGTACGTTTACGCACTAGTTTGCGTATAACTCTCCAGAAAGCGATGTAGAGTTTGAAATTACATAAAAGTCAAAACATGAAAAATGTATAACATAACAAAACAAACATTGGGATCAAATAACATTGTTTTATTGATAACAGAACTGTTCATAGTGATTACAAGCACAGTTGTTACAGTCTCCCCTACTTGTGGAAATTTCGTCCCGAAATTTATTTAGAGGAAACTCGTGGAAAAAGATGTGCATATTTTGCCTTCATTTGATCTTCGCGTTCCCAAGTAAACTCAGGTCCACGTTTAGCTTCCCAGCGAACTTTGACCAAAGGAATGCGCTTGCGTTTAAGCCACTTGACTTCACGTTCCATGATTTCCACTGGTCTCTCAACAAATTTCAGTGTTTTGCCAACACGAATTTCGTCAAGCGGTATGGAGTAGTTCTCATCGGCTGTACACTTCTTGAGATTTGATATGTGAAAAGTTGGATGAACATTTCCAAGTTCAGGAGGTAACTCAAGTCTGTAGGCTACCTTTCCGATTCTTTCGACGATCTTGAATGGTCCAACGTATCTAGGTGCAAGTTTTCCCTTCTTTCCAAATCTGATCACACCTTTCCAAGGTGAGACCTTAAGTAATACTCGATCACCGACTTGAAATTCCAAGGCTTTGCGTTTTGGGTCCGCGTAAATCTTCTGACGGCTTCTAGCTGCCTGAAGGTTATCACGAACTTTCTTGACCTTGTCAGTTGTCTCTAAAATGAGGGCAGGTCCAGTAAGTTGAGCCTCGCCAATCTCATTCCAGCAGACTGGTGAACGACATTTTCGACCATAGAGAGCTTCGAAAGGAGCCATTTTGATGCTAGTGTGATAACTGTTGTTGTAGGAGAATTCAATCAATTTAAGATGTGAATCCCAGCTACCACCAAAATCGATCACACAAGCTCTTAGCATATCCTCCAGAGTCTGGATTGTTCTCTCAGATTGACCATCCGTTTGCGGATGATAAGCTGTGCTCAGATTAAGTTGGGTCCCCATAGCAGATTGCATGGTTCTCCAAAAATGAGAAGTGAAACGAGCATCTCTGTCAGAAATGATGTTCAAAGGAACACCATGTCGAGCCACAGTTTCATCTACATAGATTTGAGCAAGTCTGTCAGTAGGAAAATCCTCGCGGATTGGCAAGAAATGCGCTGACTTTGTAAGACGATCAACGACTACCCAGATGGCATCATGACCTTTCTTTGTGCGCGGGAGTTTGGTAACAAGATCCATAGTAATGTTTTCCCATTTCCAAACTGGGATCTCTGGTTGCTCCAATAAACCCGAAGGACGCTGATGTTCAGCCTTAACCTTAAGACAAGTAAGGCATTTTGATACGTATAAGGCAATGTCTTTCTTCATACCAGGCCACCAATAGTGAATACGAAGATCCTTATACATCTTATCTGAGCCCGGATGAATGGAATAACGAGACTTATGGGCTTCATCCATAAGCAAGGTACGGATATCATCCTGGCTTGGGACCCACAAACGGTCCATGAAGTAATATGATCCATTGTCCTTCAGTTCCAGAGCAGGTATTATGTGATAGGGAAATTCCTTATCCATCAAACCTTGTGAAACACAAGATTGCTGAGCTTGAGAAATGCGTGCTTGAATATCGGATCGAGCTTGAATAACAGATTGAACACGTACACAATGAAGCTTAGTACGTTCCTTACGACTCAATGCATCAGCTACGACATTCGCCTTACCAGGATGGTAGCGAATTTCGCAATCATAGTCGTTTAAAAGCTCAACCCAACGTCGCTGTCTCATGTTGAGTTCTTTCTGGTTGAAGATATGCTGAAGACTTTTGTGGTCAGTGAAAACCACACATTTTGTATCGTACAAATAGTGTCTCCAGATCTTGAGAGCAAAGACAACTGCACCCAACTCAAGATCATGAGTGGTGTAGTTCTTCTCATGTATCTTCAACTGCCTCGATGCATAAGCTATGACTTTGTTCCTTTGCATAAGAACACAGCCAAGACCCAATTTCGATGCATCACAATACACAACAAAATCATCATCACCCTCAGGCAATGATAGAATAGGCGCATCGCAAAGCTTCTGCTTCAGGTGTTGAAAAGCTTCCTCTTGTCTGAATCCCCAATAAAAGGGCATTTTCTTCTGAGTTAGAGCAGTTAGAGGAACTGCAATCTTAGAGAAGATTTCAATGAAGCAGCGATAATAACCCGCTAGACCAAGAAATGAACGAACTTCAGTAGGAGTAGTAGGCGTATCCCAATCCTTAATCGCACTGATCTTGGAGGGATCTACATGAATACCTTGTTCGTTGATAATGTGCCCCAAAAATTGAACTTCTTTAAGCCAAAATTCGCACTTGGAGAATTTGGCGAAAAGTTGCTCTTTCTTCAGGAGTTCCAGAGTAAGACGAAGGTGCTGCTCGTGATCAGCTCGCGTCTTAGAGTAAATCAAGATGTCGTCAATAAAAACAATGACGAACTGATCCAAATAAGGTTTGCAGACCCTATTCATTAAGTCCATGAAAACAGCAGGAGCATTAGTCAAACCGAATGGCATGACTGTGAACTCGTAATGTCCATAACGAGTACGGAATGCTGTCTTCGGAATGTCTTCTTCTTGCACCCGAAGTTGATGATATCCAGATCGCAGATCAATCTTCGAAAAATAAGAAGCGCCTTGTAACTGATCAAAGAGATCATCGATGCGAGGTAGGGGATATCGATTCTTGATGGTAAGCTTGTTAAGCTCACGATAATCGATACACATCCTAAAGGATCCATCCTTCTTCTTGACAAAAAGAACGGGAGCACCCCAAGGTGAAAAGCTGGGACGGATAAAACCTTTGTCAGAGAGCTCCTGAAGCTGTTTAGACAACTCTTGCATCTCAGACGGTGCAAGACGATATGGAGCTCTGGCAATGGGATTTGCACCAGGTACGAGATCAATGCGGAACTCGACTTGGCGTGCTGGAGGTAGACCAGGTAAATCTTCAGGGAACACTTCAGAATAATCCCGAACGACAGGAATATCTGAAATAGACTTACCCTTGCCTTTATCTTCTGTAACATGTGCTAAGAAAGCCACATAGTTCTTCTGCAGATACTTCCGAGCTTTAAAACAAGACATGAGTTTGAAACCACCGGTGGGTTTCTCACCTTGAACCTGCAGAATCTCGCCTGTCGAAAGTGGCACACGAACAATCTTCTTAGAACAAACTATCTCTGCGTGATGCTTGGATAACCAATCCATTCCCACAATAACGTCGAAGCTTCCAAGTTGCATAGGCGCGAGGTCAATAGGAAAAAAATGGTCGTTAAGATTCAACTGGCAGTTGCGAAGAACAGAATCAAGAATAATGGGTTCACCATTAGCAACCTCTACTGTCAAAGATTTGCCTAGTTTCGTTCTAGACACTCGAAGCATTGGTTCAAAAGACAAAGACACGAAACTCTTATCGGCACCAGAATCGAAAAGAACAGATGCAGGCTGATTATTAATAAAGAACGTACCGTTCACCACATTATCGTCAGCCTGTGCCTCTTGGGCATTCATGTTAAAAACTCGGCCTCGAGCCGGAGCCGGATTCTGGTTCTGGTTCTGGTTCTGGTTCTGGTTGGCTAGCCTTGGGCACCGATTTCTATAGTGGGTCAGATCCCCACAATTGTAACAAGCACCCGGTGGGTATTGTGGTCGTGCAGCTTGACCCTGTTGCTGAGCAACTTGTTGAGCCGGGTTCTGAACCGCGGGATTCTGAGCAGACCGACAAACATTGGCAAGATGGCCTGATTTCCCACAGTTAGTACAGAAACGGCATGGAAGTTGCGGCTGGTGGTGACTGTTGCATCTATTGCACAAAGGTGCATTCCATGTATAGGGTTTCTTTGCTGGAGGCTGCGCAGGTTGGTTGGGAGCTGCCAGATTAGCTTGGGCAGTGATAGCAAAATTTTGGGAAGCCTTACGCTTCCTTGACCTCTTCGAAGAACCAGAGTTCTTTCCACTCCCGTTTTGACCTTTCTTGCTATCTTCCTTGTCAGCCGACTGCTTCTTGCCCTTGTCACCCTTCCTGTGTAACTTGTTCTTCCGGATCTGCGACTCAGTCAATGTCGCAGATAGCTCGATCGCCTGACGAAGTGTGGCAGGGTTACTACCAGTAAGAATGTCTTGTACCGAATCAGGTAGGCCATCGATGTATCTCTCGATAGCCTTGTCGAGTGGGGTGACCATTGTTGGGCAAAGCAAACTCAACTCTTCAAACCGATAAGTATAAGCCCTGTGCTCACCACTATCTTGCTTCAAAACATCAAACTCCTTCTCCAACGCTCGCTGTTCATGGCGAGGACAGAATTCCCTCATCATAAGGGCTCTAAGTTCAGCCCATGTCTGTGCGAGAGCAACTTCTGCACCCCGGTCTCTCATAACCCCGTTCCACCATGTCAAAGCCCTCTTCTGAAATACGCTCGAGGAGAACTCGACCTTGCGATTATCCGGACACTGCACATGGCGAAAAGTATTCTCTATGCTCTCGAACCACTGAAGAAGCCCAGTCGCTCCCTCAGAACCACTAAACTTGAGTGGTTTAGCCTGGTTAAAATCCTTGTATTTGCATGGAACATTGTTGTTGTTGTTGGCTTGGTTCCACTGAGCAAAGAGATTTGGAAATTGAGCAGCCATTTGCTCAGCAATAATTTCTGCCAGTTCGGCAGTCGCAATCAGATTGTCGCGTCGAGGAGGCATTCTAAAAGAGGAAAACATGAAAAGAAACGAGTGAGATTATTGGATGAAAAGAATGAGATGATAAAAACAAGAATTGCAAACAGCATAGATGGTGGTCATTCGTCCGTATCACAAAGCAAACAAACGACTCACAGTGACTAATCAAAGTAAATGGATCAAAAATAATGTATAATGAAGACATGCTCGCCTATAAGTGAACACTCATCCCAAGAATTCCCAGGTAAGCACAACTGGTCTCGCGTCTGTTTGAGATGTATACGAAGTGCTTACCTAGACAGAAAACCCAGAATACAGGCATTCACCCTTCCAGTTTGCACATGTTCACATTATTTAAAACCCAAAACGTTTGACGGGATTTTGAAAATTAGAAGGCACAAGGCCAAAACCAAACTTGAAAAGGGTTCAAAACCTTACAATTGAGGGTTAAAAACCTTGTAAAAATTTATTCAAAAACAGATGATTGTTTTTCAAAAAACGTTTCGGAAAAATTTTGGTTCCTTGTTTTGTTAATCACCTAAGGATAGGTGATGTATATGTTTTAAGATCTAAACACAAGATAACTTGTGTTAGGTTCCTAGAAAAGTTATAGTCTAGGTCAAAGCATTACTAATAACCTAATTCCCTATAACCATTGGCTCTGATACCAACTCTTCTGTCACACCCCGACCGCGTAAAACAACAAATCACGGCGGAAACATCGGGGCGTGTTGCGACAGAATTAATTGTTTCCTAACCATGGCACACAAAGTGTATTTTATTTATCAACAAGGGTGTTACATTGTCTCAAAACAGTAAAATAACGAGTTCAGAACATAATTAAACATAGTCTATCATCTTTTAAAGTCTCTAAGGCACAGGTCCGCCCTAGTATCATGATCAACATCCTATGGAAAAGCACCTGAAAACACATGTGAAAATAGGTACGTCAGCATAAAAATGCCTGTGAGATACATAGGTTTTTGAAAATAGGATTCATGACTTGTGTTTAAGAAAAATGTTTAGTCATGAACCTTATAATTTGCTTTGTGATGTAAATCATTTGAAAACAATAAGATCAGATGATATGTATAAGTAAATGTCAGGTTAAATAAATAACCATGTAAAAATGTGTTTGTATAAGATAAGTTGTTTGTAAATCAATGTCTTGTGAAAAGTATATTATTTGTATAAAAATGTTCTATGTCTCAAACTGAAATGATTCAAATAACGTTACGCCATGTAATACCATACAAACACTTATATATAGGAAGTACCAGCGGCGTATCCACCATGCTTGTATCATATTACACACGCATCGTTACTTAATCACTTAATCAAACCAAACCAATTGTCAAATGTATTGAAAAATATGTCAAAGTGTTTATGTCAAGATGTAAATCATGTCAAATGTCTATGTCAAATATCCATGTCAAATGTCTATGTCAAATATCCATGTCAAATGTCTATGTCAAATATCCATGTCAAATGTCTATGTCAAAATGTCATGTATGGAAAGTGAAATGTCTCAACTAAACCATATGCACGAAAACAAAGTATTGAAATAAAACTTGGTTTAAATCAAAGCTATGTTTTGTGTAAATGCATGCAACTATTTAATATGAACATCTATGCGGTATTGTGAATATGCATACATCCAAGCCTGGCGACTGTGGTGATAAACCCTTTAAACAAATTAAAGGTCTATCTGTCTTATGTCAACGAATTCGGTCATTCCTTTCTGTCCCCTTACCCTGGGATGTCCGGAACGGGAGTTGTCAATTCCTATGGTACCACTACCTACTAACGAACGGCGTAGCTAATGTTAATGAATGTATTGTCCCATGTAAACAAACCAAATGTCATAACAAAATGTGAGCATGTGAAAACGATGCACTAAGTATGTAATCAAATGAACATACGTAGCGTGAAATGTCATGTAAAACAATGTACTAAGTAATGCACACAATGGGCACACCTAGCAGGAAATGTCATGTAAAACAATGTACCAAGTAATGCACACAATGGGCACACCTAGCAGGAAATGTCATGTAAAACAATGTACTAAGTAATGCACACAATGGGCACACCTAGCAGGAAATGTCATGTAAAACAATGTACTAAGTAATGCACACAATGGGCACACCTAGCATAAGATGAAATGAAATCATGTACTATAGTGTACTAACGAACATAGCATGTATATGATGTGAAAACAGGAAAGCATGAAAGTAACAAGTAGGCACATGTGTTCCACCCCAAAACAGTTTGGAAAACAGTAAAAGAGGGGTCTATGTACTCACTTGAGATTGCTCAGTTGTATAAAGATAACCACCAAGCAACGCTAGAAATCTCGGAATCAAACGGCACCTAATATAGGTATCTATGTTAATAAACCGGACCTATCTCGGAAGACTGGGTAGCATTAGGGTTTGTAAACCAAATGAGTGTCGGAACTCACGTGATATGGTTTAATAAAGCCTACATGCTAAATGAAACTTAACATAATTGTTTACGACCCATTACGACCCGTTTAGGTAGCTTATGCTACTTTAACGCATCGTGCGCGTGAAACGCGTTTGGACCGCCTAACTAGTCCTATGACAAGTATTATATGCCTAAACATGTTACATAATCAGTTACGTGACAAAAGTTTAGGTTACATATGCTAAATTACCAATTATGTATGAAAAGGGTATTCTGGTAATTTACCTAAGGCATATAAACTACCTATCATACAACTATTTAAACGATGTGACCATAGGGTATAACCTCGGAAGGTTATTCCCTACCTACTATGGTCACCTAATGTATTTGGTCGTATCCTAATGATCGACCAAACTGGGTCGGGTTCGAAGGTATAGGCGATTTATTAGATCGCTTACCCTACGACCCTAGACAACGTGGTAATCAGTAGGCATAGTCCCAAGGGACTATGACCATCGTGATTACAATCACGTTGTGAAGTTCAAACGAACTTCGCATTGACCATTACTGGTCAACGCTGAAAGTCAAACAAAGTTTGACTTTCTGACTCGAAAAGCAGTAAAAAATAAGGAAAAGAACGAAAGAATACTTACGAAGGGTCCCCGAATGCTAATCTAGATCAGTATAGTTCAGGTATGAAACAAGGTTTCAACTTAGAACACAACTAATAAGATTCTTGTGCCTTAAAACAATGAAAGGCATGGGGTATATATAGTTTTCGGGTAACCGTTAGGATCGTTTCTTGAATAACGTGATCGAATCTCGTGCGTACACTTGTCGGAATGTTATGGAACCACATATGCTCCTTAACTTAGTGACACATCAACTTAAAACATGTGGTTAAGAATCAATTAGTTGCAACTTGTGCTTAAAACACTGAATCTGGTCCAGAAGGGGGCTCGCGTGACGCCAAGGCCCCTCGCGTCACGCTAGGCCCTTGTTTTGGCAGATTTTTCAGAAATGGTCCCTGCACTTTGTTTAAGCGATTTTCGATGCGTTTGAACCCCGTTAACCTCATTTCAAGGCTCTAAAATGAAGTTAAAGTATAGGGAACTCAAAACATGCTCAAAGATATGCCGGATGATGGTTCGTTTGGTCATACGAACGCGATGTTCGCTTAATTACGACGGAATGCGCATAAGCGCGAAAAACGATCCAAATGACGCAACGAATGGATTTTTCTTAAGGCGATCACTAAAATATAATATAGTCATGCTTACATAAATTTTTGGATGTCCAGATGTATTCAGAACGTAAGTTATGCGCGAAAATGCAAACTTGTGCACTTTTTGACACTTTTAGTCCCTGAATGTCCCAAAAGTTTATTTTAGCACACCAAACCCCTCAAAGCCTATGTCTAAGCTATGTAAAGGATATTTAAGGTGTGTTTAACTTATGGTCATGTTCCGGAACGTTCGTTACAGTTCAAATTGACATACTTTCGCAGTTTGTCATATTCAGTCCCTGTAAGCGAATTAACTTGTTTTTGCCATACCAAAGCCTTCAAAACTTATTTCTAAGTTATGTAAAGGTTATTTAAGGTATGTTGAGTATATGTTGATGTTCCGGAGTTTTTCTCGCATTAAACTGAGTACGTTTACGCACTAGTTTGCGTATAACTCTCCAGAAAGCGATGTAGAGTTTGAAATTACATAAAAGTCAAAACATGAAAAATGTATAACATAACAAAACAAACATTGGGATCAAATAACATTGTTTTATTGATAACAGAACTGTTCATAGTGATTACAAGCACAGTTGTTACAATATACAAGATTAATTTATAAAACTTGTTATTTTTAGACATGGTATTTATTTATAAGTCCTATAAATATAAAGGTTAATGGCACTCAATTAAGAAAACACTTAAGTAAGTTAACTTGGTTAACTAAGTTTATAAAGATGAAAAGGACTAATTATGTGATTATTTGAAAGATATATTGAGAGTTAGTGTCACAAACTTCAAGGGCCAATATTGCCAATACAACCATATTTCACCATATTCAAACATGACTCCTTGTTCAGCAAGTTGGTCGCTCAAACAGGAAACATCAACAACTTCCATTTCCTTTTTCACATTTCGCTGATTGTTCGAGATGTTGTTCGATTCCGCATTTCCTTTCCTTTTCTTCTCTTTCGGTTCCTGATTTCTCGGTAATTGATTAGAATCCGCGTTTCCATTTTGCCGATCAACATGAACATAGACCCATTATAGCACATATACAATGCATCACAAACCATTTCCAACCTTACGAGACTCTATATAAACAACATCTCGACACCCTCAATCCTCACACACATCTCCGCCCCTTTCTGTTTCGCCACTTCAAAACAATCCACCGGAGATATACAGACGCCGACGGAGATCGCGAAGACATCGAAGAACGACCGGCACGCGGCACGCCTCGTTTACGGTATACGTTCCATCTATTCTTTTGTTTTCTTTTCGTTCGTCGTTACTTCGGTTCTGTCAATTTCAAGTTAAACACTGATGACGGGCCATTGGATTGATCCATTTACCCGCCTTTGGGCCATAGCCACACGAGCCCAACAGATAAGGCCCAAGAAACGATGTTACTTGCCCACTAAGGTTCTCTCTTTATAGTATGAGCGGGAAATAAGGACTCAGAGGACTCAGGCAAGCATTTAATGACTGATATGTAAAGGATCTCGGCTGGCACTGTACTTCTCCAGCCGGAAACATTAAATGAGGCGGTCATCTTACCGTTGGGGGTCAGACACGTGTCTGAGCCCCCCGAAGACTCTCGCAACCCGTTAGATCATCTCATCAAAATATCTCACATGTAAGATAAGGTCTAATACTTATATAAGAAAGAGAAGACGGTAATGAAGCAGGATCGAAGGTATCACATTAAAGACTCTCTCATTTACTCCTCTCCCATTTATTCCGACCAAGATTCTCATACATTAAACACACACACATTTATTGGATTCACACCTTAGAGGAAACATTCCGATGATCATACTCATCGGAATAAACTCCTCTAGCTCTCCGGCAAGTTTACTTATTCTCACGCCGGAGCTTGGTCACAGATCCCCCCCCCCCCCGGGGTCCCCCGTGGCGACGCTAACGGTTTGCTTTTTTGTAGCTACGAAGGCTGGGATATCTTGACTTCAGCGAAGACCCCTTGAACGTCAGTCGGGATTTGGGTATTTGACATTGGCGCCATCCGTGGGACCTCAATCCGACTGGTGTTCCCACTCTGAAACTCCGACGTTGAGATAACCCGTTTGACAAGAAACAACATGGCTACTCCACCCAGCTCACGTACCATCCAGACGGTACAGAACGACCATGATAAGGTCACAGTGGAAGATATAACTCATAAAGAAGAAAATGAGAATCAAGTGGAAATTCTGGAAAGGGAAGAGGCCATCACTCCGGATTTCGTTGCCATGCACTAGGAGAAACTAAAAAAGTGTCTCGAGGACTTAGAAAGACAAGAAAAGCTTGACAGCCTCAGGGCTAGACTCTCCTTCGACACACCTTCCAACCAGGAAGGGGGTGGACCTACAAAATACGGGCAGTGGAAATGACCCACTAGAGACTTTCATGACGGCCCTTAGACAGATGTCCTCGGAAGAGAGGGAAGTTCTCATTACAGGGAAGGAACAAAAAGGAAAGGAAAAGGAGAAGGAAAATCAAGGCGGTGATGGTCTGGATCAACCCTACCTCCCTAGGGACTTGGCTGAAATTTCAAAATTCACTAGAAGGATGGCTGAAGCACCCATGCCCCCCAAAACAAACCTACCTCCAAACTTCGACAGGTATGACGGGACTAGAGATCCTGAGGATCATCTCCATGCCTTCAGGGGCGCAGGGCAGTTGGGACGGTGGCCCATGCCAGTTTGGTGCCACATGTTCGTGCAGACCCTGACGGAGGGAGCCAGGCTCTGGTTTGACAGCCTTCCCCCCGGAGGTATCGACAACTATGAAGAGCTAAGCGAAAAGTTCCTCAGGAACTTCGGTCAGCAAAGGAAAGTGGTCAAGAACCCAAACGAAATCCTACACGTAAGACTGAGGGACAATGAGCGAATAGATCAATACATGGAAAGGTTTGTCAAGGAAAGCATGAACATCAAGGACGTCCCGGAGGTCATGAAGATCAGCAGTTTCATCAACGGGCTAAAACATGCACAATTATGTGAGAAGCTGGGGGAGGAGTTCCCACACTCATTTGACAACCTCATGGACAGTGTCAGAGCCTTTGTTAGAGGCAAAGACACAGTTGGCAAAGCTAAGGAGATGGACACCCCACCCCGAAGGGTCAACCCAGCTACAAAACCTCCTGAGAAAGGTACACCTTACTCAAGAAAACCAGCTTTTGATAGAATGTTGCATGATAGAGCGAGGCCCTCGTATTCCCCATACAGGCCTCGGGGGAGAGGCTCATCCCCTACTCTGACAGCTTCACCCCTCTCACCAAAACCCCAAGTGAAATACTGGCCACTGAGAGGGTGAAGCACTCCTTCCCAAGACCGCCACCCATAAAACCCGGGCCAAAAGCACAACCGAATGAATATTGTGATTTCCACAAAGGATTCGGTCATAAAACTGATGATTGCATGTATCTAAAAAGGGAAATAGAGGCCGCGGTAAAAACAGGTAAACTGGCCCATTTGGTTAAAGAAATTAAGGAAGGCGGGGGGGACCGCAAAGGGAAAGATGCGAGGGAGCCTGGAAGGGCAGATGTAGATACGATTCGAAGGAGGAATGAATTTGATAATACCAGGAGTGTAAAGGCCAGAATTCTGGGCTCCCCGGACCGCATGAAAGCTACCATCTTGATGCCACACCTGGAGGAAAACGAAGTACAGCGACTCCCCCTTAACATCTCAGCCATAATAGCTGGCCACAATGTGGCCAGAATACATGTGGATGGGGGATCCGGGGTAGAAGTAATCTATGAACACTGTTTCCTTAGATTTGACAGGGACGTAAGAGATAGACTTGAGGAGGACTCTATCCCCCTAGTAGGTTTCAATAACAGTGTGTCACACCCCCTGGGAAAGATCAGACTCCCATTTACAGTCGGGGTAGGGGATCGAGTCCGAACTATAAACCTGACCTTCACGGTGGTCTGGGCACCCTCAAAATACAATGCAATCCTGGGAAGACCTGGGATCGGAGATCTGCAAGCACAGGCATCAACCCCGCACGGAGCCCTAGTGTTCCAAACGACAAAGGGCTTGGCTTAGGTAGAATCTGCATATGAAGTAATTTCCTCCGTGTCCGAGGGAGAAGCATCTGAGAAACCCCAAAAAGATGGGGTCGAAGAGTGGGTGCTTTGCGATAGATTCCCGGAGCAGACGATCAAAGTAGGAAGTCACCTGAGTGACAAGTGCAAGAGTGCTCTCAAGGAACTGCTCCTTCTCAACATAGATGTGTTTGCATTTCAACACGGGGATATGACAGGAATCCCAAGAAGCTTAACCGAACACCGACTCAATACATACACCTGGGCAAAGCCAGTAAAACAGAAAAAAACGGAGCATGGGCCCCAGTAAGAGGAGGGCCGCCTGCGAAGAAACCAGGAAGCTGCTTAGAGCCGGAATAGTAAGGGAAGTAAAGTACCCATCCTGGGTTGCCAACCCGGTCATGGTCCAGAAGAAAGACGGAGGGTGGAGGATGTGCATTAACTTTCAAGATTTGAACAAAGCATGTCCCAAGGACTGCTACCCCCTCCCAGAGATAAACGTCCAAGTGGACTCCTTATCCCAATACCCCCTGAAGTGCTTCTTAGATTCCTATAAAGGATACCATCAGATACAGATGTCAATGGAAGACGAGGAAAAGACCGCCTTCATCACAGACGAAGGGACATTTTGCTATACCAAAATTCCCTTCGGACTCATAAATGCTGGTGCCACCTATCAAAGATTCATGAATGCCCTTTTCAGGGAACAATGGGGACGAAACCTGGAGGTATATGTTGATGACATTGTTATCAAAAGCTTGACCGAAATGGCCATGATAGATGACATAGCCGAGACCATCCGAACCATGCAAGATGTGAATATGAAGTTGAACCCTGGGAAATGCTACATCGAGGTAGAAGAAGAAAAATTCCTGGGAGTAGTAGTCACTAGGGGGGGAATCAAAGCCAACCCGGAGAAAACTCAAGCCGTGGCCGAAATGCGATCCCCCAGGGCCCTAAAAGACATTCAACAGCTGAATGGAAGGTTAATCACATTGAACCGTTTTTTTGTCAAAGGTAGCTGACAGGACCCTTCCCTTCATGAAGGTACTGAAGGACTGCCTCCAAACAGACTTGTTTAGATGGACCTCTGAGGCAGAAACCGCTTTTCGAGAAATGAAGGATTATATTTGTAAGCTCCCAACTCTAGCCACTGCAGTACCCGGGGAAGATCTACTTCTGTATTTGTCTACTTCAAAGACAACCATAAGTGCGGTTATGATGGTAGAACGGGAGGGGAAGCAGATACCAATATACTTCATCAGCAGGACCCTCAAGGGTCCTGAGGAACGCTATATGCCCCTAGAGAAGTTAGCTTTAGCTCTCGTTTTCGTGTCCCAGAGACTCAGGAGGTACTTCCAGGGACACAAGGTTACCCTAATGACAGATCAACCCCTCCAGAAAGTGCTAAGAAGGCCGGAGTTGTCGGGACGGCTGGCTAAGTGGGCAGTCGAGTTAGGAGAACACTCCTTAGAATTCAAAGCTAGAACTGCCATGAAAGGGCAAATACTGGCCGATTTCTTAGCGGAGGTCCCTGAGGATGAAGAAAGGGAACTTTTAAAGTGGGAAGCTTTAGAAAAGGAAGAGAAAGAGAAGGAAGATAAGGCAGTGTGGAAGTTGCTCACAGACGGGGCCTCTAGCGAAGAAGGTAGCGAGGCAGGCATTACACTGATCAGTCCTGAGGGGGTTGAGCTAACCTATGGCATCAGACTGAACTTTGAAAATACCAACAACACCGCAGAATATGAAGCCCTTTTAGCAGGAATGAGGCTAGCCAAAAAGATGAAAGCAAAGCATGTGGAAGCTAGCACTGACTCACAGCTAGTGGTCAAACAATACCAAGGAGAGTATGAGGCTAAAGACAACAACATGACCCGGTACATGGAAAAGGTAAAAGAGACAGCCGAAGCATTCAAGTCCTTTAAGCTAGAATACATCCCCCGCGGGAGAAACAGAAAATCTGATGCCCTCAGCAAGCTGGCCTCTGTGGCATTTGAACATCTAGCAAGGGAAGTCAAAGTGGAAGTCCTGACCTCCCCCTCCCTTGGCACAGAAGAAGTAGCTGCGGTCGAAAATGCACAAGAGACATGGATGACACCAATTGTAAAGTTCCTCAAGGACGGAACGCTACCTGAGGGAGACTGGGCAGCCAGGAAGGTGAGAGTCAAAGCCTTACAATATGAGTTGGTTGATGAAGAACTGTACCGAAGATCATACCTGGGCCCATCCCTGAAGTGTGTTGACACTGAAGAAGATAAATATGTAATCAGGAAAATACATGAGGGGATCTGTGCAATGCATTCGGGGCCAAGGACGGTAGTAGCAAAGGCAATGAATGCGGGATTCTATTGGCCTCGAATGTACGAAACAGCATCCGAAGAGATCAAGAGATGTGACAATTGCCAGGTTCATGCACCCATGACGCATCGCCACAAACACCCCATGATACCTGTTTCAACGTCTTTGCCTTTCCAAAAATGGGCCATCGACATTATCGGACCATTCCCAGAAGGTCCAGGAGGGGTCAAATACGTGGTGGTTGCCATCGATTATTTTACCAAGTGGATAGAGGCAAGACCCTTGGCAAAAATAACCGGAGAGCAGATGAGACGGTTTGTGTTAGACAACATTATCTGCAGATACGGCGTCCCATGGGAGCTCGTGAATGACAATGGCGTACAATTTGCTGGAAAACCCTTCAGACCATGGTGTGAGCAAATGCACATACACCAAGTGTTCACTTCCGTCACCCATGCCCAGAGCAACGGGCTAGTAGAAAGAGCAAATCAAAGCATTATCAAAGGGATGAAAGGAAGACTCGGAAGAAAACAAAAAGGATGGCTGGAGGAATTGCCATTTGTGTTATGGGCATATAGAACCACCCTAAGGAATGCAACGGGGAGACTCCTTTCAGCTTAACTTACGGGACAGAGGCTGTCATCCCGGCTGAAATAGGATCCCCGACTGCCAGAATGAAGCTCAGGGAGGCTCAAAATGAAGAAGACCTCTGGATGAACCTGAATCTGCTTGAAGAAAGAAGACAAGTCGCGGCAGTCAAGGAGGCTAAGTACAAAAAGCCGCTTGAAAGTTATTACAATGCCAAGATGAAAAAGCTTAACCTCGTCCCGGGGTATTTGGTCCTAAGAGCAAACGAAGCCAGCCTACAGGAGAGCACTGGAAAGCTAGGGCCCAATTGGGAAGGGCCTTACCAAGTCACATGGGCAAACGGCAAAGGAAGTTGTAAGCTGGAAACGCTCCAAGGCAAGGAGGTCCCCAGGACATGGAACCTCATGCAACTTAGGAAGTATCACATATGAGGGGTTTATCCCCCAGGAAAAACGGCCAGGGAGCCACTTTAGTAACAATTAACTGTTAGTCTGGGTCATACCCCAAGATAAAACTTTTTGTAAAAACTTGTACTAGGACAACTTAATCCCCAGAAAATGAATGAAAAACGGGCAATTCACTTGCCCCCTTTTGACAGAATGACAGGTGTTATATTAAGGCAGACGTGCCTAGTAGAACTATAAGCCTAATAACAAACAAACACATGTGCACAAGGTATATCGAACATACCAATCGCCCGGCTGTGGGGCAGAATAAGGGTCTAGCTAACCCAGAAAAAACGGACAAACAAACCAAAAACATAATCTCACATTATAAACTTGTCCAGCGATTGGCCTCGAACAAACAATCCTGGTTTATCAAACAAACCATAAGTACCACACACTTCTATAAACAAACTACAAAAAGAAGTCTTTCTTTATTTATTTGAAAAATAAATGTACAAAGGGAAGCCTTACTGACTTTGGCAAAAACAACTAACATACAAGGCAACAAACATAACAAACAAGACCAAAGCACAACTTCTTGCAAAACAGCCCAAAGGTCTTCAAGAAAGTGCCAACTTGATCCTTGGCAAAAGCCCCTGCAACATGAAAAAGCACAACAGAAAACAAGCAAAAGACAAGATAGCAACATGCAGTCATAAGTTATATGATTAAGTACTTAGGAGACCCCCTACACAAAGGTCCTCCTTCCAAACACCAAAAAAGTTTAAAGTATCCTAGGGTAAGCAATTATCCAGATTACAACCATATCGAAAGAGATTAATGTTCAGAAATCACTGGGGACCACCCCCAGACAAAGACTGCGGAGACGAGGGACCAGCGAAGGAAAACAGGGCTTTCAATTCATCTATTAATATCATGGGATGCTCCAGGATCTTCTTAAGAATGGCCGGGGTCTTACTCCCAAACTCCTCGTCCAGCTTAGATAGCCGCTTCTTAGCTTTGGAATTCTAAAGCGGAGTCTCTTTCCTGCGCAGACGCTGAGCAGAGTAAATATACCCATCCTTCAGCCCAGCCTGGTAGCCAACATCCTGATACGCCCTAAACACCTCCTCCAAGCCACTTTTAAACTCCTCTGACTGAGAGACGGTAGTAAGGAAGGCTCCGAAACCTTCAGTGATTAACCAATGCTTCTCCTTAGCCAACCGTTGGTTATCATCAGAAGTTATCCGATAATCTGCATACATAGTATTCAGCTGCTCCTGAGAAACGGAGCCAACCTCCTTCAGATGATTTAGCTCAGTGGCTAACTCTTCCTTCTCCTCTACCAACACCGCCATCTCCCTCTCCCAGGCTCGCTCCCTTCGCTCCAACATGGCTCCAGCCCCCTGGGCAAAAAACATCATAAAGAATCCAAAAGCAGTTGGAAAATAAAAAAAAAGGGGGGGAGGGGGGAGAAAGGCTATGTACCTTCTCCTCTTGCAATGTTCTCTCAGCCTTGACCACTTGACATCTAAGTTTAGCAGCAATAGACTGGGAGGTCTTGAGTTCACCCTTGAGTCCTTCATTTGCCCTCCTCAAATCGTCAACTCGCTGCAACATGCCGGCACCCCTGAAAAAACTCTCACAAAGTGACATGCTATACTGATCCTCAAAAAGATCATCCCTCAAAGCAGAATTCATGAATCTATGGGAGGGAGGAACAACATGACTCAAAAAATCCCTGGCAGTTTCAGGGGTCCCTATCACCGAAGAGTGAGTTATTTTCCACTTAGGGACATAGGTGAAAGGGATGACATTAGCAAACAGGGGAGCCAAAGGGGACCGATGAGCAAGACCCTCAGATTGAGAAGGTTTACAGGTCCCAGTAGCATGGTGAGGAGAGAGTTCAAAAGCCGAGGCAACACGAGCCATGCTTACCTCCAGAGTCTTATCCCGAACACGGGAAGAGGAGGGACCAGTAGGGATCTCTATTGGATCATGAGAACTTCCCTACTCAAACAAAAAGAGAAATGAGAACATCAAAAATCTCCCCAGAACAAAATAAATATGAGGCAAATAGGTAAAAGAAAAATACGCTCACCAACAATGGTGCACTCACAAGGCTGGAAGACCGATGGTGCTTGGACAAAGAACCTTTAACCCCAGCAGGGGGAAGTTTGGAAGCAACCTTTGATGAAGGAAGGGGCTTCTGTCCACTGGCACTCCGGAGCCTTTTCCGGATGTCACGAGGAGCAGGGGCTGGCGTAGGACTTACAACTTTCCTCTTACGAACCAAACGGACCTCCAGATCTTCATCGTCACTCTGACCAGAATGCTTAACGGAAGGGGGATCAGGGGAACTCTGCTCCCCATCAGAGGAGGTCCCCTCGCCCCCTTCCACAGCGACGGAGCCTCCGGCCTGGGCAGACCCCCCGGTAACCTGCATCCCCACGCTCCGGTTCAAACCCGGATCTACCTCATCACCAACTACAAACTTAACATCCCTAGAATCCCCTTGGAGCAGTCTCCACAAAGTCAACTCTGCATAAGGGAAAACACTAAAGACGACTGCACAGACAACAAGAAACAAAAGCAAATGAGAGCAAATCCAGGGCAAAAATATACCTTTGTTACCGAAAAAATCCTTGGGACGAACTGAGTAGGAAGGGCTAAATCCCCCCATGGCCAGGACTCCCTCAGAAAAAGTAAAAGCCCTCGTCGAGTTTTCATACATATGTTTCCACTGAACGGTCTCGTTAGCAGACAAGGTGGGAACAGTATCTTCAATAGTGGCCTCAACATCTCTTGGCAGTGGGGACTCTCGTATCATGGCAGCGGAAACAAAGATGAACCTACTCTTCCAATCCATCGAGTAAGTGGAGGTTGGCATAAAGGTATAACAGGGTTTCGACACACTATTCTGCCGCTTGGCAAAAGTAAACCAATCTCCATCAGAGACCAATTTATAAAACATGCAGAACAAGGGGACAGATGGCTCGCTGAAAACGGCCGCACAAGACAACTCAAAGTGCACCACTCTCTAGAGTATAAAGGACAATCTGGTCCGGCGTACATTCAGCCAATTCGTTAGGACCTGACAATGTTGGAGAGAAACGCCTAGGTATCTTGAAAGTATCGACGAAGGACTCCAAGTCCTTCGCTGTCAAAACGGAACAAAACATTGACCGACCTGTACGGCTCATAATCGGAGAGAATGGTGATCGGAGAAGTGTATGGAGAATAGAGAAAAAGGGGTTATGATGGAAGTTGAAGGAAGATTTAGGAAATCAGGGGGTATTTAAGGGAAATAACTGACGAGTATAGAGCAAACCGTCACATCACCATTCATTTCAAATTTAAACCGCCCAACACGTGCTCCAATAGGATTAAACCCCAGCCGTCGATTACTGACGAACAGTGGCACCCGGGGAAGAAAAGGGGAGACACGTAATGATTAACTAGAGGTGGGCCCGTGTTCTTAGCCCCAAATAGGTTGACTGAACTGATGATAATGACTCAGCCCTGGATTACGAAGTTTAGGTCCCGCAACCAGGGACTAAAGATGACTTGACAATGGGCCAATGGATTGATCCATTTACCCACCTTTGGGCCATAGCCACACGAGCCCAACAGATAAGGCCCAAGAAACGATTTTAATTACCCACTAAGGTTCTCTCTTTAGAGAATGAGCGGGAAATAAGGACTCAGAGGACTCAGGCAAGCATTTAATGATTGATATGAAAAGGATCTCGGCAGGCACTGTACTTCTCCAGCCGAAAACATTAAATGAGGCGGCCATCTTACCGTTGGGGGTCAGACATGTGTCTGAGCCCCCCGAAGACTCTCGCAACCCGTTAGATCATCTCATCAAAATATCTCACATGTAAGATAAGGTCTAATACTTATATAAGAAAGAGAAGACGGTAATGGAGCAGGATCGAAGGTATCACATTAAAGACTCTCTCATTTACTCCTCTCCCATTTATTCCGACCAAGATTCTCATAAATTAAACACACACATTTATTGGATTCACACCTTAGAGGAAACATTACGGTGATCACACTCATCGGAATAAACTCCTCTAGCTCTCCAGCAAGTTTACTTATTCTCACGCCGGAGCTTGGTCACGGATCCCCCCCACCCCCATGGTCACCCGTGGCGAGGCTAACGGTTTACTTTTTTGTAGCTACGAAGGTCGGGATATCTTGACGTCAGCGAAGACCCCTTGAACGTCAGCCGGGATTTGGGTATTCGACAAACACAATGGATTCTTATTTTGGTTACATGTTCCGTTTCTTGTCTGGTTTATATTAACAAGAAAGACGACATCGCGCATTGTCGGAAAGAAAAGAAGTATCCCTGGATTTTGTAACGGAACACAACCACCCGACTCGCTACCACTTTCTGTTGGTCGCAACACACCTAAGAAGACGACCGGAGTTCGACGGAATTCACGCCATTCTATGTATTCGGTATACCTTTCTGTTCCTGGCATTTGATCGTTTTTCTCCTATATATAAACAAGAAGCAATAGCTAGCATCTATGAATCATGAACTGAAAGTTACAAATATACAAACAGTGCGTACGGTCCTTTTTAGAAAGAAGATGACAATTTCTGTTATTACTTAAAAGAATTACTAGTTGTAGGACCCGTGTGAGCACACGGGTAATATTAATAAGCATCGAAATCAAATACTAAAAAATAGATTATAATACATCATTTAAATTATTTGTGTTTAGTTACATTGCTTTATAAAACATTGTTAAAAACAATATGTGTTGTCTAAAATTCGTTTGTTGTAAATTTTATTACTATGTTACGAAAAAATTATTAGCTAAGGTTTGATATAGAAATAACCTAACTAATTGATAGTATGTTGTCTAAAATGAAAGCATGACCTGATTTTTATGTTGTCTAATAATAAAAAGATGACCTAATTTAAATAACCAAATGTTATTGAACAATTCACTAAAGCCCATATATTTGATCCTGTTATCATTAATAATGGGTTAGAGTTTAAAAGCCCATTAAAACCCTTATACAAAATACGGATCATAGTCCATTTTAAACTCTCATTTACAAATCCATCTCCATCTCCGTTCTTCAAAGTGCAGCAACGAAACGTCTGGGAGTTTTCAAGATTTTCGCTTAAAATCAAAAGATAATCTAAAAATTATTGATTCGAGTTTGTTCTTCTGGAATGTTTTCTTCATCTAATTTTTTATACCATGCTTGTATGTTTGATTTATCATCAAAGTTGTGCCGATCTATATGAACTGTAATTTGTAATCATATTTGTGTATTTTGATGTGTTGATGTTCGATTGAGGTTTATGCTTTTAGATTGATGTTCGATTGAGGGTTATACATTTAGGGCTATGTTTAAAATGATTGTTTATGAGTTCTTGTATAAAGATTTTATAAGATTATGATGTTTAGTATAGTTTCTGTTGCTGTTCTTGACAGATTTTACAAGATTATGATGTTTAGAATACTTTCAGTTCATAGTTCTTGATGTGTTACACTTCTGTTTTTTATATAAAGATTCTATAAGATTATGATGTTTGATATAGTTATATAATTTTAGTCTTTCACACATTGAATTATAATATTTTGGATATTGAACATCCTATGTATATTCATATCTTGATTACTTATGGTAGTTTAGATGATACATTTGTCTTTTCAAATGTTTGTTTATGACATATCAAGCTCCACTGATCCTTAATAAGAAGTAATAATAACGGTCCAAATGAAATGTCTTTCTTTTGTGATTTAAGTTAAATTGTGTTGTAACAGTTTGCAATGAGTTATAAAGCATCATAAAATCTGTATATCACACTTATAGATTCATGACAGTCTCAAACATAGATGATTTCATCATCAAAAGTCTTCAACAAATCAAGGACTTAGGATTTCATATCTACTTGTATCGATAATAGAACCAAATCAGAGCCTTAGAAACTTTTGACATCGAAAACAACATTTGGTCTTTCACATTCTTGACATTGAATATATAAAATAACCTTTTAACGTTATCTAATGTTTTAGTCTATTAGTTATACTCTTTTTAAGACTTGATAGTTATTATAACCTTTTAACGTTTTTCTCTGTTATTTATTAATGATATTCAAGTATTTTCTCTGACAGTTCAAACATAGAAGGATGTATGGGTTTGCTTCTTACATGACCGACAACCAAAGGAAATCTTTGGTTAGTATTTTAATCTCGGTTATGGCGATTTTATTTTCTTTATAACATCACGTTAGACGGTTTCTGATTTTAATATAATGTTCTGGACCAGTGGTTGTTGGAGGTCGCGGGTTCGAACCCGGCTTCCTTGTTTTTCGCTGCACAGTTGATCAGTTTTGTTTTTGTAAGAACCCGGCCTCCTGCTTCTGTTAATACCTTTTTATTCTTTTTGATTTAATATTCAGAATTGATCATATTCTTTTATTAATTACCTTTATAACAAAAACCTTTAATCCAATATTAACACTAACAATTTATAGTTTTATTTTAATTCTTTTTCTTTTACAATTTAATCCATTTATAACACAAATAATGATCTTTTTATTATTATCCATTAATTATTTTCTCTAAAATTGTTATAAAATAAGTAAATTCTTACAATACTTTTATAAACGTTAAACGTTAATTATAAATATCAATTAATTAAATTGTAAACTTTGTGTTAGGAATTATATTTAAGCATTCCTATATTAACAAGATCGTCATATTTAGGATAACCTTTTGCGTTCGCTCTCTTGGATTTTCCAATCTTACTCATGTGTACTTACAAGAAATCGCAACGCAATCAATGTGAGTATACTCGATCCCATTTTTATTTTTACACTTTTGGGTGCAACATGTGTTTTATACAAAAACACGCAACGCTTGAAACTTGTTATATGCACACTCTATCCATTTTTAAACATGAAACAATTTGATGCTTGTTAATATCGTATGCCATGTAAACTTTTCGTGTCTATATGCTCATTAACCTGGCTAAACTTATTAAACTTCTAAGACTTGTGAGACTTGTGAGACTTGTTAGACTTCTTATACTTATTAAACTCCTATGCTATAGGAGTACGCACCGCCCTTGAGTGAGTCTTGGGGTGTTTGCGTTGGAAACTTGGGTTTGACATATAGTGACACCGTTTCAGCATATTAGTAACTTGTATCATCTTATTCATGTTGGATATGAGCACATTTAAACATTTTATTCTACTATGCTATGTATCAAACTTGTATACTCGCCAACATATTTGTTGATTTTATTTTAATACATGTTGCAGGTTGATAGACAAGATGATGAAGAAGCAAGTTAGGGTGGACTAGAAACTCACCTAGAAAAGAAACTATGTTTGAAATTTGAATTATGTTTTGATTATGTTTGAACAATGTATGACATTTAGCATTTATAAAAATTGAATTTAAAGCATATTGTCATAATAGTTTTATGATGTTTTGAGCAATTTGTTCGTCTCATCCCGATGTTTCCGCCATCGGTTGGGGTGTGACAACTGTGATATTTTATCACTTATTGATGGTCGTATGCATCATGTATTATATACTTGTATGTATGATATGTACACGTATGTATGGTATCATGGAAGTATGAGACTTGCGTCCCCATTGTTTTCGGTAAAAGAAACAACCATGATACCCAGATGATAAACAACATAAAGACCACGTATCTCAGAACCTCGGCAATCTATCAAAGAAATTTCGGTACTGAGACCATACGCCAATGAGCGGTTCCCACACGGTCTTTAGTCGATTTAGGTTTATATCACCGTAATGATTGTGAGCCTACCGATACATCATATATAGAGCTACTAATCGTTTTTCATTTTAAGTTCAAAAATATGTCGACAGACCACTGATATGCTATCATTTTCTCTTTTGCTCACCAGGAAACTCATTTTTGTTTTTCTATTGTTTTTGTGTTTTTGAAATTTTTCGATGTTTTTGTATTTTTCGTTTTGAAATTACTCCCTTAAAATGCAAAAAGTATGAGAAATTAAAAACACAAATAAATATTTACAAAAATGATTTTCCGATGTCGGTTTACTCTTGCTTGACCTTAATGCCGTTTACCATTAGTAAATAGTCAAATCGTGATTTGTCAAATGTTTGGTAAAAAGGTCGGCACGTTGGTCATCGGTGTGGACCTTAACAACATCGATAAGTCTTTTATCAAAACAATCACGTATGAAGTGATATTTGATCTCGATGTGTTTGGTCTTTGAATGCTGCACAGGATTTCTAGTGATCTGTAAGGTAGCAGAATTATCAACGAAAATAGGAGTAGATAGGAATTCAAAACCATAGTCGCGCATTTGTTGTCAAATCCATAGAACTTGAGAGCAACAACTTGAGGCAGCAATGTACTCGGCTTCACAAGTTGATGTAGCGACATAAGTCTGTTTTTTGCACTTCCACGTGACCAGGCGATTACCTAAAAACTGACATCTAGCCGTTGTGGATTTGTCGTCGATTTTGCAGCCACCAAATTCAAAATCACTGAACGCGATCAAGTCGAAGCTATCATACCTAGGGTACCAGAGACCGGTGTCCAGGCAACCCTTCAAATAGCGGAAGATCCTTTTTGTTGATGCATATTTTGTGTCTGTAACTTCTTCTATTTAGCGTTGTAATTTACGGTCTTTATTTATCGAGCCTATACGTCCGTTGGTCGACCAAGTCGGATATCCTCCTATCCTACTTATGTCCGACAGTTTGTCTCATTTGATTTGTAATGTTATATAAACAATGCATGTTGCATATTGGGTATTAATTATGTTTGTGTGTTTATACAAGTCTGCTGCAAACTGTTAACAGTTTGTAGCATACAAGTTTTGCAGCCCTTGACGAAACTCTGTGTTTCATTGTTAACATGTATGACGAAACACCCTTGAGTGGTCAATCCAAGTTTCGCCATGAACAGTGACGAAACAACTAGTGTTTCGTCAACTTTGGTATTTCGTCAGGCCCATGTATGTGTTTCGTCGACCTATGGGTTGGGCTGCCTATATAAACCACACTTAGTTTCTGTGTGAAACCATGAGAGCATACCCTTTCTGTGAGTTTACTGTCAAACATTGTGTGTATGTGTTTGATGCTTGTTCTCATCCGTTTTAATCAATTGACTGTGATTCGTTGGTTACTTCGTGTTGTTATTATCTGTGTTTGGTTTGGCATCGTCACCGGGATTCCGCACTCGTGACCGTGTTTGATATAAACAAGGGTTTGGTTTCGTAATCGATCCTCCGAAAACGGACCTACAAGTGGTATCAGAGCGTTGGCTCTTATCCTTGTTTAAAACCAAACATAGTTGGGATTTTATCAAGTGTTATTTGTGATTTTTCTGAAAATATGTTCTTGAAAAACTCATAATTTTCTGAAAATCTGTTAGATCTTGTTTGTTTGCTAAAAAGTTTTATTAAAAACCTTGTTAGATTGAATGCTTACATGGTAAAACCGGGTTTTTAGTGAAAGTTTTGTGCAAATTTGTGATTCGGAAAATTCTCCGGTGAAAAACTTGGCCGGAAAGTTTATATATTCATCGGTTGTTCTTCAAGCCATCAAGTGTTCTTGAGATATTGTTATTTTTTTAAATTAAAAGATAAATTGATAAATTGACTAAAATATTGGAAACCATGCTGGGTTGGTAAGCAAGGTGTATTGTTAGTTGAATCGGGTGTCTTTGTTAGAGAAAAGGATAAGATTTACTTTTGAAAAGTCTCACCAACTTTCTGTCTCTATGTCTGTGACCATATCTCGACGAAAATCCCTAAGCGATGAATCTCCTAGTGTTTCGTCAAAAGGAACTTCGACGAAATACCCATGTTTCGTCAAAGATACTGTTGACGAAAGATCTAGAGTTTCGTGGCAAGTGTGTTTGACGAAATCCATCTTTCATCAAACTTGGTTTTTTGCCAAAGATCTATTGTTTCGTGGGAGATACTTGTCAAATTTCAACAGAGGCTTTGCAAAAGTGTTTTAACAATCTGTTTTCAAGTGTGTGACTAGGAATTCTCTTTTATACATCAATCATGAGTACGAGTCCATGGGATTTGAGCACGGACCCAAGATCAGATCAAGATCAGACCACCACAATCTATAAGTGCAAGTCAATGGGCATTGGTGACGAACCAGAATTAAAGCATTCAGAATCTATTGTTAAGTGAGAGTGAAACGGGTAGCAACAATCGCCCGCCAAAGCTTAATCATATGAATGACTATCCATCTTGGAAGGGTCATTTTCACACTTACGTTCTAGGGCAAAACACCGAGTTATGGACGTGTTACACTTCGCCATACAACACAGCTCTCGAAGAAGCAGGATCAAGTGCGGGGACCTTTGCAAATATGTTAGAAGATGACAAAAAGGCATATGATCTGGAGAAGAAGGCATTTGCTATTCTTACACAAGCACTTCACAAAGAAATCTATCATCAATTCACTTACTGTACTAGCACAAAAGCATTATGGGATACCTTGGTAGCAAGAGGAGAAGGGAATGCGGCTACAAGAAAGATACGCCACGATTTGTTGAAGAAGGAATTTGAATCATTCCAATTCATGGAAAACGAAACGCTAAATGATATGACAACTCGTTTTTATCATTTAATTAGTGAAATGTATTCTTATGTTATTCTTGCAACTCAACAGGATATGGTTGCACGGTTTGCTGATGCTCTACCTCCAAAGTGGAGTCCATTCATTGAGCTTTTAAAGCATACGGGCGTTTTGGATGCGGTTAGTGTCTATGAGTTTGTTCAGAAGTTGGAGCATAAGAATGAATAGGAAATCCGAAAAGCTAAAAGGATTGCAGTTCCTCAAAACACGGAAATGTATCTTGGAGGTTTTAATCCTGTAGCTAGTTCCAGTTCTAGTCAGCAACCGAAACTACAAACGGCGTTTATGTCAAATACAAGCTCTTTTCCTTTTCCACAGTCAGCTCCACCTCAGGTTTTCGATCCGAGTGCCTACCTTCCACCAGCGCATGTTATTGCTCAAGCTCACGCTTTTTCAAAACTCAACTCGATCCGAGTGCCTGGCTACCTAAACCCCAACCTCCACCTCAAGTTTCCACTACTCAACCTCAGTTTGATCCAAGTGTTTATCTTCCACAATCCGAACCACAAGCCCAACCACAACAACAGCAAGCATGTTACAGTAACAACCCTCCACCCCAAAACCCCAACACAGTCAGAGTTGATACTTCAAACCTTTCGAAAGTCAGCATCAAAGTGGCAAAGGAGCATATGGAACTAATCAATACAATGGTCAGTGCCTACTGCGGATTGGTCGCAGGTCAAATTGGAAACATTAATTTGACCAATGAAGATTATCAACAGATAGACCGTGATGAAATGGAGTTGATAGATATCAAGTGGGCATTCGCAAGTGCTGTTAGAAGGGCTAAGGATTGTATGAGTCGAACAGGAAGAACTTCCTTGGAAAGCAAGAAGGATACGAAGTACGGTTTCGATAAGGATGCGGTTACATATTTCAATTGCGGCGAAAAGGGTCACTTCAAACGTGAGTGCACTCGACCAAGCAAACAAGGCAATCAAAATCCATTCCGAAATCAGACGAGTACTTCCAACGCAAATCAAGACAATCGAGAATGAAGGATGGTAGCTGTGAACAACACCACCAATCAAAATCAGTCTGGACCTTCAAACACCAACAGAGCATTAGTTGTTCAAGCTGATGAAGGGTGTAATTGGACTGTACAGTTTAGAGATGGTGATCAAGAAGGAGGAGGAACCGCATGTTATGCCAAGATCATCAATCACATCAAGCATGTTCACAAAGAAGAATTCTCTGAAAGTGATGATAGTTCGGGTTATAGCGGGAGTTCGGATAAAGAAAGCTCGAATTCGGGTGGTTATAATTCGGAATCTGATGTGAAGGAAGAAGTGAATTCTGATGTTGATGATTTATTGAATGAAGCAGAGGAGTTAAAGTGTCAGAAATCTGTTCAGATTAAGAAGGCTACTGCTGCATCAAAGGAAATGGAGAAGTTCTTCTCTGAAGACGTATCTTTTTCTTATCAAACTGCCTTTATGGCAAATGTCTCAGCCTCGACGAGTCAGGTAAAATCCGGCACTCCTACTCCTAGTGTTTGTAATTTATGTGCAGATTTGAAAGTGGAATCCGAAAAGATTCATAGTCATAATCAAAGTTTGGTTATTGAGCTGTCTAAATGCAAAGAGGCAAACATGGCTTTAGCTCGAAATGAAAAGGATTTTAAATCAGTAATCAAGACTTTAAAGAAAAGTGTTTCCGAATTGACAAAAACTATTTTCAACAAACAAATTGGTATTAATAACTACATTAATATCATTGAGGAAACCAAGAAAGAGCTAACCATTGCTAAATGTGAGCCTGATGCAATCAAGCTCAAATTGGAGAGTTATTCTAACGGGAACAGCTGAACAACTGAAAGGGAACAAGAAAGGCGTTGGGTATAAGAAGTGTCCGCCCCCTTTAAGACACAACTATACTCGAATGCCCAAAGAAGAGGAAATGCCTCGTTTTGAACCCAGTGTGCCTCTTGATTATGAGGAAGTTACTACTGGATTAGGGTTTAAATCGGACAGTTCCTTGAGTACCTCATCTAATGAAACAGAAACTTCAACATCGACGCATCAAAGTGCTCCGATTATTGAGGACTATGAGTCGTCTGATGATGAATCAGATGTGAGTGATCAGGATAAATCACTTGATAAGATGAAAGGAGTAGAAATTCCAATTGAGAATCATATTCTTTGTGATCCTCCTACTCCTGCTGTGCAACCTGTTACCAAACAAGTGATAGATCGTATCAAGGATGTCAAGGATGACAAGGAATATGTGTCTACCGTTAAGGGTAATAACGTGTTGTATACTTTGTTCGGTGATGCTAAAATTTACTCAGACAAAGACTTTCCAATTAAAAACGTCAATCCATCTTCGATTGATAAAGTTTTTGAAGATAATACAAGCAAGTTTTTGGGAAAGACTATCCCGGGAGTTATTGTAACTCAATGTGATCCTATTCCAAAATCTGAGGTTAGAAAACAATTTGGAAATCAAAGACAACCGACAAAGCAACAACCTATTGCTTCTAAGGGTAAACAACCAGTTCAACGAGCTCAAAAGCCTAAAGTTTCTAAATCAAAGTTTGAAACAAAAGGAGCTCGTTACCAGAAGAAAAGCAGTGATGTCAAATTTGTAGCATCAAATGGTACTGATAAAATTGAGACTTTTGAAAACAAATCAAACACCGATTTTGTCCAACAAGTCAAAATTTTAAAACAAAATAGTCAAAACAACTACAGCCAACACACAAACGGGTGTGATGAAAAAGCAAGTAACTCAGTGTCTACAGGTTCGACATCTGTTCATCAATCTGAATCTCCTAAGTTTGTTGAAAGGAGAACTTGTTTTAAGTGTGGGGAGTTTAGACATATCATCAAAAATTGTTCAAATACTCCCAAAGAGAAATTTGTTGAGAGAGCCTCTCCTGAAAAGGGTCACCCACAACGTCGTCCTGTTTCACCAAAACATGATAAACGAACCGTTAAAGAACAAGAAACAAAACAACAACGTCAAAGCAGTTGAAAAGGCTTTAAAATCTGAAGTCAAATCTATTAAAAGCGAACCAAGTTCATCACAACCGTTAAAACCGGAAGTTTCAAAATCTTTTCATAAAACTCAAACTGGTAAACAACATCAAACTTGGAAACCTAAAACGGGTAAAAGTTCAGTGGGAGGTGCTGTATTTGAAAATCATCAAGCAATCGAGATCACTTTTCGTGATGCTCAGGGACGACCCAAGACCGCTAAGGCTTGGGTCCCCATCCTCAACTAATCGTCAAGTGATATGTGCAGGATGTTCCAGGGGGAACTGTTAATAGTCATTGGATTGTTGACAGTGGAGCATCTAGGCACATGACAGGCGAGTTACGGCTTCTGTATGATGTGAAAAACATTAGAGGAGGTTATGTCGCATTTGCTGGAGACAAAGGCGGATATATCACTGAAGAAGGAATGATCTCCAATGGTGATGTGTGTTTCAATAAGATCAATTATGTTCCTCAAATTGATCACAATCTTCTGAGTGTTTCGCAAATCTGCGATAAGAAATTCACCATGCATTTTGATGATGTCGGTTGTTATGTGCTGAAGCCTGGTTTCAAAGGGTTAATGATCTTTATATTCTTGATATGAGCCAAGCGATTACGACATCTGCGCAAGTGACATGTTTTGTCTCAAAAGCCACAGAAAAGGAGTCTGTATCTTGGCACAGACGAATGGGGCACATTCACTTAAGAAAAATGAACCATTTGGTGAAAAACAACCTTGTGAATGGTGTGCCTGTGAAGAATTTTCATCTACAAGATATCTGTGTTTCGTGCCAGAAGAGAAAGCAAACGAAGAAGTCTCACCCGATTAAGAAAGTCAACACTGTTAGGATGCCTCTCGAACGTCTTCATATGGACCTCTTTGGACCTATGAAACACAAGATAACATTTAGGGATGCTTATTGTCTGGTGGTTACTGATGACTACTCTAGATTTTCTTGGGTAGCTTTTATGGCACACAAGAGTGAAACTCCTGAAATCCTCAAGAATCTTCTTACTATGCTGGAAAATTTGTACACGTTGAAAGTGAAGAGGATCCGAAGCGACAATGGCACTGAGTTCAAAAACCGTAGAATGGATGAATTCTGTACTTCTAAGGGCATTCTTCATGAATACAGTTCTCGCTACACTCCACAACAAAACGGTGTCGCTGAGAGGAAGAATCAGACGATAATAGAAACTGCAAGAACGATGTTGGTAGAGTCGGAGCTTCCTGTTCAGTTCTGGGGGGAGGCTGTGTCTACTGCTTGCTACACGTTAAACAGAGTTCTCACAGTTAAAAGGCATGACAAAACTTGTTTTGAACTTCTACAGAAAAGGAAACCGGACATTTCTCACCTAGAACCTTTTGGTGGTCCATGCACTATGATTGAGCCAGATGGAAAGTTTGGCGCCAAAGCTATCGAGGGTTTCTTCCTTGGATATGCTACTCCGAATTTTCGTGTATGGAATTTGGCAACCAAAAAGATTGAGTTATGGAGTGAAGTAATGGTTCAAAGGTATACAAGTTCTGTTAGAGCTCCGGGTGATCCTTGGATGTTCGATTATGATGGGCTATTCGACTCCTTTAATCTGCCAACCTTTGAAGAAGCATCTGCAGCTGCTCAAATGCTATTTGATAGTGACAACGCGGCTGGCTCGCCATTGGTAATACCAATTATTGTTAACCCCCAAGCTTCTAATTCGGTTAACAACACGGTTCAAAATGAGGTAATTGAAGATGCTGCTGATTACAATGAGTCATCGGAAGATGATGAATACCATGATGCAAATGAAGGCACTTCAGCTCCTGTCGCTCCTGTTCAAGGTGCTTCTGTAGAAACTCCTCACGTGTAGAATGTAGATACTGTTGAAGGGAATGCATCCACTTCTATGCCTATGCCCGATGTAGAGTTGGTTGTTAATCTTAATCTTAATAATTTGGGTATTAATACTCGTGTTCCTAATTTTCCTGAAACGAGAATTCACGATACTCATCCGCAGCAGAATATTATTGGAGATGTCCAAAGCGGTGTGCAGATGCATAATCAGCTGAGAAACAACCAGAATGCTGGTTTGGACTCAGCCATCAGAGAATCTGGCCTTCAAAATGATTGGTCCTTCGCGTGTTATGTTGCACAAGAAGAACCAAAGTCTTGGAAAGAAGCCTTAAAGGATAATTCTTGGGTTGAAACCATGCAGGATGAACTGTAACAATTTCAAAAGCCGGGTGTATGGAAGCTTGTTGAAAGGCCTGAAAACTACAAGAAAATTGGCACACGCTAGGTTTTTAAATGCAAAAAGGACGATCATGGAATAGTCATTCGAAACAAGACGAGATTGGTTGTTCAGGGATTTCATCAGATCGAAGGCATTGACTACAATGAAGTTTATGCACCAGTTGCACGTCTGGAAGCTATTCGGATCTTTCTAGCTTATGCTTCATTTAAAGGATTCAAAGTCTACAAGATGGACGTCAAAAGTGCTTTCTTACACGGTGTGGTTCAAGAAGACGTGCACGTCGAACAACCTCCGGGTTTTGAAGATCCTATTCACCACGATCGGGTTTGGTTGCACAACAAAGCTCATTATGGTTTACATCAAGCACCTAGGGCTTGGTATGCAACCTTATCCAACTATCAGCTGGAGAATGGTTTTCGACGAGGTCTTATTGATTGCACTCTCTTTATCAAACTCCCTGCGACGAAACAACCCTTTTTACAATGGAACATCTTTCGTCAAGAGACTGTCGACAAAACTCCACTGGTCAAAGGTCAACTCTGACTTTGTTTGACCAAGGGTGCTTCGCGATGAAGAAGAATCTTTCGTCGAAGTGCTAAAGTTTCGTCGTACAACACTTAGAAAATTTTCAAGTTTGGTGCCCTTTCACAGAAGATGTGTTTTTACATGTTCACTGTTCAATTCATACATCAACATGTATACACATATGTTATTGCACATAATATGACATGTGAACTTATTGTGGATGTTTTCGAATACAGATGGCACCAAAAGAGAAGAAACGCAAGCCCGCGACCAAAATAACCGACAAACCGGAAGAACTAGTCATGTCCGAAAGGCGTCACAATATGATTGCCTATCTTGATCCGGAAGGGAAGATCACTGAACTAAAGGAGATCACGCAGTGGATAAGGGAGTCGCGGATAAACAAAGCTGTTACTTTTTCAACTCCAGTTTACAAGTCGCTCGTCAAAGCATACTGGAATTCAGCGAGCGTTGTCCAAATTGATGGAAATGAAGTTATTCAAGGGCAGGTGAATGACGTGAACGTGAATGTCTCACCGGAAATCTTGAACACCATTCTAGAACTACAAGACAATCCGAATGCACCGTCCACTATTCCAATCATGTGTACTCGCGGTTGTCTTCTAAGGATGAAGTGTATTGGTGATATCTTCAACAGTCAAATCAACAAGGGAGATCTGCCTATGCGGTACAAGTTTTTATTACGCGTACTTATTCAATGTCTTAGCAACAGGAGAGCTGGCTATGACATGGCAAGCAACGATCTCGTGGGACTCATGGTGGCGTTAGTGCTGAACAAACCGTTTAGCATTTCAAAGTACATATTTGCCAACATGAAGGAGAACATGACAAGAACTGGTGATCGAACAACTGGGCATAAATTCTGGATGTATCCTCGTTTTCTGTAGATAAACATGAATGTCCAGCATCCTAATCTTCCAAAAGCCGACGATGACATCTTGAAGATAGATTCTATGATCGAACATTCACTGAAGATATTCAGGGGCCTAGCAATAAAGAGATACAAAGAAAGCAAGTCGCCTAGGAAACTGTTCGGTGTTCTTGATAAAGCCGACTACATCGCTCCAGAAGATGACAAATGGCGTCACAATGACAGCCAATCTGATGATGAGGAGCCGGAGTTAAAGAAAAAGATGGAAGAAAAATTTGGTCGAAAGGATTCTGATTCTTCTGAGAGTGACAGTGATGGTGATGATGAAGCTGGTGATGGTGATGATACAGATGACGTTGGTGCATCTGGTGCTGGTGCATTGACTGCTGGTACAGCTGGTGATACTTCAGCTGGTGGTGATGAGGAGGATACTGAATCGGATGATAATCCACCTTAGCCTAGGTACGAAGTTTATTTCGATGAATGTGGTGTGAAAAGGATCAGGAGGATTAGGCAAGAAGATGACCCTGAATACGTTCCTTTGGATACCGAAGCAGAACGTTTAAAGAAAAAAAACGGTTGTCCGTCGAAAGAAGAAAGCAAGGAAGTACATTGATTCTTCATCTGTGCAACAGTCCGTTTCTCAACAAGAACCTACACAAGAAGCAGAAATGGATCCAAACCTTGGATTAACGGCCACTGAAGCTACTGATACGGTGTCTTCTCCTCCAAGATCTTCAGAACCAACTCCTGTAGTGACTTCAACTCCTGAAACTCCTACAGTGACTCCTCAAGCACCGACTCGCTCTATTGCATCGACCATTCATGCAACGACTTCGCAGCCGACCTCAGAGCGCAGACAAACTATATTCTCTCAGATGCAGCAAGATGAAAAGGTAGATTTCCTGCTCTCTTAATTGCAAGCTGCTGCAGGTCAAATCAATAGACAATCGAACGTGATCAATCTTACAAGAAGCGACATGATCAAGCAACAGTTGGAGATTAACACGTTGAATTCCACTGTTGGGTGACAACAAGCAGAGATCACTCGCCAGCAAGCAGAAATAGAGCAACTGAAAGCTGAAAATGCTAGCTTGAAAGTTGCAGATGAAGAGAGAGAGCGACAGTTAGAACAGATGCGAGCTGCAGATAATGCGCGTGGTATTGACATGAATCGCTTGAAAGAAAGAAGCATTGAGGTTCAAAAGTTGGCAGATACTCTAAAACAAAAGCAAGACGATATGAGAGAATGGTACAATTCTCGCAATACCATAATAACAGATGGGGTCAAGCGAATCACTGAAGGATTTGAGTTTGTTAGAAAGCGTGCCAATATTATGTTGAGCGATCGATGCAAGAAACAAGAAGTGTTGAAGAAAAAGGATGATGATCCTGAGGATCAAGGGAACCCTGACCCTTCTGCCACATCAGAGCAACCGCCAGTCACCGCATCTTCTCAAATCGTTGTTTTCAAGCCTTCACAGCTTGAATCGGCACAAGGAACCTCTAGTGGAACCGTTGAAGAAGTCCAACAATTGGAAAGCAGTTCTTTCATTGAAAGCTCTAAGGCTGGTACATCTTTTGTTCCTAGCACCACTGACTTTGCTTTACAAGCTATTCATCCTATTACTGGCGAAGTTCTAGAAGAGGGAGAGTTCGTTGCAGATCTTACACAAGAACAGCTGCTTGCCTTGAACGAAATGAAATCAGTTGAAGATTCAATAATTGATCAAATGCTGGTTGAACCAGAGACTGCAGATGTTGAAAACATCGAAGAGATAGTGTTTGAAGGCGAAACCAGCAAATCAACGTATGTCCGTGTTGACGGAATGGAGTTTGATCCGTTTGATGAAGAATGGATGAAAGAAAATCAAGAACACATTGATAAGCAGTTAAAGAATCGTATATCTTCTGATAATCCGAAGGATTCATTCCAAGAATGGAGAAAGAGATTCTTGTCGAAGGTTGAAAAGCCTACACCTCTGAAAGCACAAGTTGATTTTCTACAGTTTGAAAAGGTTAAGCCGCATGGGAAAATTCTAAGCTGGATGTTCGTGAAGGAAATTCATTGTGTTGCGATCAAGCGCGAACACGGAATCTAGTACTTCAACTCCATGCTGAGCATTCTATCTCTGCCGTTCTATGACATTGCTGCCTTATCGAAGCTGGAGATCATTAATCGTTCAAATTATTTCGGCGCAACGTTATTTGCAAGGAAAATCAAGTTCGAACAGAAGAAATGATGGAAGGATGCGTCGTACAAGCCACAGTTTCCAATATATCAACAGATCAAGTTCACGTTGGATCCGTTGACCAACACGGCTCGATACAAGCTCATATACCAGCCGGCGAAGGTCATGAACAAGATTCTTTTGATGCCTCTGGAACAGAACTTTCTTGAAGAAATGGCGTTGTGGTGTTACGATTCGGATACCCATGAAGCGGTGATCGTGTTTAAGGATGATCGTGAGAATTTTCGGATGCTAGATCCGATGTGGATCATGAATATGTCGGCGAACGACATCAGCAAGCTATTTCGGCATGATATATTTTACGAAGACAAGGACGCTCATCAAGGGCTACAATTTCAACGCGTCGCTTGTTATTGCTTTTACCGAGGAATACATGCTGGAAGCACCTGGTCGCTCAAGCACTAAAGATTGAAGACCGAAGACCAAGTAACAGACAAGGGGGAGTTTATTGATGCATATTTTGTGTATGTAACTTGTTCTATTTAGCGTTGTAATTTACGGTCATTATTTATCGAGTCTATACGTCCGTTGGTCGACCAAGTCGGATATCCTCATATCCTACTTTTGTCCGACAGTTTGTCTCGTTTGATTTGTAATGTTATATGAACAATGCATGTTGCATATTGGGTATTAATTCTGTTTGTGTGTTTATACAAGTCTGCTGCAAACTGTTAACAGTTTGTAGCATACAAGTTTTGCAGCCCTCGACGAAACTCTGTGTTTCGTCGTTAACATGTATGACGGAATTCCCTTGAGTGGTCAATCCAAGTTTCACTATGAACAGTGATGAAACACCTAGTTTTTCATCAACTTTGGTATTTCATCAGGCCCATGTATGTGTTTCATCGACCTATGGGTTGGGCTGCATATATAAACCACACATGGTTTCTGTGTGAAACCTTGAGAGCATACCCTTTATGTGAGTTTATTGTCAAACATTGTGTGTATGTGTTTGATGCTTGTTCTCATCTGTTTTAATCAATTGACTGTGATTCGTTGGTTACTTCGTGTTGTTATTATCTGTGTTTGGTTTGGCATCGTCACGTGGATTCTGCACTCATGACCGTGTTTGATATAAACAAGGGTTTGGTTTCGTAATCGATCCTCCGAAAACGGACCTACACTTTTTACAGCTGCTAGATGTGAGGCCTTCGGGTTGGCTTGATATCGAGCGAGCAGGCACGTAGGATACATTATGTCGGACCTCGAGGCTGTGAGACACATAAGAGATCTGATCATTATGCGATAAAGTGAAGAGTTAACACTTTCACCCTTCATGTTCGGAGTAATCTCGTGATTCAGCGGAAGTGGGGTACCAATGGGCATCGCTTCAGACATCTGGAACCGGCTCAAGATGTCACTGACATATTTAGTCTGATGGATGAATATCCCAGACTCCATTTGTTGAACTTGTAGGCCCAAAAATCAGTTCATTTTCCCCATGGCACTCATTTCGAATTTCTCCTGCATAACACGCTCGAAGTCCCTACACAAAACATCGTTATTTGAACCAATAATAATATCATCTACGTATACCTGAACCAACAGAAGATCTCCATCCTTTTCTTTGATAAAAAAGTGCAATCGATAAGACCCTGACGAAAACCATTCTCCTGCAAATAGTTAGATAAAGTTGCATACCAAGCTCTCGGTACTTGATGTAATCCGTAGAGAGCTTTGTTGAGCAACCAAACCCGATCAGGATGAGTAGAATCTTCAAAACCCGGAGGTTGTTCGACATACACATCTTCTTTAACCACACCATGTAAGAATGCACTTTTCATTTCCATCTGGTAAACCTTGAATCCTTTTAAGGAAGCATAGGCTAGAAAGATCTGAATAGTTTCAAGACGTGCAGCTGGTGCATAAACTTCATTGTAGTCTATCCCTTCAACCTGACGAAAACCTTGAACAACTAATCTTGCCTTGTTTTGGACAACTACTCCATGGTCATCCTTTTTGCATTTGAAAACCTAACGAGTGCCAATCATTTTGTAGTTCTCAGGTTTTTCAACCAGATTCAAGACACCTAGCTTCTGGAATTATTGTAGTTCCTCTTGCATAGCTTCCACCCAAGAATTATCCTTTATTGCTTCTTTCCAAGACCTTGGTTCTTCTTGTGAAACATAACACTCGAAGGACCAATCATTCTGCAAACCCGATTCTCTAATCGCTGCATACAAGCCAGCATTGTTGTTGTTTCTCAACTGATTTCTCGTCTGCACGCCACTATGAACATTACCAATCATGTTTTCTTGAGGATGGGTATTATGGATTATCGTTTTTGGATTATTCGAAACTGGAATATTTATACCCAAATTGTTGAAGTTGAGATCAACAACCAAATCAATACCCTGAATTGGCGAAGAGGATGATGCAGTAGCTTCAGCTATTTTAGGGCAGTCCTCAGGGGGTGTAGCCTCAGAAGTACCATGCACAACTATTACAGGAGCTTCTTGGTCTGCATTGAGAAATTCATCATCCTCTGAAGATTCGTTCAGTTCAGCAGCAACGTGAATATCCTCATTCTCGAGAGCATTATTGTTAACTGATGAAGATTCTTGATTGTTGACAATAATTGGACGAACCACCGGTGAATTCGTTACATTGTCACTCTTGAAAAACATCTGTGCTGCAGCATCTACTACTTCTTCTTCTTCAATATTGATCGAATTAAAAAGGTCATTGTACTTAAACATCCATGGCTGACCCGGATATCTGACTGGCAATGTGTGCCTTTGTACTCTGACTTAAGACCATTCCACGATCCTTTTTGTTTCAAGATTCCAAACACTTAAATTTGGGGTGGCATACCCAAGAAAGTATCCCTCAATTGCTTTTGCCTCAAACTTTCCATCCGGATCAATCATAGTGCACGGAGCTCCAAACGGTTCAAGAAATTGTAAATCTGGTTTCCGTTTTTGCAGTAGCTCAAAGCAGGTCTTATTATGTCTTTTTACTGTAAGGACTCGGTTCATCGTGTATCATGCAGAGGCCACAGCTTCACTCCAGAAAGGAATGGGCAATTGTGATTCTACCAACATAGTCCTTGCAGTTTCGATCAATGTTCTATTCTTACGCTCAGCGATGCCATTTTGTTGAGGAGTGTATCTTGCACTGAATTCATGAAGAATGCCTTTGGATCTACAGAACTCCTCCATAGCATGATTCTTAAATTCAGTTCCATTCTCTCTGCGTATTGATCAAGTTTTTGATAATTTCCAAAGTTTCACTCTTGTGTGCCATGAACGCCACCCAAGGAAATCTTGAATAATCATCTGTCACTACGAGGCAGTACGAGTCATTACTGATGCTTTTATGCTTGACAGGACAGAATAAATCCATATGCAAACGTTCAAGCGGCACTGCAACCGTGTTGATCTTCTTTATAGGGTGCGGTTTCTTGCTTTGTTTTCCTTTTTGGCATGAAACACAGACGTCTTGCATAAGAAAGTTTTTAACTGGAACACCAGTTACTAACTCATTCTTCATCATTCTTCACCAGATGATTCATTTTCCTTAGGTGAATGTGTCTCATCCGCCTGTGCCAATAGATTGTTTCCTTTTCTGTGGCTTTAGAAAAAAAATACGTTACTTGTGTAGACGTTGTAATTGCTTAGCTCATATCAAGGACATACAAATCAATACTCCTTGGTGCAGCTAAGAGAATCCAGCCTTTAGGGATCTTGAAACTGGACTTCAGCACATAACATCCATTTACCTCAAAGTGCACCTAAAACTTTCTATCACAGATTTGAGAAACACTTAGAAGATTGTGATCAAGCTGTTGCACAAAGTTGATCTTGTCAAAACTGACAACCCCGTTGGATAGCATTCCTTCACCAGTAATATACCCGCCTCTATCTCCAGCAAAAGCAACATACCCTCCTCTAACAGATTTAACGTCGTAGAGAAGTCTCATGTCACCGGTCATGTGCCTGGATGCCCCACTATCAACAATCCAAAGACTACTAACAGATCCAAAGGAACACCCTACACATGTACTCAAATGATCAGTTGGAGATGGGGACCCCAAGCCTTCATGGACTTGGGTCTTCCATTTTCATCTACAAAACTTATATCAACTTCGCGATGGTTTGGAAATGGTGATGCTCCCCCTGAATTTGTGACCAATTTAGGTTTCCATGTCTGTTGAGTTTTACCTGATTGTTTGAAGTTTTTGAAATTTCTAGTTTGAGTGAAATAGATTGTTTTTTAACCACATCGGTTGTAAGAGCCTTTTTAATTACCTTGATTTGTTTGCGTTTCTGTTTCTTCTCCCTTTCTTTCACAAGACAGGGATCTTGTTTTGAAGAAACATATCGCTTTTGGTAATTTTGCTCACGGGAAACATCAGCTTTAGCTTTTAACTTATGAAGATATGGACAATTTCGAATGATATGTCCAAACTCACCACACTCGAAACATGATCTTCGTTCAACAAACCCCGAAGTATCATGTTGATGTCTTGTTGATGAACTTTGTGATTTCGAAGTACTTGGTCCTGAATTGTTTTGACCATTTCTTTTCAAAATTTTAACTTGATTAACATAATCTATGTTAGATTTGTTTTCAAATGTTTCAAGTTTATCAGTTCCCTTCGACTTCACAAAGTTCACCTTTTTGTTCTTTCTCTGGTTTTCTTCCTTTCGACCTTGAGTTGTCGATTTTCCTTTTGGTTTAGTGTGATTTTGCTGAATTTTCTCTATTGGTAATTTCTGGTTGCCATATTGTTTTCGAATTTCAGCTTTTGGAATCGGAGGACATTGTGTTATCGCAACTCGTGAACTCGACTCTCCCAAAAACATACTTGTTGAATCCTCAAAAACTTTGCTGATTAAAGATTGATTTACATTTTTAATCGGAAAATCTTTGTTTGAATAAACTTTTTCATCACCAACTAGAGTGTATAGAAAATTCACACTCTCAGACTCTTGTGCAGAAGTGGACTTAGCCAGAACAGTTTTAGCAGATTTTGTGGGAGGATCACATAGAATATGATTCTCGAGAGGTATGTCCTCTTCTTAGATTACCGCATCAGACTGTGCTGAGTCAGTATCATAGGATTCATCATCTGAAGATTCAACATCCTCAACAATGACCGGAGGATCTTGATTTTGTTCAGCAGTTGATACATTCGTATCTGCTGACACATCCGAATCTGATGATACCTCCTTTTTGTAACCAAGTCCAGCTGCGAATTCCTCAATGTCTAATGGAACAGATGGCTCAAATTGACGTTTATCCTCCTCATCAAGCATTGTGGTATAATTGTGTCTAATAGGTGGTGGACACTTCTTATATCCAATGCACGTGACATCACTCTTCTTTTTCTGTATGTCAATGATGTGATCTAGCACATACCTAGAGTTTGAGTAACTAGCTAACTTAAGTTGGATCGTCTCATTTTCACACTTAACACAGGCCAATTCCTTTTGTGTTTCCTTGATCCTATTGATGTAGTTATTTATTGCAGTTTGTTTTCTTGAAAATATTTTCGTTAGCTCGGAATTATCTTCTCTTAATGTGTCAATTACCTTTTTAAACTCCTTTTCATGGTTTTTATGAAACATATTGGCCTCTATGCATTTCGAAAGATCCACGATCAAATTTTGATTGTGGATAAATGTCACGTCATACTTGCTTTGCAAATCATCATATTTGCTTTGCAAGTCAGACAATTTAGCACCTAAATCAACACAATTATCACATTTATCAGATTTAGGTTCATCGACGCATACCTGACTTGACGAACCGCCAACATTAGCCATAAAGGCTGAATGATGAGAAGAAGAAGAATAAGCAGCTTGATCCACCAGAATTAATCTTCTGTCACTCCCTGCTTTAGTTTCACTCAAAAGCTTCTCAACATCTGCATCAATGGTCTCATGTGACCCGTCAACCATGCCTTCTTCACCTGAAGTTGAGGATCTGAGCTTCCACTATAACCAGAACTGTCTTCATCTAAAGATTCTCCACCACAAGCTTGTTTTAGATCCTTGACAACTTCAGCGAAACAAGCTGTTCCACCCTGATCACCGCTACCCAGTTGAATCGACCAGTCACAACCTTCATCAACTTGTACCCAAGAGCTCGGTTGTCGTTTGATGGATCGGCTTGATGAGAATTGTTTGCAGGCATCAAGGCACATTCATTATTCCTGGTCTGATTCTGATTCTGTTGATTGCCTTGATTTCTAAATGGATTCTGGTTCCCATGCTGGGCTGGCTTCGTGCATTCGTGTTTGAAATGACCTCGTTCACCACAGTTGAAACACTTAACTGCCTGCTTGTCGAACCCATACTTGGTGTCCTTCTTGCTTTCCAAGCTGGTTCTACCAGTTCTTTCCATGAAGTCTTTTGCTCGCCTCACCGCCCTAGAAAATGCCCACTTGATATCCATCAAATCCATTTCATCCTTATCTATTTGCTGATAATCTTTCTGAGTCAAATTGATGTTTCCAATTTGCCCAGCTACTAACCCACAGTACGAGCTCACCAAAGTGTTTAGGAGCTCCATATTTTCCTTTGCCACCTCAACACTCACTTTTGAGAAACTTGAAGTGTCTAGCCGAACTGTGTTTAGATTAGTTGACTGACCAGCATTGGCTGTTAATGAAGTGTTTCCATAACAGGCTTGTTGTTAACTTTGTAGTTTGGATCAAGAAATGATGGTACTCCAGTAGACTGATAGCTTTGCTCTGAGGCAGCTGGTTGTGGTGTTCCATACATATCGGTGCTCGAGACAAAATCCGTTTGTAGCTGAGCATGTTGAGCAGGTCTTGCAACCGTGCTGGTACCTCCATAATTTCCATAGTATATCTCAGGATTTTGTGGTACCAGCACTCTTTTTGCCTTCCTGATTTCCTCTTGATTTTTGTTCTCCAGGAGTTGAATGAAATCATGGATGTTGGTTGTAGCGAGCATGCCATTATATTTCAGAATCTCCAAGAAACCATTCCATTGAGCTGGCAATGCATCGGCAAACTTTGTGACCACCTCTTCCGGAGTTGTCACTACCCCAAAATTACCCATTTCACTCAGCAGATGATAATATCTACTTGTCATATCTCCCAGTGACTCCCTTTCCATACACATGAAGCCGTCGAATTCTTTTTTGACCAGATCATGTCTCAGTTTGCGTGACGACGCATTTCCTTGACCTCTCGCCTATAATGCATCCCATAGACTTTTTGTTGTTTTGAATCTCACAAACTAATGACAAATATCTTTTTTTAAGGCTTGAGTTAGAATTGAAAATGCTTTCTTTTCTAAATCATATGCCTTTTTATCATCGACAGAAAGATCTGCAAATGTCGTGGCATTTGAACCGACTTCTTCAAGTGCTTGATCAAATTCCGTGGTAAAAGACAACCACAACTCCGTGTTTTGCCCAAGAATATACGTATGAAATCTCTCTTGCCATCCGGGATACTCGTTCATATGCATGAGCTTTGGTGGACTGTTGTTACTACCGGTTTCATTTTCGCTCAAAAGAAGACTTTGTATACTTTGATTTTGGTTAGTAACAAATGCCCACTGGTTTGCCGTAATAGAACTCGTTTGTGATGAGGACGAGGTTGTGGGAGACTGAGCCCATGAAGGCACTAAACCTTTACCCGTATACATATCTGCCTTAGGATCAGGTTTCCAACCCCACCAATCTTAACTCATGGTAAAGTGAAAACAAACAACTTAAGAGGCAATGGTGAGCCTTCTGTGATATAAAGGTGAACGACGAACTTCCACGAAAAATGGTAGACCACGAATAATATGCCACGAAAGATGAATGGCCCACTTGAGTTACCAGGCCCAAACCGAATAACAGACCCAGGAATAATTGTTGACGCCCACTAAAAATATCCCAAAGAAAAATATGATAAGTCCACTAAATGTTTAAGAGTTTGTCGTAAACTGTGATAACTAGCCCACGAAGAAACCAATAGTTTTCAAGGTCCACGAAAAATCCAATTTCCAGAATTGTTTGTGAATTATATAATGTGAGCCCAAGCCCAGATAACCACCCACGAAGAATTATAGTCCAATAGTTTTTCGTGGGCTTATATGATGGACGAAAGACTTAACACTGGCCCACGAATAATAAAACAGTAACTTGTAGAGATTATAGGTTCTTCTTTGGTCAGATTTTTGTTGATATAATGATAAAAACCCTTAGTCTTTCGTGGGAATGATAAGAGAGATCAGAAAAGGACAAACAACTTGGTTCTTCTTTGACCCTTATCAATTTTTAGTTGACTCAAATGTTTAAAATATTTTTTCGTGAGAAAACAGACAAAAACGGGTTTTTTCGTTGACACAAGGTCTTTCGCAGGTTTGGAAGAATGTGTAAGTTGGTGAGATTTGATGAAAATTTGTCAGGTTATCCCATACTCATCCTTGACCAGGAAAAGGAAGTTGGTGAAGTATACCTTTCAAAACCAGAAAACTCCGGTTAAAACAACCAACCGGAAAGTTTTCCGAACAGGATTTTTGCACAAAAAATTTCAAGAAAAACCTGATTTTAACATTTCTCCATGTATTTAAACAAGGTTTTTATAAAAATTTTGAGCAAACAACAAGTTTTCTTAAGAGTTTTAACCCATGTTAACTTTCAAAAACTTGAAAATCTTGATTTGAACACAATCAAAGTTTCAAAAACTTCAAAGATTTTGGCCAAAACGCAACACACAAGGCTCGGTTTTAACAAGGAAAAGAGTCGTGGCTCTGATACCACTTGTAGGTCCACTAGAGGAGGATCTAGAAAACCTTATCTTTGTTACCGAACACACCCGCAAGTGCGAAATCCAAATGATACCAAGACAAGAACACACGCACAAGAGAAAGATTCACACTTTAAAGCTTAAATGTATTCCACAATAGAGTTTGTTACAAGATAAAACAACAAAGTTCTCTCAAACTCACTGAATATACTCTCTGTGTTCTGTTTGTGTGCACCCTTATCTGTTCTGCAAGAGTGGCTTTTATACCAAAACTTATCTGGAACCCCACGAAGAATAGCACATGGCCCAACAAAGGCCCACGAAGAACATAACCCACGAAAGACCATGGTCTTTCTTCTAGTTACAGTTTCAACGTATAACATGTCATACGAATTATGTTCTTCGTGGATCTAAGTGAAAGAGGTTCTTCGCCATGGCTGGTGTTCTTCGTGAGGGTCTTTCTTGGTTCAAGGTCATTCGTTGGCTGAGGTGCAGCAACAAAGCTTGTAGACATGAAGAACAGAAACAAACAGCTGCATACATATTGCTATCATCAATCAGTTTGCACTTCGTAACTGTTTCACATACACGATAAGCATCATACCGGGTCAAGATAGGAGGGAATCTTGACCTCAGCCTTCACTTCGCAATGATGTCGAACCGAACCGAGCCGAGCCGCATCCACAAATATGCATCAACAGCAATGACTACCCTCCTTCACATGATCACTCTCAAGCTTTAACCCTCCAACTACCTTTAATGGAAACATCAGCTTCTCCGGCTACCATATTTGTTGACTCCAAACAGGTCCCAAACCCTGACCATACCACCTGGCTTGAGAATGATCAGAAAGCAATTCTCATCATTAATTCCTCTTTAACCGAGGAGCCTGTTGCAGAGATTCTTGGCCTCACATCAGCACAGCACATCAGATCTGGCGTGCTCTGGGGGCGGCATACAACAATACATCTCTTGAACGTATGCACCTGCTTCGTGACAGTCTTTGCCAACTGTCAAAGGGCTCTTCTTCTTTTGTAGAGTTTGGCTGGAAGTTTAAAGCAATCTATGACCAGTTAGCGGCTATAGGGAAACCGATCACCGAAACTAATAAAACTCACTGGTTTCTCTACGGTCTTGGACCTACCTTTGAGAGCTGGTCCACTACCATTTGAACCAATTGGGATCTTCTCTCTTTCCGTGACCTTCTGACCAAAGCAGAGATCCAGGACCAATTTCTCCAAACCCTTCATCCACCAAATCATGCCCCTGTTGCCTTTGTTGCTAACCAAATCCACTCTCCAAACACCGGTATCAACAGGTCTAAGTCTGCCTCCACCAACCGAAACCCAGCCTCAAACACTTACAATTGGGCTCATCCCAAACCGCCTCACTACCAACTCTGTAGAACCAATAGACACTATGCAAACAAGTGTCCCAAACTCATCGTTTGTGGCTGCCTCTAATGGTGATGAAAGTATTGCACAGGCCTTCCAGGCTCAGTGCCATGTCACTACGGACGACCCCGATTGGACAGCGAACACCGGTGCCACTTCTCACCATGATACCGGTAATCTCCATGATTGATTCCCCTGCATACAACGGTAACTCTACTGTTGTCTTTGATAATGGTTTATCCTTACCAATTTCGCACACGTGTCATGTTGCTTTAAACAACCATGTTAAATTAAACGATGTTTTCGTTGTTCCCCATATAACTAAAAATCTTCTTTCTAATAGCAAATTGACTAATGATTATTTTGGTTGGCGTTCTTTCTCAAACTCATTTTTTATTATTCAGGACCGGAAAACAAGCCAACCTCTCACTCAAGGTCGGTGTGAAAATGGTCTCTACGTGCTTCTGGAAAAGAATCTTTCCTTTGCTGCTTCCATTTCATCAAATAAAGCCTCTTTTGAATTGTGGCATAACCATTTAGGGCTTGTTGCCTTTGATACTATTTCCATTTTAAAAAAGACTTGGTTGTTTATCTTGTACATCTATTTTGCCTAAACCTAATGTTTGCTCACCTTGTCAACTTGCTAAGTCTCATAGATTACCATTTGCGTTAAATGATAAACGTGCTTTACATCCGTTAGATCTTATGCATTATGGTTTATGGGGTCCTTCACCCGTTACTAGTAATGATGGATATAGATTTTATGCAGTTTTTGTGGATGATCACTCACGTTTTTCATGGTTGTATTTCAACTTGACAATAATAATGTTTTTTATATGGGTCAATAACTGAAGAGGTTTATATGTCTTTGCAACAAGGTTATTATCTAAAGATGAGACTAAAGTGTGTAAATTAGTTAAATCTTTGTATGGCCTAAAACAGGCACCTAGAAAGTGGAATGAAAAACTAACAAGTGTGTTAATTGATTATGGGTTTGTGGAGAGCAAATGTGACCATTCCATATTCATTTTATCTAAAAATGATGTGTTTATTGTCTTGTTAGTCTATGTGGATGATATTGTTGTAACTGGAAATAACCAGTCTGAGATTAATAAAGTTAAGTCTATTTTGAGTACAAATTTCCAAATAAAAGACTTAGGCAAGTTAAAGTATTTTTTTGGGAATAGAAGTCTTGTACAATGACACTTGTATTTGTATGAACCAGAGAAAATATTGTTTGGAGTTGTTCAATGAGTTTGGATATTTAGGTTGTAAACTAATTAATACACCGATTGAACAAAGTTATTTGGTTACAACTAAGATATGTAAAAATCAACAACTTATAAAAAAATTAGTGGTTTCAAAAGTTGGTTGCTAAGTTAATTTATTTGTCTTTAACCGGGCCAGATATCAGTTATGTTGTGCAGTTCTTGAGCCAGTTCATGCACAGTCTAACTGATGTTCACTTGCAAATTGCTTTAAGATTGTTAAGATATCGGTGGTCAAGTCCTGGACGTGGTTTTTTGTTTAAGAAAAGTGATAAACTTGATTTAGTTGGTTTTGTGGTCTCAGACTATGCAAAATGTTTGTCCACAAGGAAGTCTGTTACTGGTTTTTGTGTTTATCTAGGTGGTTCCCTTGTTACTTGGAAAAGCAAGAAACAAAGTATTGTTTCTAGAACAACAGGCAAAGCTGAGTATAGAGCTATTGGCTCAGCGGCTTGTGAGATCATGTGGTTGTTGAATTTGTTAAGTGAAGTTAAGGTAAATTATGAGTTACCTGTGAAATTACACTGTGAAAGTAAAGCTGTTATATATGTAGCAGCTAATACTCTCTTCCATAAGAAAACCAAGCATTTTGAAGTAGATCTTCATTTTTTGAGGGAAAAGGTTGATGTTGGTGTTATTGAAACAGTTATGAACCAGCAGATGGGTTTACAAAAGGTTTGAGTATTACACAACATGAAATGTTTTGTAATAAGTTGGGTTTGGTAAATTGGTTTTCACATATGAATGAAGGAAGAATGTAAAAAAGATGATTTATTATTTGTCATTCATATGTGTTATGGTTCACTTTTATTGGTTTTGCTTATTATACATCTGGTGCAATAGTTGGAGGACTGGATGCAATATTTGTGGGTTGAAAGTGAAACATTTGTTAAGGCGGTGGCATTATTGAAAGTTTAAGGTGCTAAGTGTAACATATCAAAGATTCTGGTATATAAAGGTGCAGCTAGGGTTTCTGGACACTTCTTGGCTTCTAGACACTTCTTGGCTCACTTTTCTCTGCACTCTCTCGCTCTTGTTCTCTGGTTTCATCTATCTAGATATGTGGCGATCAGATAGTATTTGTGTTTTGTTCATCATCTCGCCTGTGACACTACAACAAAAAAAGGCAATTGCCACCAAAATTTGCTACCATAAGTAAACGGTAGCAAAATAAGTAACAGTGATGGCAAAAATACCATATACTTAAAAACCCTGATTACATTCTCGTTCAGATAGTTGCGCCTATTCACACATTCAAAACCCTAAATCTACCAATTCACACCCGATTTAACCCTAAATCTACCGATTCACACCAAATTTAACCCTAAATCACAACATCGTCGTTCAATTTCATCAGAGAATTGAAGCTCTGCTTCATTGTACGATTCATTGATCTTCACAGACAATTCAAGTGTTCGACGCATTAACGACATATTGATTGATCTTGTAATGCAGACGATTCATTGATCTTCACAAATGATTCTCGAAGCATATGCCGGATTTGGATGATTACGCATACGATTTGGATCTTCTGAACTCCGTTGTTACAGAAAGCTAGGGTTTGATTCTGAACATCGATTCACAGACGATTATTGAGGCTTTATCTTCTAAACAGGTTCGTATCCTCTTTGGTTAGGACTAGGATTAGCGGCTAGGTTTTGAGGTTTGTGCATACAACTGATTTGAGATACGACTAGACATACGATTCTAAACAGAGGATTCTGAATAGAACATCGATTCATAGACGACTAGACATACGATTCTGAAAACCTTTTGATTGCAATTTGAGATGACAAATTTCATGGAGTTAAATGCTATTTTTTTCTGTAATTAGTTGTGGTGATTTATTTCATTCGCTATCTTCATCTTCAGTCTTCATCAACAATTTAGGTTATTATTGATCGTTTGACATCATATTGTGGAATCGATTTGAGATCCAGTTTTCGTTGTTCATTTTCGTTGATTGGAGATCTAAACATCTGTTAAATTCATCAACAATTTAGGTTATTATAGATCCTCCTCAATCATTCTGGTTTGGAGCTCTGGCGACCACCGCAACAGCTCCCAACAAACTCTAGTTGATATGTAATTTGTCACTCTAATTTGGTAATAGACAACTGTTCTTAGTCTCGTTCTATAATTTGTTATTCAAAACCCTAACTTTACACAATCAATCAATTAGGTATGCTATGATTGCAATTGATTATGATGAACTATCAATTCTGTTCAGATAGTCCGAAATCGTTTAATGCGTATCCAAAAAGGTGATATCGATAAGAAAAAGTAGAAAACCTAAACTGATCAAATTTGTTGGCAATAAAGACATAGAGTAATGTACTACTACAAGTTGCATCCTGTGATGTTGTTGATTCTTTTGTCATTTGGAGTTGTCAGTTTTGGTACTGATTATAGTAAGTTTACTGGTTGTTTACATGAGAATTCTCTGTTTTTGAAGCTGCGTAACCTGGTGATGGTTGTGGGGCATTCGGTTTATACTTTATCGAGTAGTAGTCGTGAGAAGGTTGATAACGAGGATTCGTGGTTTTTGGAATCGTATTAGAAGAATGCAGGTCAGGCTGCTACCTCTGTGGCACATATAAAGGAGGAGGGGTTGAGAGTGCGGCTAGAGGTGAGGAAGCTTTGTTGGTGTTCCGTGGTGGGGGAGACGCGTAAAGATGCTGGTCCGCGAAGTCAGGCGCAGAGTTATTGGATGGTTGCTGAATCGAAAAGGTGGTTTGGTGAGTTTTTATAGCTTTTGATTTGATTTATGTCTTGTGTAATGTGACTTCCAGATGAAAAGTTAGTTGACTTTTGAGTTGATTTATGCTTAGAGTTTGGATGCGAAGATTGATGATTAATAGTTAGTTTATTGTATGAAACATCCATCTAGTTTTGATAGAATTATTAATCTTGTGGAGAGCAATGATGTTGCTGACAACTTAGGTAAAATGCTGACAACTTAGTTTTGATAGAATTATTAATCTAGTTTTGATAGAATTATTAATCTTGTGGAGAGCAATGATGTTGCTGACAACTTAGGCAAATATCAGGTATATCAATCAGTTGGAGATTTCATAATTGTGATATCACATTTCTGTTGCATTGTTTCATTGACTTATAATCTCTTTGTTTTTGCTTAGTTAGCCGTTCATTACAGCCACCGCAGATGGCCCTAAACATATTGACACTACCCTTACAAGGGAAAAGTTTGAGGAACTATGTTAAGACCTGCTGGATAGGTACATCGTTTAACACCGAACCCTTCTTAATTCCCAATCACCGAAAGTTTGTTGCTTGAGTTGTTTTAAAGAAAAAAAGGATGATGAGATCGTTGTGGGAAAACACCACTGCATAATTTTTTTTTTAAAGACCCCCAATACAAAAGCCAACTCCTTTCGACCCGATCCCTTAACTTTCTAATAATGTTTATTGGAAATCTTGAATTGCAGGGAGGTTGAGGCCGGTTTAATGGAATACAAGCCAGGCATTATTATCAGCGTTCATCCTTTTATGCAAGACATTCCATTATGGGTTCTTAAGTGGTAAGGCTTACAAAAGAAATCTTTGTGACTGTTATTACAGATCTTAATAAATGCCACCAGACATGGTAAAAGACATGCATACCTTATCATTGGACCTATTTACAGTATCAGATCCTCCTTAATGTACTCAAATATCTGTTATGTAACTTTTGCAGGTATGATGGGTACATTAGCGTTAATAATATGGAAAGGGCTTATGTGCATTACTAGTATTGAATCCTATGTTGTTGTGCTTTCTAGAAGTATGGAACCCGGTTTTAAAAGGGTAAGTGATCTTTCTTTTATTAGTTTTAGGCAGAGTCGTGGAGGTATACAATGAATATCATTACTGTGTGTATACACTTTATATATTCGATATTGTATATATAATGGTGGGTTCAATACAGGATCATAAACGATGCAAGAACTGCTAGAACCAGTCTAAACCATCCACTTTGTTTATTAAAAATTAAATGAAAAAAAGTATTTTTGTGAAAGATTAATGATTTGTCTATCTAATTAATTATTTTACTTACTTTATCTCATGTCAATCTACACATGTCCAGATGTTTATATTATATAAATACACATAAATATATCTGCACGTGTACGTATATCAATTCAAGTACATCACATAATCATGCTTTATTTTAATAGTCATGTTAGAATCTTAGATAAGTTTATAAATGATTTTTTTTCAGAGTTGTGGCATGATTACATTTTGTTTTATCACAATAATCTTTTTATGCAGGTATTTATGAATTCGAGGATGATAGTAGTGGATGCGGGTCGATTTCATCATGATTTACTGTGTTGCTTGAGATGTTGGAAGTCTAGAAATCAAGGTAATTAGGTACAATATCGGTTATGGTTTGGTTTGAGACTGACCAATTCATGTTGGTTTGCTTTTCAGTTCTGTTGTTTCTCATTTTCAGTTGTGTTGGTTCAATACGACTAATATTGTGATCATCATGGATTGATGCATATTTTCGCGGTAATGGAGAGTTATCTTGCAAGCTCAGGTTTAATGAACAATCTATTCTTGAAAGAAATCCCACCCTTATACAAACACACACTTTTAGTTTGGTGCTTGGATTTAGATAATTTAATTTTAGTTATTTGATGTTTTGATTTGGATGTTTCTTATGAGGAACATTGGATGTATAAATTTTTACATTTTAATGGAATGGCGACAAGTTATAAATTGTTATATTTTTATGAAATGGAATAGCCAATTTATGGAATGGAATACCATAAATGGTAGCAAAACGGTGGCAAAATGTGACAAAGCGGTAGCAAAAAGGTGGCAAAATAGCGGTAGCAAAACGGTGGCAAAATAAAATGTGGTAGCAAAACGGTGACAAAAAGCGGTAGCAAAAAGGTGGCAAAATAGCGATAGCAAAACGGTGACAAAAAACGGTAGCAAAACGGTGGCAAATCAACGGTAGCAAAATCGGTAGCAAAAAATAAAACGGTAGCAAATAGGTGGCAATAGGGCATTTGCTACGTGTGTTTTTGCCACCGAGTTTTTGGTGGCAAAACGGTGGCAAAAGAGCAATTGCTACCGTTTTGTGACCGAAAATGTGGTAGCAAATACCATATTCTCTAGTAGTGTGAGATTGTCTAAATCTGGTTGTACTCTTTCTCTGTATCCTTTTATTTGTTGTATTATGATCAACTGATTGAATAATCAGTTGATCTGGACATTTTTGTTCATAAGATCTTACTACGTATAAGATCTAGGGTTTTGGTTGGGATCTTTTTTGGTTTAGGTTAATAATAAGATTTTGTCACCGTTTTGTCGCTATATTTGTGTTTGGCTTTATGAGGAGTTGATACCATAAGTTTCTTCACCATATATCTTATCAGTGCATTGTACATACATACTATATACTCTACACATATATGCTTATGCGTAATGATCACGATTGTCACCGGTTAACTTTGTCAGATGAGTGAAAGCACAAATATAATAGATAAGATAGATACAACATCTTGAATTAGAAACTTACATCGATATCACTTATATAAGCTAAATCTAAATTTGGCATACCCAGATTATGGAAAAGTGAAATCGAGTATATGGTAATCAGATTAACTTTCCAAATAAACATGTAAATTACCCAAGTTAAATATTTACTCATTTATAAAATCAAAATGAAATATATTCAACTACAAAATTGGGGAAACTCATTTAGTTCAAAACCATAGCTTACATGATCCAACCACTTAGACCCGCTTATTACTTATGACCATGTAATTCTAAACTTTTTTTTATCAAATTATTTAAAATAGAGACGATTACAGACTAATGGCAGGTAGACGAACAACAAGTTGCGCCCTTTTATAACCCACTTCCATGTGTCTCATTGGTCCAAGGATCACGCGTTAGTTCTTGGGTCACCTCCATATCAATTCGAATTTCACCAATTAATGGGTTTCTCTGCATGTTGAAGCTCCAATATTGCGCACCTTGGATTTCTCTACATGTTACATCTCCAATAAAGAAACAAGAAAGGCTAAAATGGGTGCAACTTTGTTATCAAGTTAGACCCACCGCAAATTAAATGCAACCACTCCTGCAATAAGCGACAAGTTGTTTTTCCTTCTGATTGATCAACTTAGGGGTGATATTGTTGCGACTTATGATTGGTCTCTACATGCATGTTAGCAACTTCGGATGACAAATATGCCTTTTTCTAAGTTCATTGTTCACCATATTTGCAACAGGTCTCTTCATGTCGGCAACTTCTATCTTAGCGTATTGTGTGCGAACATGGTGTTGGGCTGCATTGAATTAATCCAAAAATATGTTAGTCCCTCATCATCATGTTATCAAATTGGGTTGCAAATAAATATACTATGTGAGATCTTACATGAATGTACGTCGATTACTTCTTGACGTTTTTTCTTATAATCCATTCTTGCTTTCCATTTACGAAAAACATAATGTATGACACTACAAGAAATCAGGGTGTTTACCTACACATAATTTACCAACACATGTAAATGTGTGGGTAAATACCTACACATGTTTTTATATGTGTAGGTAATGATTGATGATATATTTTCATAATAACTAACACTTAATGTGTGTTGGTAATGCGTTTTATCCACATTTGACAATGGTGGGAAAATTTCCCCCCAAAAATGAAGAGTCATTAATAACAAATTACCCACACATGTGACATTTTTTTGTTATGTGTAGGTAAATTATCTACACTTATGTAAAAAAATATATATATGTGTGGGTTATTGATTATGTTTACCAACACATATATTTGTAAATAAAATGTAGATAAATTAAGTAGACACTACAAAAAAAGTGACCATTTGACGGGCGATTAACGCGATAATAAATAGTGTTTAAGACGCAAATTAACTTAATTAGGCCTCTGGAGTGCCTAGGAACGTTTATCCGACTATACAGTACGCGTATGAAAATTCGCGTGGAATCTGCGGAACATCAAATGACAACGAACTGATAACGTACAAAATACTGACAACACCGACAAGTATGAATGTTACACGAATATTTTATGTCTATGAAATTAATTTTGTGAATTTATTGGGCTTCCGTGCGACACAAATACAAACGTGGACTAAAAACGCGATGGTAGGAAACGCAACGGCAACGAAACGGAAGCAACAGAGACGCCTGTCACCTTCGAAACTTACATTTTACGCTATATTTAGCTCCGTAATGAAATTTTAGTAGCTACAGTCGAAACCGGATCGAAAAACGGATTGGAACGGCAACCGACGCAATCTACGCGCTTTTTACGCACCGACGAACATACGCATCTAATAACGATATACGACATAATTTTAGGTGTTTCGACTCTAAAATTTTAAGTTACGAAACTTTATGGAGTTCGGGAAACGAAAATGGGCTTCATAAACGTAACGGGCCGCTCAAAACATGCTAACGGGCTTTAAGCCCAAGCCCATTTGAAAAGCACCATGTATATAAAGAAAAAAAACCCTAATGTCCCATTTCTCCTTCTCACCTGCGCACACCACCCAACTAACCCCTCTCTCCCCTCACTCCGTCAGATCCGGTGACCGGAGCTGCGCCTCCGGCAAGCTCTAGCGCCTCTCGTCTTCTCCGACTAGCACCCACACCCCCTCCTCGTTCCCTTCATCTGAAACTCACCAAACAGCCCCCTGATTTCTCGAGTAAACGGCCGGCCACCACATTCGTGTGGTGGCGCACGGCGTGGTTTCATGGCAGAGAGAGAGAGAGATATCCAAGAGAGTCGTAGATCGGAGAACAGAGAGAGAAACGACGACGGTGGGGGGGGGGGTACCGCTTATTTTTCCCACGACCTCGCCGGTGAACCGATGATGCCGGTAATGAGGAAGACGGATGGATGGTGATGCTCAAAGGCAGTCGTGATTTTCAGGTAGTAACACCCAACCTTTTTCGATAATTTTTCCGATCGGTTCCTGTTTGAAACTTCATCTTATGTTTTCTTTCGTCTTTCTATGCGGTGATGATGATGGTGATATCCATGGCAGCCGGCGGCTTCAGTCCGGCCGGTAAGTGAAGGCGGTGGTGGTGGTCAGTTACACCGAGTCCCCTTAAAATGTTTGATGTTCTTTTTTCATATTACAAATATGAAATCAGATGTGGATGGGTTGAATTGCTTTGTTACTTTTTAGTTCGTTTATTGTTTATTGATGTATTGTTATGTTTGTTTTGTTTAGAGTTGATTACCCGCTGGGCTCTTGGAGTCTTCAGATACAGATCTATTTTTGCACTATTCAGGTATGTGATCATGATTCTATCTTGTATGTGTTATTACTTTTAAGATTGTATTGTTCACTGAGTTTAGGGCTATGAACATGTAGCACTTGAAATCAAGTAGAAGCATCAAGATTCATAAAAAAATGGATCTTTTACTTTGGAATTTGGGGGGTTCTTAGTTTCTTATGTTTGTGTAGTTAAGAAAATTATTGTTAAGAAAAATGGATCTTTTACAAATGTTAATTATTTGTTACTCAATGTTTGTACAGGTCGAGATCAAGCAAACTATCCCCAAAGGCTCCGCCGAGTCTAAAGATTTCAAAACAAAAAAGATTTTTATCGGTGGGATTCCGGCTGCAGTTACCGAAGGTTAACATGTGAATTTATATGAATTATCTAAAAGTTTGAGAAGTTTTTGTTCGTATTGTATGATCGTATTGGATCTTATGATTGTTCTGTTTCTTGTGTTCAGATGAGTTCAGTGATTGTTGTTTTGAAGTCAGAGGAAGAAGAAGCTATGGCGGATGGTAGCGGTGGTTTGAGTGCTAATAAGGTTACTGGTCCTGATAGGGTATATAAATTTTCTAACTTTTTTATGTTTTGTGTGTTTAAAATGTTTGATTTAGATTAAATTATTTGTAGTTGTTATGTAAAGATAGATGCTTTGTGTTTTTTTTTTATTAGGTTACAGATTTACATGCGTATATTTCTCTATGTTTAACTTTTGTTTTTATGTATATTAGGTCCTTGTTCAAGATTTCAATTGTGCATTACAAGAGAATTTTATACTTCAAGTTTGTTTGGTACTCGAAGGGTAATTACCCGATGAATACCCAACGGGTTTTGCGTTGGATATGGTTTATAACCAGGTATGAGTATGGGATTAGCCATACCCGACCATTGCCATCCCTACTTGTGGTAAACGAGTGCACATTTCTTTTGGTTTCTAGTTATTCTTGCCTGATATGTTGTAGGTCATATGTACGTGTCATTGTCAACTCATCACATATGCTTCTACATATACTTATTTGGATTTGAGACAAAGGTATTTTATGAACCCAAAGTCATTGTTTTCTTAAGCTAATTTTTATTAAATTGTTTTTTAGTTGCTTTGGATAGAAAATATTGATTAACTATCTTTGTATGTCCATTTTTTGGGGTTTTTTTTTCTCTTTGTTCCTTGAGAATGTCATGCTATTACTCAATGAGGTATTTTTACATATCTTGTTTTTTTTTTTCTTTTTGTTCCTTGAGAATGTCATGCTATGATCGGATTGTATTTCATAGAATTCTATGCAATTGGGATGCGGAAGAAAGTTGGATATCTAAAGAAGCGACTACAATATATGTAAGTTTACATGTTAATTTGTACCATTTAATATTCATTATTTGGTAAATAGTTAATTTGTTGTATGTCTTATACTTTTTTTTCCTTAAAATGAAGATATGATGAAGCCGAGAAACTAGCATACTATGGAATCAATGAGCGACAAGTCCATTATGGAGAATGGAGTTGGACGAAGCTCTATTTGCTTACATGGGTGGGGGTTGATCCAATTAGCTATCGATGATAACAAAATGAGTACTACTAAATAAGCAAAGTGTCCTACTTATGACGAGCTAGTGGATGCACTTCAAACACCGACAAGTTAATGTGCAATAATGGAACAAGCGCTGATTCAAACTAATATCATGTCTCCTTCAAGCCCATCTCGAAAATCTCAAGGTGATACATCAATGTATCGATGAGTATAGTCGTTTTAGTAATTATGTAACATGTTAGTAACTTACGAACAATTTCAGTTTTGTTTGTTTAAGTATTTTATTTGGTTGTTTGAACGATGATGTTCTGATTATGAATGTTAATTTGGCCTTAAATGTTTCTATAATTGTTTTGTATTTGTTTGTATATATTTAAAAATTATTATTTACAAATATCGTGTTTATTGTCCACACATTAAATACTTTTACCAACACATCAATATTTTATTTCTTCACATGTTAAGATCAATACCTACACATAATATTATTTTTACCCACACATATATTTATGCCACGTCAGACGCCACGTCAGACGCCATCTAAATAAATTGCTATACTTTTAACCACACATATAAATTAGTTTTAGCCACACATATATGTGTAGGTATAGCTTGATATATACCTACACATAACTTATGTGTGGGTAATGACCTATATCTACAGTCATGAGCCTACACATCATGACACTTAATTTATGTGTTGGTAAACACAACTACCAACACATTATATATTTTTTCCTACACATACCATGTGTGGTTAAACACCCAAATTTCTTGTAGTGTGAGAGCCGCTGCTGCCATTTGTTTTCTTTTTCGGTAGCACCGATATGCACGTTGAATCTTGATAACCTCTATTACACTATGTTGTTTCTGGTCGGTATCAAAATACTGGAAAGTTGTTTTTGTTCGAGGTCTAAGCGAGTTTGCTCCATATACAGCCTGAGAACGAGCTGGGGCTGGAGCATGAGTAGCTACCCGAACAATTGCCCGGCCATTCTTTAGATTGTGCTCATTCCCATGGAGTGGACGATACTTTAATATTGACGAGGGCTTGCACTATAAAAAAAATAAAAATAAATATCAATTCGGTTTTCCCATAATGGAACATCCATGTCAATTACTTGTTGTGTTATCCAAATATTGATTTCGTATACACCCCAAAATACCTTGATCTATAGATTATTCACATGATTTAGAAAGTTATTTCGTGCATCAGCTCAAAATACTAAACCTACGATACTAAAATATTAATTCCTAATTCACACATTAAAGTTCTATTATAAAGTATGTTTTCAATTTCAATGTACCAACTATCCTAGTCACCAAAGGTGTTAGGAACACAACCACTATTACTTTTGGAAAATGTTATTTACTTAAATATGTAGAAAATTCTTCAAAAACGATACTGAAATAAAAATAAATTCGATTATTTAAGTGTGAAATAATACTTAGGGCCTGTTTGGTTGCCTCTGAATGGCTTCATTCAGAGGTAAACCTCTGAATCGGACAGAGGTATCCTTGTTTGGTTCACAAAAACTTCACCTCTGAACTGAACCATTCAGCTCTGAATGGTTCAGCTACTTCTCATCTCTGAATGAAAATTGGACTTGTATGCCCTTTGCTCCTTCTTCTTCACGAGTTCTCCACAGCCACCACCTCCACCTCCGACACCACCTCCACCACCTCCGACACCATCTCCATCATCATCATCATCATCATCATCATCATCATCATCAACTCCGACACCACCTCCGACACCATCTCCATCATCATCATCGTCACCGACGCCACCACCTCCACCATCTCCGCGAACACCTCCACCATCTCCGCCACCTGCACCTCCACCATCTCCGAAACCCCCAAATCGAAACCCCCAAATCAAACCCTAATCGATCCCATCATCGAACATCATCGTCGTCGTCTTCATCGATCATCATCATCTCATCAACATCTTCATCTTCATCGATCATCATCATCACCGGGTGCGGCTGTCGGACCTCCGTGCGCCGCCGTGTCGCGCCACCAGGCCGGCCTCCTCCTCCTCTCCGGCTCTCTCTATCTCTGGTTCTCTCTATCTCTCTCCGATTCTCTCTCTAAATTCAGTGTATGTGTGTGTGTAGAGAATAAGGGGCGGTGTTGCAGGTATGGAGAGAAAGGGGAAGGGGGTGGGGGTGGGGGGATGATGAATACTGATGAATGATGATGATGATTGGGTTTTATAGAAAAAAAATCTATAAAAGGTTTATTTTGTGGGGAGGGGTAAAAATGTCATTTTACACTGTCATTCAGATATGGAACCAATCAGCACTTTACTGGTTCAGCACTTACCCATTCAGACCCTCTTACCCATTCAGACCTCTTATTCATTCAGCACTTATTGGTTCAGATGTTGCCAAACAGCCCCTTACTTGATACTGAAGTGCATTTTCAAGTTGTTTTATGATGTAGGCTCCTGACGGACGTTCGTTACGATTTTTTCGCAGGCATTGATACGCAATGTTGGCATACGTATGTAAACTATGTGATTCTATTTGTTCCAGTAGAAAATCAGGTACAATTGTACGTATTTTCTTTTGTTCATAGCAATTTTGCGCCAACTTACAAAGAAACCTGCGACTATCATTGTAATTCATAAAGCCGGACCTTCCACACAAGACTTCAAATAACACTACCCCAAAAGAGTAGATATCAGATTCTTTTGTCAAGATGCCCATGTCCATGTAAAGCGGATCACAATATCCAAATGTGCCTTCTACGTTAGAGACAAGAAATGTGAACTCTTGGTTAGCAGGACCAAATTTGGATAACCCGAAATCTGAAATCTTGGCGTTCCATTTCTCATCCAACAATATGTTGGAACTCTTAATATCACGGTGTAACACTCTTTGCATGGTCCCACAAGGATTGTGAAGATATTCTAGACCGCGAGCTGCCCCAATGCATATTTTAAGACGCTGAATCCATGAGAGATTAGGGTCACTCAGATACATGTCAAGGCTTTTGTTGGATAAATACTCGTACACAAGTATTTTCTCACTTCCTTCATCACAAAAGCCTATGAGAGAGACAACATTTTTGTGTCTATATCGTGAAAGCATCATGATCTCTTTCCAAAACTCGGGTGCACCTTGTCCATAAGTTCGATCCAAGCGCTTGACAGCAACCATAACCAATTTACCCTGACACAAAAGTTTTCCTTTGTAAACCCTCCCGAATCCACCTTTGCTGATGTAGTTTTCTTCATTGAAGTTGTTGGTGGCCAACTTTATCTCATCAAGGGGAACTCTAAGGTGGTTAAACTCTTTTATGGGAGTCATGTTATGATGTTGGTAACAATGAAAGGAGCAAATGGAATCAAATTTAAGTGCTAAGAGTAGATACAATTTGAGAAACAAATGAATGTTTGCTTCCATTTCAACTACTCTAGCAAGCATACTTAAATCAATCTGAAAAGAAGATAGATGAAACAACACAGTAGGGAAGACGAAAGCACAATGAAAGAAAGATAAGAGAAAGAGAAGAGAAATGGGAAGCACATTAATTTGATTATATTGGGTCACACTGTATAGTGACTTCAATAATTCATGAGCTTAGTGCGCATATCTTTTGACTGCAATTATTAGAAGAAAAAAAAAAATAACTTTTTTAATATCAAGTTTTATCTATTACAGCATGTGTTTTAACCAAGAGACCGATGCATATACCATGCCTCATGTTTGCTTGTTTTGAAAATACGAGATTCAAAGATATAGGGTATTTTATTAGTCTTAAATGGGTCAAATTTGAGTTGGTATACACTTTAATAAAAATGCTTATTGTACATTCATATTTCAAGTTCTGAATAGTGAATATCTCATTTGTGAGACAAAATAAAGAAGCCCTTTTGTGAAAGACAAAATTAGTAAATGATCTTTTCTGGATCAGATTAAATAAAGTAACCATTAATTAATATATCATGATAAGCAGCCAACCGGGACTAGAAAGTAAACATGAGTTGAGGGCTTGGATGTCTACTTTGGCAAATAATATTTAATTCAAGCAACCAAGCACTATCTCATTATAAACATAAAATAACCATCTCATTGTTTGGCTTTGCTAGACGATGGATTTTTGAAAGAGATGAAAAGGCTTTCTGACCATGTGTAATGGGGCGTTTTTTTTTTTAAATTTCAAAAAAAACGCCCAAAAACGCCTCCCCAACCATTACATAGGGCGTTATTTTGCAAAATTTTTGAAAAAAAGGGTTTCGGCGTTTTATTAAAAACGCTCAAGCAACAACTTGGATGAGTATGAGGACTTTGACTAACCAATGGGAAGGGACCAAGTGGGCTGACACATAGTTGACCAAACAGCTTTTTAAATAATGTTTTTTTTTAATCCTTTTTAATGATTGGAAGTGGCATTATTTGGGCATTATTCCCACTATGCCACTTTCGCAATAACGCCCCATGCTGACTGGGATGACACGTTTCGAATAATGCCCTATGATGAGGGCATTATTTTTCTCTACCACTACGCATGGTCTAATCATTAACATAAAAGCACCATCTCTTAATTTGTTGGGCTTTTCTGACAAAGGTAGTGAAAATACCTTGTCAATTGTTGTTAGGATCGAGTACACAAGTGAAAAAGAAACTGTGAGTCAAATAAACAAACATAAAAAATTACGTGGTTCGATCTAAAGTGACCTACGTTCACAGATGCAACTAAGATATTCTTTATTTAGGTGCTAAATAATTAGACCATTCGTAGTGGGGCGTTATTTTTTAAAAAAATTGAAAAAAAAACCGCCCAGAAACGCCCCCACTACCATTACATGGGGCGTTATTTAAAAAAAAATCAAAACTATGAACTTTGGCGTTATAATAATAACGCTGATATGAACTTTGGCACATGTTTGTTTAACCAATCAATTTTGAGCATTTGTCTGACAACTTTGGAGAACCCCCATGCAAGTTTGACTAGCCAATCACCATCCATCTGTTTGCTTTTTTTGTTTTTGTTTAATGATTGGAAAGGGCATTATCAGGCATTATTCCCACTACGCCACTTTTGCAATAACGCCCCACGCTGACTAGGATGACACGTGTCGGATAATGCCTCATGGTGGGGGCATTATAACAATTTACCACTACACATGGTCTTTCAAGTACATCAAATATTCTAACAGAGACTAATCTTGGATTTACCAAATTTCCTCTCCAAATTAAGCCCATGTAGGGCCCACAAGGCCTACAAACCCAACAATCTCCCACTCATCAGCCTTGAATAGAGATGCGCATAATAACCGGTTCCAAACCCGAACCGGTAGAACCGACCCGTACCCAGTTCCAGTTCCAACCCGACGTTTAGTAGAACCAGTTCCGGGTTTAAAAAACCTGGCGGTTCTTACCCGGTTCCATATTTCAGGATAATAAATGGGTCGTACCTGGTTCCTAACCCGTACCCGGTTACTACCCGTACCCGGTTCTACCAGTACTCGGTTCCACTGTACCCGGTAATAAGTTACCGTTAGAACCGGTTACTAGCCGTTAGAATCGATTCATGGATGTCGCAAACAACATTAAATGCCAATTATTATAGTTGGAACCGGTTACTATCCGTTGGAACCGGTTCCAAACAGTAACTGACAGCTTTTTTGTTTGAAATTTCTGACAGAACCGGCTCCAAACAGCTAGTAACCGGTTACATCGGTTCTATTTTTATTGGCGAGTACCCGGGTACAACCCGGAACCGGTTTTCAGAGAACCCGGAACCAATTTTCAGAGAACCTGTCACGATCCCGACCACCCTGGACGGGAGCCATGAGCAGTCAAGTGGTACCGGTGGTTATTTTGAAAATATTGCAACAGAAAATTTCATCAGGACCGTGAGTCAGGAAAATACCAGAGTTTAAAAACACCAGATTTTTATTTATTAAACAGATGGGAAGAAACCCATGTTCTACAAAGGTAGCTTTAATATGAGATAAACCCGAATATATGAAACAATGTTTTCTTAATTTAATTTAATTGATAAAATAAGCCACTTCTTTAAGCCTTTCGGTGTCGTATCATCACTCTTATTCCAATCTACCGTAATAACCTGAAACGCGTTTTAAAATCATTTGGTCAGCATGAAATACTAGTGAGTTCATTCATTTTTGTAAAAAAAACACATTTGTTATACACTACGTCAAATGTGACCTACGGCCACACTTTTTCAAAAACCCCTAAGCCACACTTTCAAATAAAAGTGTGGATAAAGGTCAATAATGACTTTTTAAAACCTCTTAGCCTACTTTTAGCCACGCATTTTATTTATTCATGTGACCATTGTATAACAATTTAAAACTTTTAGCCACACTTTAAGTAAATAATATGACATTTACTAGCCACAACTTGAAAAATGTGGCCAGATGTGATCTACGGCCACATATATTTGTTTCATGTGACCAAAAACACATGTATTTGACATATTTAGCCACACCTTAAGAAAAACTATAACACATATTAGCCGTACTAGCAAAGTGTAGCCAAATGTTATCTAAGATCACGATATTTATTTTCATGTGACCAATGACACGTGTATTCGAAACCTTTAGCCACATTTAAAAAAAAATTGTGACATTTATTCGCAACACTGGTAAAGTGTGGCCAAATGTGATCTACGGCCATAGTATTTGTTTCATGTGACAAAAAACACGTGTATTCAAAACCTTTAACCACACGTTAAGAAAAAATTGTCACACAAGAAAAATGTGGCCAAATATGATCTACGACCACAATATATGTTTGGTAATGTGGCTAAAAGCTAATACATATGGCCACATATATTATATTGTGCGACCAAATGTTTGACAATAGCCACACATAAAAGTAAGAGTTAATTACATAGTTAGTCCATGTGGTTTGCACAAAATAACAAACTTAGGTACTAATAGTTTCTGATAACATTCTAGGGTATTAACTTTTCATTTTGTAACGTTTGAGGGTATTAAGCTTATTTGTAGGCTTAAAATCACATTTTGTTAGTACCTAAGTATGTTATTTTGTGCAAACCACATGGACTACCTATGTTATTACCTTAGAAGTTAATACCTCCAAACGTTACAAAATGAAAAGTTAATACCCTAGAAGGTGATTTTAAACTATTAGTACCTAAGTTTGTTATTTTGTGCAAACCACAGGGACTAACTATGTAATTAACTCTAAAAGTAAAAAAAAATTCATGTGGCATTACATAAAAATTCGTCAAACCATCGTAACTTTGTTAATTTTGTGTGACGAAATAATATCAAATGTTATTGAAAAATGTGTGACCAAAGATTAAAATTAGTATGTCATTAAAAATTCCCTCCAAAATATTTCATTTTATTTAAATTTCCCCCTAAATTAATTCATCTAGAAACTTCCCTCAAAATATCTCATTCTGAAACTCTCCCAAAATATTTCAGTTTAAAACTTTCCCCTCAAATAATATTATGATTTAAAAATTACATTATTTAATAAAAAGAATTCTGTATACATAATTAAAGTTTTAAAGTAATATTAAATATTATATATTTGAAATTATAATTGTTATAACTCGTTTTCTTATAAATAAGTTTGATTAAAAAAAAATCTTACTACACAACTAAAAAATCAAAGTAATATTAAATATTATATTTTCTAAATTATATTTGTTATAACTCGTTTTCTTATAAACAATATATTAATGTATACATATTAGCTACGTTTATATACATTTTTTATTTTATTAATAACATTTTTTTAAAATAATTTATTTTTAAAGTATATAAAGTTATAAGTTTTCATTTTATTGATTGAGTAATTGCCTTCCAAACTTATATTTGTCGTTTATTATAGCATATTATACTTAATGTATCAAAATGGACAATTAGTAGATCACATATCTTTTAATGGGCCATATTGGGCCTTAGTTGATCACAATGAAAAATAATAGATCTTATATGTGTTGATGGGCCATATTGGGACTTAATAAAACACAATGGACAAAGGACAATAGTAGATCGTACATGTCTTAATGGATCAAATTGGGCCTTAATGGATCATAATTGACAATAGTATATTAGATATGTCTTAATGAACCATATTGGGCATTAATGGATCACAATGGACAATAGTCGATTGTACATGTCTTAACGGACCATATTGGGCCTTAATGGATCAGAACGGACAATAGTTGATCATACATGTTGTAATGGATCGTATTGCACATTAATGGATCACGATAGACAATAGTAGATCATACATATGTTCACGGGAGACACTGGGCCGTAGTAGATCATGTCGAGTTTTGGGCTAGTTTGAAACATGGTTTTACAACCGGGTATGTCTATAAGCTTAGCCAAACCCGAACCATTGCACCCCACCGCCTTCTATAAGACATTCTTGACTCGACTTGTTTGCACCTTACCGCCTTCTATAATTTTATTCTTTTATATAAAAAAGAAAACAAAACCGCTTAAGTGGTTGCAAAATTTCATTTTATTCTTTTATCTAATTTATAATTTTTACAATTCAATTGTTTATAATTTTGTGATTCAAAAATTTAATCTAAATTCAACTTATTTTAGCTTCCCTCCTATTTTTCTCAAATTAATCCCCGGGGAAAAAGAATCATTCCCCCACCCCTTCCATTTCCCATTCCCCCAAATATAATATTTCCCAAAATTTCCAAACACTTGATTTTCCCTCTAAAAGATCTCCCACCGGGCACCCTCACAAAAGCCAAGTCGACCTTTACCAAAACTCTTGTCATTCTCCACCGTCTCAATACACTGATGATTTCGGTGATTTATCTGTGACGCCACCATCTGAGACTGCCATTGCCGGTCACCGGACGACCAGATGCAGCGGGAATCATCACCGCCACGCACCGTTCAACACGACTTCCATTTCTTCTTTCCGTCTCCCAGGTACCAATAATCAACGTATCTTATTTTGAATCATAATTATGTGAAGAAAATGAACATCACTGACTCGACCCGCATCTTTTTTGACTTCTCAGTTAGGGTTTCTTAATTTTTTTGATAAAGCTTCAAAATTGTTTGTTTAAATACTTTGCTGATTTCTTTGGGTCTTTAAAACCCCCGTTAATATTCATCATCCATTGTAATTTTAGTTTTATTTTAATTTTCTATAATTTTGTATTTAATCTATTGAAATTCGATTGAATAATTATATTCAAGCTATGATGTGCAGGTGTATTGATCTTTCAAAACCAAGGGAGCACAAAGAAGAATGACAATTTGTGCAGTCGTAGTATTTCAATTGTTTTAGAAAATTAGTTTGTGCTTAAAACCCAAATTTTTGGTATTAGGGTTCTTGTTAAGGTATAAAATTATTTGTTGAAATAGTAGGCATAGATCTTGCAAATATTCTTTATAATGTTGTCAATTAGTTTTTTATATGATGTGATGTTGCTAAATAAAATTTATTTATTAAAAACACCATATTTATAACAGTATGTTGTTATTGAATACTCTTTTAATTATGTTTCTCTTTGATAATATGTAGATTTCTCATCATGTTGGGAGGTATATGTGACCATGATGAGCACTTGAGTGATCTTGTAGATTGGATTCAGTTTGTCAGGTTAACCATTGATCAAAATGTTTAGTTTCCAAAGATTCTTTTTTTAAGCAAGGTTAACTATTAGCCCCTACATCAGGTGAGTTGGGTTGGTGGCATCATCATTGGTAGAGGTGTAAATGAGCCTAGCCGGAGCTTAGTAGTTTTTTTAAGCTTGAGTTCGACTCGGGCTCGGCTACATCTATATATAAAGTTCAGTTAACTCTATATGTCTATTATAATTAGTTAATTTTATACTTTATATTACAATTTGCACGTCTGATGAGAGGTTGTTGGGTGATAGTATCATTCTCCCAGCATATGCATGTGGAGGAGACGCCGTTCTTTCATTTGCGAGTAAAAATCTATGGTAATCTTTTTTTTCATTTCTTGATTTTGATGAGATATGTTTCCATGTATCACATTAGTTTAAGTCCCTAGAGATGGGAAAAGTCACAGATATAGCCATGACATACGCGAATTTTTGGTCGCGTTTCTACTTCTACTTTCCTAAGCCCTAAACATTTTTATTTTATATGTTTTAAGCCCTTAATATTTGTGCAAATGTGGTCTCTGATTGGTCAGTCAAGCTTCAGAATCTACCAGCGCATTAGAACAATGGGACATTTGTACTGAAATTATTTATTTTTATAGTTTATTAGAACAATGGGACATTTGTACTGACATTTTCATTATGTGCTTTACTACACATCATAGAGTTTGATCATGATGATGAAATTTTTGCTCCTGCTGATGTTTCAAGGCCTACAAAAGTTTCTAACATCTCAAATGTGAGCCATTTCTATCTTTGGATTTTTTGAAAATATTGTAGTACTGTACACGCAGGTGATCAAACATTGAAAATCCCATGATTGCTGCTAATCATGTATATTAAGTTTTTTTTCAGATTGTTAATGAACCCTAGAATCACACTTGAACATCTTCATTTTTGGTATTTAACAGTCTTTAAACCTACTACAAATGCTTTGCTGGTTTTTTTCTTTAGTATGGAACTTGCTGCCCAGGGTTCATTTCAAACAAATCTGTAGTTAGTTGATGGAATTTAAAGTTGTGATTAGTTGAAGGAATTTAAAGTTGATTTTTATATAAATAATTTTGGTTAAACTTAGCATTTGTATCACACATCAAAAATTGTTGGGTATTGGCAAAGATTTATTGGCTGCTTGTTTGGGTCGAGGAATAAGACTGTCGTGAATTGTCAAATAAGTAAGTGACCTAGAATTGAGTAGAATCTAGAGAGAGAGAGAGAGAAAGTTAGCAAATATCATCAGTTTATGAACAAATATCATTCTCTGTAGCTTGATTGTTTTTTGTTTGATCCCACCTTAGTTGTTGCTCATAAACAGGAGCATTTACTGATGCTTTGTTTATATACTATGCAGGGAATCAGAGAAGGTTGTGTTGTTACAACTTGCGAGTGCTCCTAGGAGTGATGCAAGCTATGTTGGAGTTGCTGCATCATTTGTATATATATTTTGATTAGAAGTTTATGTATCTAGTATTTAAATTGAAAACTTATGCATGGGTTTTGGTTTATTATTGTTAATGTCATTAAATTTGTTTTTAGGTTTTTTGATGTTGCTACTGTTTTAATTTTATGAGCATTTGAAAATAAAATTGCTAATTATATGAAAATAGCCACATAAAACCACAACAAATATGTGTGGCCAAATGATAGATAAAAGCCACACTTAAAAATTACAGAATTTTGCGTGGCTATAAATAACCATTAGCCACACCATAGTCACTTTGTTCTTTTGCTTGTGTGACGAAATGATACCAAACGATATAGTAAAAGAAAATATGTGTGACTAATATTAGACAATAGCCACACCATCATCAATTTGTTTTCTTTTTGTGTGACGAAATGATAACAAATGTCATAGGGAAAACAAATACGTGTGACTAACGGTCAGACAATGGCCACACTTAAAATTACAAAAGTGTTTTGTGTGTCTAGTAGAAGTTTTTAGCCACACTTACAATAAATTCATGTGATTATATAATAGAAACGACTACACTTACAGTAATTCATGTGGCCATTGCTATCTTTTAGCCACACTTAATGGACAATGTGCTTAATTACAACAACCCTTTTTGCCACACTTTTTTAATTGATGTGGCTAAAACACATTTTTTTGATAATTCATGCGACTATATAATAGTAAAAGTCACACTTAAAGTAAATACATGTGGCCATTGCTATCCTTTAGCCACACTTAATGGAGGAAATGCTAGAATTTAGCCAAAAAAAAATGTTGGTACCTTTTAGCCACACTTTTAAGTTCTACGGTCACTGAAAATTGTGTGTGGCTGTATGATATCTAAGATGACTCGAGCTTTGGTCACACTTGACCTAAAAAAATATGTGTGGCGAAAGACATATAGTCACACTTTTTTTGTGTGACTGTATCCCTTTTTTGGCGTAGTGATAATTTACAGTATTAAGAGCGATTACAATTGCCCCTATCTTATAATTATCTGGTCCAGTTGTCACTCGACCGGATCTATGACTGTGGTCATATCACTATTGGGTCATGTCACCCAATAGTGACGTGTATCACTAATTAGGCTCGCCCACCTAAGAGTGATAAAACAACAGTAATGTGCATAATACCCCATTTACTGCCAGTAATTAAAGATACGCAAAGACTTAATCCCTGTAATTATAACTGAAAAACATTTAGGGTTTTACAAAGTAACTTTGATAAAAACAGAATGACTCACCTTGTTAGCATATAGTCTTGATTAAACAAGCATCTTGATTCTAAGTCTTCTGATGATTATACATCTTGTTTGATAGTAGGTTTATGGATCAGAGTTTTCTAATAGTTAAACATTTAGTTTAACAGAGTGGAATACGTATTAGTGTAAAACCACATCAAACCTAACGATGGTCACGAGATCAGAACCTTAACAAAATTCAAAAAGTATAGTCTTATTTAGATAGCACTTTGGCATTCGTTAGTTGGTTCCCGAATCGATCGGACAGAGTATCGCATCGGTGATTATTGGTTAGAATACCAACGTATAGAGAGAAGAAGAAAAGAAATGAGAAAGGAAGAATGAAATCCTAGGCTCCTATTTATAGGTAATGCAGATTCCTTTCTTAGCTAGGAAGTTTTCTTAATTATTAAGTTTCCTTTAATTTATTTAGTTTTTCTTACAGCTTAAGTTTACTTACCTATTAAGTTTACTTATATATTAAGTTTACTTAATTATTTTAGCTATCAAGTTTACTTGGCTTTTTTTTTTTAACGGATTATCTCACTTAGCTGTCTAACTGATTACTTTTCCTTAATTGTTTAATTAAGTAATTTACTTAGCCGATTAATTAATTAACTTAATTAGCTGATTAATTAACTTACTTATTTTGCTTAACTGTTAATTTTCCTTAGCTATTAAGTTTTCTTAGCTATTAAGTTTTCCTTAACCGCTAAATTTTACATAACCGTTAAGTTTTCTTAATTACTAAGTTTACTTAACCATTAAGTTTACTTAATATTTAATCGCTAAGTATTCTAGTTTAACAGCTTCCTGATTATGAGTTCTAATTCTAGATACAATGGAACTCGTATTAGCGTACTAACCCGATTCAACTTTAACGATAATCACGAGATCAAAACTCACAACGAATTACAAAGTATAGTCGTATACAGGCATCACTTAAACATCCGTTGGATCAGTTTCAATCAATCGGATATAGTACGTGTCCGTGATTAGAGTTATTACCCTGATAACGAGCAGAGTTTCGGGGTTTTAGGGGTATAACATCGAGCTACTATTTTGCTATAATAGAGGCTGAGAGAAAGAAAAGAATTGAACGAGAATAACTGAGGCTCTCGACTCCTTTTATAGGGCTGATCGAAGTGCGGGTCGCGCCCCGCGACGCCCCCTAGCTTTTCCTTCGCGGCCCGCGAGAGAGTTTAGGTTGGCTGAGTCATCGAGTAGTCTTGACATGTGTAATGACACGTGTCCATTAACGTGTCCGGATAGAAACAAGCCTCTCGCGCCCCGTGAGAGACCTTCCTTCGTTGGTCGCGGCCCGCGACAGAATAAAAATTCATTTTTATTTGATTTTTTGTTTCGGTTTTCATCGTACACGTTTAGAGTTTTAATCAAGGCTTGTTCTAGGGCGTTTTTGGAGGGTTGTTACATCCTCCCCACCTTGTTTCAAATCTCGTCCTCGAGATTTACGGAAATTTGGAGGAATACTCTTACTTCGACACTGATCCTAGTTTCCAAGTATACTCTGGTCCTTACTTTGAATTCCACTTTACTTTGACCAGAACCATTTTCCATGTCTAGAGATTCTTATCTTTGATTTGTAAGATCATTCAACGGACTTTTTATTTACCTCTATATCCTGAAGAAGTATAACTTAAAGATTTATCAGTTAAGTATTTCCTTAAGTTTTATACATGAAATAAATCATGTATACCTGCCATTTTCTTTGGAAATTTTAACTGATAAGCTACTGGTCCAATTCTTTTAATAATTTCAAACGATCCAACAAATCTCGGGCTTAGCTTTTCTTTCTTACTGAATCTGACTATTCCTTTTCACGGAGAGATTTTTTTTAGTAGTATTCTTTCTCTGATTTGAATTTCTAATGGTTTGCCGATCTCATGGCCCGATAGTTGCTTTTCTCATATTTCTGCTCGACATAATGGATGGTACCTTCATCTATAAAATGCTTCAAATGGGCAACACTAATACTTGTAGGTTAATTATTGAAAAATCTTATGGGTGATAAGTGATAGTCCCACTTTCACCAATATTTATTGCACATGTACTTAGCACATCTTTCTATGTTTTCTAGTGTTCCTTCACACTACTCAAAATAAGTCGGGTTAAAATTTTTCCAGAAATGAGAAGTGAAATGACTATCTTGATTTAATACAATAGATAATGGGATTCTATGTAATGAGACTATTTTATCCCTACACAACTTAACTAAGCGTTTTATACTAAAGGGTTTCCTTCACTGGTAGGGATTGAGCAGACTTGGTTAGTCGATCCATAATCACCCAGATTGGGTCGTTTCTTGTTTTGGGTAATTTGGTAACAATATCCATTGTTATCAATCTCATTTCCATACTGATATCTTTATCGTTGAGGTAAACCTAAAGGGTTCTAATGTTTAGTTTTTATCTTGCAAATAAATTAAATACTTGTAACTTGCTACATTCTTCTTCATTCCTATCTATCCGCAATTCTTATTCAGACAATGATACCCCTTATCATATACTTAGTTTTATGAGCTTTCTTAAGAATTATGTATGTTTCCCTAGATAGGTATCCAAATTCTTTTCTTATGGAATTTCCAAATTCCATCAGTTCCTTTTTCTGATACCTTCATTTTTCCTTTATAATCCTTCAGCATCACCCTTGATTGCTGTTTCTTGGGTAGTCTTTAATTGTTTTATTAAATCTATCCGCAAATTAAATCTACGAGCACGTACTTGTTTCGGTTTCTTATGAAGCTTATGACTTAAAGCATCAACTACTACATTAGTCTTAACTTTGTGATATAACAATCGGTGTTGTTCCTAGTCTCAGATGAATTCTGAGTTTCTCCTCACGATCAGGTGATAGTCCAAGTAGATCCTCTGGGTAAACATCGGTCGGAATTTCTTTCAGTTCCATGCCTCTAGTGTTAATGAACCCCGAGACCATATACGCTATGTCTTACTTCCGTGCATAACTCGCAACTTTCGTCACAGAGATGAACTTTGTCGGCTGGTCTGTCTTGTCTCCTTGTGGTCACTTTTCCGGTTGGCTTTGCAAATCTCAACCTAATTAAGCAATCACCTCCGGAAACATCGTTTCCATTTGTTCCTTTTTATGAAGCAGACATAATTTCTTTTCTGTCAGTTCTTTTCATTCTTTCCATTTTATGGCATATGTCTTGATCATGTGTTTCGAAGCTCGGGTCTCACTATCTAAATGTCTAAATTTTGAAGCATACATTACTTCATTCTTCTTAACATATATACTAATGGTTATGACACTTCAGTCCCTTAAGCCCATGTATTGTTGCAGCAATTCTTTTATTACTGGTAATCTTAGTAGGATTATAGGTGAAGAGGGTCTTGGTAAGTGCACCTAGTCTTGGTTACTCTTATCTTCGCAAGAGTTCTTAAAGAAAGTAGAATTACTCTCATTATCGTAGGTTTTGAGACGTTTTGTGCTTAGCACAACTTTTAGTTACTGTGACAACTCGTATTTCAAACCTATCTTTGTACTTTGATGTAACGTATGTGGACCCTATGTGATTATATGAACTTTGATGATTAATGAAATGTTATGTTATGTGATTATGTGTAATGAATGTATGTGTATAAACGAACCAATCGCACAACAACAACCCGATCACACAAGCCCATTTGGGCTACACTTATTGTACTCGAAACCCAAAAGGGCAACCCAAGAATGGGTTCGGCCCACTCCCTTGTGTCACATAAACCATCAGGAGAGTGTATACTCCTCATTTGTTGCAAATCTCATAACACACAAACCCTATTTCTCTCCTTTCTCTCTCTCCAACTCGACGGCAGTAACGATCCTCTCTTCCTCGAAGCTTTTGATTCGGATCATCCTCATCCTATCTGTAATCGGTCAGTGTTTCACGATTTATGTTTTGTTGAACGATGTATGCTCAATATGATTTCATATAATGATTTAGGGATGTTTTGAGATTGAGTGTAATGAGGTTTGGTGTTTGTTTATTCGGCTTATGTTTGTAGTAATTACGGATCAATATAGGGTGTGATGATGTTATGATTTGAATGATGATTTAAAACCTGAAAGCATGATATTCGGCTGAAATGTATTCATGTTCGAATGATTGTTAGATGGATTGATTATGTTAGTATGCATGCTAGAGATCGAAATTGTGAATCATGTTAATATGCCCAAGTCTTAGGATTGTTGCTTGTGTTTTGTTCATGCTTGAACGGATTAGGGTTCATATGAATCAATTGATAAAACTTTTGTTTGATCGATTATGGTTGGTTTTGGAAACTGTAGGCATTGATTGAATGGAATTTTGGAAACTATTTGAGTGATTGTAACTACTGCATGAATTAAGGGAATTAGTTATGCATGATCGCACAAGACTTGGACTACACACACTATTTGGACTTAATATATGTTGTTGGGCCGAATGGCCCAACCCCGTCACACAACTTATTTGGACCGCACAAGTTGTCCGGATCACATAAGGACTGGTCAGTCGTACAAGACCATCTGGACCGCACAAGACTCATGTTTATCTGTTGGGCCGTATACATGTCGGACTGCTTATGATTTTGGGCCGAGTATCTTGGGCTTCAACGGGTGAGTCGCACAAGGCTGTTAGACTTGTGCGAGCCCAATCTTTTGACTCGTACAAGTCCGGATATGATATGCACTTGACTGTTTATGTGTTGCCATGATCATTACGTGTTGAAACCTGTTAAGCTATGTGTAAACTTATGTGCGATACTTGAAATCAAAACCTGACTTGTATGGTAACCATGTTAGGACGTGGTTGACAACATATAGCTCAAGTAATCTTTTTGTGTATCTGCCGAGCAAACCAAGGTGAGTTCACACTCCTAAGGTATGGGATTCCCGGTGGGTTGGGAATGGGATTGAATAACTACTCGTACTATCATTTCTATTAAACTACTTTTCATTGTCCTCGGATTGAAGGGCACGTACGTAAAACCTACGTACACTCATACTTACTACTGTCCTCAGATTGAAGGGAACGTACGTAAAACCTACGTACACTCATACTTGCTACGGACCTTGGATCAAGAAGGGCACATACGGATACGACTAGTCAAGTAATACACATTGGAAGCCCCCACTAATCATCGCAAACATGTTTGGGAAAGCGCGATACGGATTAATACGATACACATGGGAAGCCCCCACTAATCATCGCAAACATGTTTAGGAAACCGCGATATAGATTTATACAGTATATGGTTTGCGAAATAAACATATGATTTACGAACACTATAACTAAACAACCAACTGTGAACTCGCTCAACTTTATTGTTGACTCGTTGTTACATGCCTTGCAGGTCGTTAGGTACTCATGGAGCTTGCATTGGAGTGGGAAGAGTTGTTGTGGGACATGGACAGCTGTGTGCCATGCTAAACATTTGAAACATTTAAACTTATGACTTGGTTAAAGATTATGCTTCCGCTTGCAACTTAAACTATGTTTTGTTTAGACACCAATTGTATTGTGTTTTATTTTTATATACTACTTACATGCTTGTTCAATATGATTGGTGGCTTGATGCTGGTCAGTCATGCCTCCAAGCGGTGATACTCCGCGTGTGGATTTTTGGCATCCCAATGTGTCAATAATCCAAGCGGTGATACGCCTCCAAGGGGTGTGACAGTTACAGGTTTCCTAATGTGTCAATAATCTAAGGTAACGCATGGGAAATTTTTATACTTTTGATGGCATCCCAACATAAAGGGTTCACATCGTTCATCTTGTCGTACAAGTTATGAGAAGGATAATCAAGTGGAATAGTTTTTTATATCGGAATTATAGATGTATACAAGAGATTCCTGAAAAAGAAATTTGGAATTATTATTGACACACATGCTCGTGACTTATTCTAAATTGTCCATCCTTATGGTTTTTGGATTTCCTTATAGATATACATATCTATATAATCATATTTTTCACATACTGTAACATACATACCATTCATAAGGTCAATGTATTTAACAGATTCATGTTTTCAAAAACAAGTCAGACATCAGGTCATGATACTATTTAGGGAATTCTGTCACTTGTTTGACATATCCTATACCCCATCTTACCCGGTTCTCGCTGGAGAGGTAACCCCATCTTACCCGGATAAGTTCGAGAGTCTGTCACACCATACCTAGTCTTGCCGGAGAGGTAATTTATCATTGTGTTTCCCATAAATAGATTTTTCTCGATTCATGATTTAAAATGAATCTTTTATTAGGGCTTTCATCAAAGAACAAGGAAATTAGTATTCACATGACGGATCATATTCCAGAACCAAGTAGTACCAATAAATATGAAATAACAGTGGCCAAGTGTTATTGCTTATTTACCGTACTTGTAACGTTCTAGTCCTCATCCTCACAGCATACCAATACCCATCACACTTTATTTATGCAATCTTATCTCAAAGCTAATACTAAAGTATCTTTCTTAAGTTCAAGTCTAAATACTATCCTTGTTGCTACCAAATAACAATTTCCTAACTCTTTCGTTTAAGCTTAGGTATTATTACAACACCTAATTGCTTAAACCAGTGGCTTTGATACCACTTCTGTCACGACCCCTGACCACACCCTGGACGGGAACTATCACGACCCCCGACCCACCCTGGACGGAATCGGGAGCCGCGAACAGCCCAGTGGTACCGGTGATTATTTTTGAAAAATATTGCAGCGGAAATTTCATCAGGACCGTGAGTTAGAAAAAATATAAGAGTTTAGAAAACACCGGATTTTATTTATTAAATAAATGGGATAAACCCATGTTTTACAATGGTAGCTTTAATAAAGATAAATTTGATTACATAAAATATTTCTAAATTTGATTTAATTAATAAAATAAGCCACTTCTTGAAGCCTTTCAGTGCCGTATCCATCTCTTACTCCAATCTACTGTAATTATCTGAAACGCGTTTTAAAAAGGTTTTGTCAGCAGGAAATACTGGTGAGTTCATTCATTTTGCTTAAAACATATTTGTTATAATTTACAGCATTAAGAGTTTTTACATTTGCTTCTTAAAGATTGGCAAAGACTTAATCACTGCAAATTATAACTAGAAAACAGTGTTATAAATTACAGTATTAAGAGCGATTACAATGTTTCTGATATTAAACCAACTACCCACGGTATTTGTCACTCGACCGGATCTGTGACTATGGTCATATCCCCCATTGGCTGCCCCAATGGTGACGATTATCAAGTAATGTATACAAAACCCCACATACCGGCTGTAACTTGGTGATTACAAAGACTTAATCCCCATAATTATAACTTTGAAAATAAACATGATTTTGAAAGTAATTTGATAAAAAGAGAATGACTCACATTATAAACATGCAGATTCATACGGCAAAGTTTAGTCTATAGATAAGCCTTGATATATTGCAGATACAGGCAGAGCTTAGCCTATTGATTAGCCTTGTAACCTAGTGCATACGAACTAGGTAGGTAACTTAATACAACAATTACGATAACTCACGAGATTAAAACCCTCACAACGAATGACAAAGTGCAATCACTTAAACATCCATCGGGTTCACAACGAATGACAGAGTATTCCCCGAGTTCGGGTGGTACTCAAACATCCTGTCGGAATCACAACTAATGACAAAGGATAGCGCTTAAACATCCATCGGATAGTTTCAATCGATCGGACATTGAATCGTAGCAGCGATCGAGTTAATACCCGGCATCGTAGCAGCACCCCGCTATACTAATTAGTGATTTGGAGAGTGTTTCTACAATATCTCAGCGTGTATAACGAATTTCTTCGTCGAACGAACGCCAGAATGCAAGTCCCAATGCCTGCTATTTATACACAAATTTGACATGGCTTGCGGACCGTAAGCCTTATCCCTTACGGTCCGTAAGGGACACGAAATGGTTATATGCTTGCCACGTGTGTGTGTAGGCTTGCTGAGTCGACGGATTTTTAAAATTCGAATTTGACAACGAGATATATGGATAATCGTAACTAGGGTTTACCCCTCATGAGTTTTAGGGGCCCTGATCCTGATTCTGATTGTTCTGAAAATTTTAGGGATTGTGCAGGATTACTTGGGTGTCTCAATTAGGGTTTCCTATTGGACAAATAAAAATAATAAATAGAACTTTTGATGAGAGTTGTTATGATTTGGAACAAAAGGAAATAAAACGGTGAGAAAAGAAAATGGACCCACTTTGTAACTTTAGGGTTTAACTAGAAAGTTTCCTGGTATAAATTTTAGGTATAATCTTTTGAGCTATTTAAAAATATATAATGCACTTGTGTTAAGTATAGTACCCCTAATTTCAACCTTGTCCCGATGTTCCGAGACCGAATCCCAACAACTTAGTCGGGCAGAGCCCTGACATAAGTTATGAGGCTCAGATCAATCGGAAAGGGTAGCGGTGATCGGGAGTTAAAACACCTAAAACAGGGCAGAACCTTATTATTTTTAGGAGGTAAATAATAGAAAAGAAAAGAAAATAGAATGGAAATACAGACATAGCGATATAAAGAGAAGGAAAGGGAGCACTGTTTCCTTTGAAAGACTTCTTCTATTTATATTGGAAAAACTGGCGTGAAGACTAAGCCAACATTATGTCTTGTCATTCATGCAATGAAATTCCTTATGACACGTTTCATCTCAATCCATTCCAATTGAATTTGAAAATTTATTATATTACTATAATTATTATTATTTTTATATCTTACGTAAGTTTTTAATTATTATTATTATTATTATTATTATATTTTATTAATTTATATATTATAATTAATTTAACTGCTTTACTTAATGGCGCGTATAACTTCTAAAATATACCGTTTTATAAAATAATGAATATGTCATTAGAACGAGTATATTTTTGTCTACATGTTGAACCAAGTTTCATTAAAAACAGAGTAGGTTCAAAATACAATATATTTTTATAATTTAATTATTAAACGGTTCCTGGGTCCCGTCTAGTTACTTTATATTTCTAACGGTCAGCTTACCCGTAATCTACTTATCTAATAATATAAGTTTTTATATACTTTTATTTATTTAGAAAAGTCGCTTATATACAGGCCAATAATATTTCAACCAACTATATAAAATAGTGTTTAAAAATATTTGGGTTGAATATTTATATTAAAAATAAACTAGTTACTTGTTATTAGTGGTTAATAAATTTAACCAAACCTATCATTCTTATATAAAAATAGGAATGTTACATTCTCCCCACCTTGTTTTAAATCTCGTCCTCGAGATTTGAGTTACGATATTTCTTTTAGACTTATGTCATATTTTAGTCAATAAAAACAATATTAAGGTAGATGACACAGAATTAAAATATCACTATTGGGTCCTGTCACCCAATAGTGACGTGTATCACTAATTAGGCTCGCCCACCTAAGAGTGATAAAACAGCAGTAATGTGCACAATACCTCACTTACTGCCAGTAATTAAAGATACGCAAAGACTTAATACCTGTAATTATAACTGGAAAACATTTAGGGTTTTACAAAGTAACTTTGATAAAAACAGAATGACTCACCTTGTTAGCATATAGTCTTGATTAAACAAGTATCTTGATTCTAAGTCTTCGGATGATTATACATCTTGTTTGATAGTAGGTTTATGGACCGGAGTTTTCTGATAGTTAAACACTTAGTTTAACAGAGTGGAATACATATTAGTGTAAAACCACATCAAACCTAACGACGGTCACAAGATCAGAACCTTAACAAAATTCACAAAGTATAGTCTCATCAATCAACCAACCTGAAGGACCATTGAAGCTCCCCCAAACTCCAACATATAAGTCATAGCTATGTCTGCCTTTAACCCGTTCTATGTCTCTACTGGCTCCCACTGACTCGAACTCCCAGATCCTCAGATAATCTATGAACAAACAACACCCATATTAAGCAGGTAATCCTCTTGAGATACTTTGACCGCTGGAATATTCCCACTGGCGTCTGGTAACTCTGACTGAAACATTATCCGTGCTCCCATTGCCACAGATATTCACTAATTTACACATATTTTAGTCCCCCGTTTTACCCCTATTTTATGCGTTTTCGGCTGTAAAACCGTCATTCGGGTGCTTAATCATCTACACTTTTGTTTACAGGCCTAAAACAGCATACCAGACAAGATAATAGTGAAAATGAGGACTTTCCAGACAAAACGACGAAGCTGCGAACAGTCTGTTAGAAAACTGACCTGGGCGAGTGGAACGGTCGTGCGACCTGATGCACGACCGTGCATCTCCGACAAAACCAACTAAGTCCGGCAATGAACGAGGGTGCAACACGGCGTGCAAGGCAATCAAGGAAATCCCGGTGATGCACGGGCGTTCCATATCTTGCACCCCGTGCGGATCCGATGATCATCCAAAACCCCGGGACTGAACGACCAGCGCAGCACACCGTGCAACAAGAATCCCGGAATGGAACGGTCGTGCGATTGGAAGAATGACCATGCGTGATCGAAGACCGGTCAAGATCTGTGACGTCATGCAGTATGGTGCACCATACCTACAATAATTGCTTAAAGTGAACGGTCGTGCAACAGGACGCACGACCGTGCGATTTCGAATTTATATAAAAAAACTTGCAGAAACATTCTGCTCGTAACTCTGGACATTTTGGAAGCAATTCAGGCGATTTTCAGGCTCCGGAGGCTTCTGCTTTCACCCGGATTCAAGCCACATTGTGCCGATTTGCTTCGTTGTCTTCTAGATTCTTAATCTTATGCTTGTTTATGGTTTGGTTTTCTAATCTTTCCATGATTTTGTTAATCTTTCAAGCATTTAGATTAATGTTTATGTATTATTGTAGCATTTGGGCAAAAACACAACAATCCCTTGCTTGATTATGGCCATTAGTATGTTAATCTTTGTTTGTAATGACACTTTGAAGTATTTTCTATGTTAATCTTTGATGATTAGTTTGCAACCTTGTTATTGATATTGATTTCTTGATTATAAGTAATTATGTTGGATGATTGGTATTTGGTTAGTTAAGATAGTTGAAAAATGAAGCTTAATTAATCTTGTATTAGTAAACTTTGAACTTGGTTAACTAGTTTAGCTTGGTTTAAATGTATGCATCATGATACTAGAAATGGTTAGTGATTTAATAAAATGTAATTATTGTTAATCAAGAGAGCTTGCCGTCACGTAAGGACCTTAACGGGTTAGATGGTGTCGTTATAAATTCTTGCCATGATTTGTTAGCTTAGTTAGTAGTTTAGGCCAAAATTGTTATCTTGGTGAATTATTGTGCAAGATTTGTAAAATGAACTCGGTTGTGATTTAATCTAGTTTATGCTTATCTCGGTGGTTGCATTGTGTTTATCGATGTTGCTTTCCTTGATTAAGTGCGGTTAGAAAACTCCTAACGGATGACTAACTCATTTTTAAGAGATTTTCATAGACATTTATCAATTGCACGTTAAAGAACAATTTTAGGTGGTTAAAGTGTGTTTATCGTTTTAACTTTCCGAATGATTGTCATGTTAGGATTTCCGAAAGGGATACTAATTGTCTTGAAATTGGAGAATTGATCGAATGCTTCTAGTGCCAAAACCGACTTAGTTGACATGCTTTGGTTGTGTATTAAGCAAGGCTATTTATCTATTATCTACTATGTTTTTATATGTATTTGTTTATGTTTACTTTAGTTTAATTAAATCAAACAACTTATGTTTTTATCGGTAGTTTAGTGACAAAGGTCTAGTATTATTTCTCCGCCCATTTCCTTGGATCGATACTTGGTTCTTACCGATACTTTACTACATATGTGACGGGGTACACTTGCCTCTTTCGTGTGTGTTTTGATGTAAAAGTAATAATCACTTTTATAAATTTAAAACCAAATCGTGTGTAATTTCATTGCAATATTATGTATATATACGCACACGTCAAGTTTTTGGCGCCGTTGCCGGGGAAATTGCGCGTTTTAGGAACGACCCGAGTCATTGTGTTATCGGCGTATATGTTTGTTAATATTTGTGTATATTTTCTTGATTATTTATTTGTTTATTTTTTTTGTTAATATTTCTTGCTTTTATTTCATTTATTCGTTTTCCAAGTCATTTTTATACACGTATATATTTTTGTTCCATTTATTTATTCGATCCGGATTTATTTATTCATTTATTCTTTGGGTTTTCGGCACCTTAAAATCATTTTTGTATTAGCCGATTCGATTATTTTTATTGTGTTGATTTTTATAAAATTTCGGGCCCATTTTCGGATTTTTATAAAATTTTCAGCCCATTTTTAATAATATTCTGCTTCTATTAAAAAAAACAGCATTATTATATTAATAAAATATTCATTGTGTCAATTTTTCGTTTGCAGGTTGATGTTCTCGACCCCCGCTCCAGAAGTTGTCGAACCGTCAGACGAACCCGAACGTGATCTAAGGAGACGTCTTCGCGGGAGAGGGCGTGCGGTTGGGCTACTGCTCGCAGGAGGCGAGCCGGAGCCGGTAGTACCCACTGAAGCCGAGGGCTCAGGGGCAGCAGGGAACGCAATCATGGCGGACGATGATCGACCTTTGAATGAGACGAATCAGCCCGGAAGGGCAGGCCTGGAGCCGAGTATCCTTCAACCTACTATTGATGCACCTACTTTTGAAATTAGATCTAGTATTATTAACATGGTGCAGAATTCAGTACAGTTTGACGGACGTGAGCATGAGGATCCCGGGAGGCATATTGCTGCTTTTCTTGCTATTTGTTCGACATTTAGGATCATAGGTGTTTCGGAGGATGCAATTCGGTTGAGGTTGTTTCCGTTTTCGTTGCGTGACAAAGCTAGAGCTTGGCTTATGTCACTTCCAGCCGGGTCCATCAGGACTTGGAATTAGTTGGCGGAGCAATTTATGCAGAAATATTTTCCACCTGAGAAAACAAACAAGCTACGAAACCGGATTGTTTCCTTTCGCCAGGACGAGGGAGAGTCGTTGCATGCGGCCTGGGAGAGATATAAAGATTTGTTGATAGATGTTCCACATCATGGCTTCTCCAAGAGACAGTTGGTATTGACGTTTTACCAGGGGCTCTGTTACAACACGCAGGAGCGATTAGACGTGAACGCGGGAGGCGATCTAGGAACTAAGACGCCGACTGAAGCGTATGATATCATAGAAAAAGCTGCGTTGAAATCCAGCTCGCGTCGGGAAGGAGATAGAGGTCGGGCAACATCATCATCAACATCTCGCGCAGGAGTTCATGTTGTAGACGACTATACGGCCATTACTGCACAAATCTCAGCTCTTGCATCGAGATTCGACAGGTCCCAGATGATTGCGCAGGCTGGCTCGGGATGTGACCAGTGTGGAGTGTCACACGAGCCTGGTGCGTGCTTTCAGGGAGTCGTGTACGAGGGCCACGAAGAGGTAGACTTCATAAGTAATCAAACTAGGCCTCAGAACAACCCATACAGCAACACCTATAATCCCGGTTGGAGAAATCACCCAAATTTTGGGTGGCGAGCGAATACAGGCAATCAAAATCCTTTGGGATTTACTCCGCGCGCTCCAGCGCAACAGCAAGGTCAGGGTCAGCAGTTCCAGCAATACAACCAACCTTACCAGCAGCGTCCATATTCGTATCAGAATCAGGGCACTGGGAGTAGTTCCCAGCAGCAGGCCCCTCAGTCTAGTTCCAAGCTGGAGGATATGATGGCTCAGCTTCTTACTAGCTCTTGAGTGCGAATCAGTTGGCTGAAAAACGCTACCAGCAGAGCGAGGATCGTTTTCTTTCTCTTGAGGGAGAAATGAGGAGTCACAAGGCCTCGATTCAGAATATCGAGAATCAGGTTGGTCAGCTGGCACAAATGATGTCAAAAAGACCCCAGGGTTGTCTTCCGGGCAATACAGAACCAAACCCGGGTGGACATGTGAATGTGATCATGACCAGGAGTGGAAAAACTACCGGACCCGTCATATCGGACTCATCACCGATCACTGAAGCGGTCCCGACTGACACACCGGCCGAGGTGCAAGCCAGGCTACGACCAGCAAGTACAGCACAAGTCCAGGAGCCGGTCAAAGATTACACTCCTCCAGTACCTTATCCAGGCAGGCTGAAGAAGCAGAAGAATGATGAACAATACGGTAAGTTCCTTGAGTTGTTTAAGCAACTACACATCAATATACCGTTTGTTGAAGCCTTGGCCCAGATGCCAAAGTATGCGAAATTCCTTAAGGATATCCTCTCGAATAAACAGAAGCTCGAGGATATTTCATGTGTGGTGATGAATGAAACTTGTTCTGTCGTTCTACAAAACCGTCTGCCCATGAAAATGGGAGATCCGGGTAGTTTTACGCTCCCGTGTTTGATTGGAAACATGTCTGTTGGCCATGCATTGACTGACTTGGGAGCGAGTATCAACCTTATGCCATATAAGGTTTTTACTAAACTGCATATGGGTGAGCCGTCACCTACTAGGATGAGCATTCGGTTGGCAGACCGTTCAATCAAGTATCCGCTTGGATTTGTGGAAAACATGCTTGTAAAAATCGATAAATTTGTTTTCCCCGTGGATTTTGTTATTCTTGACATGGACGAAGATTCAAGAGTACCTTTGATACTTGGACGCCCGTTCCTCAATACTGCGAGGACGATTGTTGATGTGGCAGCTGGCCAAATCACACTCCGAGTGAATGACGAGCACGTGACATTTGATATCAAAAGATCGATGCAGCATCCGCAAAGTCACGATGACAAGCTTTACTATGTCGACATTGTCGACGCATGTGTGTGCTCTCATTTTCAAGGTACTGTTGACGAGATTAATTCGAACACACGTCTGTCGTGTGGGGACCTGATTGGCATTACGCAGGAGGGCCACGATTTCGAGCAGCCAGTCAATGAGATTGGTGACGATGGTTCCCAGAGTCCGGAGAGATTTCTTGAAATTGTCCATGTAGAAGAAGAGAAAGCAAAACCGTCGGTTGAAGATCTGCCGTCTTTGGAGTTGAAAGAACTCCCGCCACATCTCGAGTATGCATTTCTTGACGAGGAGCGTCCGGTCATAATTTCGGCATCGTTGGAAAAGGTTGAGAAGACTCAGCTTCTTGAGGTTCTAAGACTTCATAAGAGAGCCATTGCATGGAAAATCATGGATATCAAAGGCATCAATCCTTCTTTTTGTACTCACAAGATTCTGATGGAAGACGAGTACAAACCGTGTGCACAGCATCAGAGGCGTTTAAATCCAAATATGCAGGACGTGGTGAAAAAGGAGGTGATTAAGTTGTTGGATGCCGGGATAATTTATCCTATATCCGATTCTGTGTGGGTTAGTCCAGTGCAGGTTGTACCCAAGAAAGGTGGTATGACTGTAGTCTCAAATGATAGGAATGAACTAATTCCTACCCGTACCGTCACTGGGTGGCGAGTTTGCATTGACTACCGCAAACTCAACGATGCTACTCGGAAGGATCACTTCCCGCTTCCATTCATCGATCAGATGTTGGAACGTCTGTCGGGGAAGTCGTATTACTGTTTCCTGGACGGGTTCTCTGAGTACTTTCAGATTCCTATTGCTCCTGAGGATCAGGAGAAGACTACCTTTACCTGCCCCTTCCGCACCTTCGCCTACAGGCGGATGCCTTTTGGGTTGTGTAATGCACCAGCGACCTTCCAGAGATGCATGGTTGCAATTTTCCATGATATGATCGAGGATTCCATGGAGGTTTTCATGGATGACTTTTCGGTACTTGGGGATTCCTTCGATCATTATTTGGAAAATTTGAGAAAGATGTTAAAGAGGTGCGAGGAGATGAATCTGGTCCTGAACAGGGAAAAGTGCCACTTCATGGTGAAAGAGGGCATAGTTCTGGGACATAAGATTTCTCGGGCTGGTATGGAGGTCGATCCAGCTAAAGTTGACGTTATTTCACGACTTCCGCCTCCCACCTCTGTGAGAGCGATACGGAGCTTTCTTGGTGATGTGGGGTTCTATAGGCGATTCATCAAAGATTTCTCAAAAATCGCTAGACCCATGACCCGTTTGTTGGAGAAAGACGCTCCGTTTATATTTAGAGATGATTGTTTGAGGGTTTTTGACCTTCTCAAGCAAAAGTTGATTAAGGCCCCTATTTTAGTTGCACCGGACTGGAGTTTGCCGTTTGAAATTATGTGCGACGCGAGTGATTACGCTATAGGGGCCGTTTTAGGACAGAAAAAGGAAAATCACTTTCACCCGATCTATTATGCGAGCAAGACTCTTCACGATGCTCAAGAGCACTACACCACGACTGAAAAAGAGCTCTTGGCAGTTGTTTTCGCATTTGACAAATTTAGATCGTATTTGGTGCTTTCGAAAACCGTTGTATATACTGATCACGCAGCCATTAGATATCTCTTCAGCAAACAGGACGCTAAACCGCGTCTAATCAGATGGATCTTGTTGCTGCAAGAGTTTGACATTGAAATTCAAGACAAAAGGGTGCGTTGAATGTAACGGCTGACCATCTATTGTGACAACCCTCAAAATCCCATGTATTCCGTACAATTCATTAATGATAATTAAAGTGCTTGATGACTGTGCTGAATTATTTAACTGCTCTCCGATTACTGTGATATACTTACATGTGTTTGTTAACGTGCTTGGCTTGTGCAGAAAACTTGACTAAATGGTCCTGAATATTTTCCTATGTGTTAGGAATTAATTGTGTTACAAAAATATATGTATAAGACGCCTTACGGAATAATTAAACACTTAACGGAACAGTATCCGACCGAACAACCGAACATTACCCGGGACACCAAATATTTGTCAAACATATTATTTAATTATTTTTGGCTAGTCATGATCCCCGTTTACCATAACATCCACTAAAAACCCAATAACTAGCATATATCACCACATTACTTACCATCTAACTATCACTTACCAATTAGTTGAAATATTGCAAACATACCCCCCCCCCAACCGATTTTTAGTCCCTCATGGACCCACACAATCATCCTCCATGCATCCAAATATTTGATTCGATTTTAACTCAATATTATAATTGATTACTTACTTGCATATCTAAACAAAATATTATAAGATGAAGTGTAAGCATGGCCAACATCTCTACATGTCTTTCATAAGATTCATCCTACTCTCTCTCATCACTCTCTTCTCTCTCTTTCGGCTCACCCCACAACCGAAACCACCACCCTCACTTAAACATCTTCATCTTCTTCACATTATGTGCCATTCAAAGCTTCAAGGTTGAATCAATGGAGGTTGCAACTTGAGGGGATTTCAAAGGAACTTGTTTCTAGCTTTTCACCATCTTTTTCGCCACATTTCTTCACTAGATTCGTCCCTAGCTAGAGGCTAGTAGTAAGTCTCATTTTACCTTGGTTCATCTTGTTCAAAGTTATGATTTATAGTAAGATGTGTTGTTGTTTAAATCACTAAAGATCAAAAAGACTAGAAGATGTTAAACAATAGTAAAGAATATAAAAGTTACATAAAAGTTTACTTGTGTCTGAAATATGAAGCGGAATCTTGTTGGTTTGAGGGTTGGTTAAATCATACTTGATAATTGATTTTTGATTTCTTGTTAAATCCATTGTTCGGACACTCGTTGATGCGATTTAGTAATGTTTAAACAGCGAAATAACATGCTGATGTACTTTTTCAGCCGTCTTCAACAGAGTGTAAACAGACTTTAATAAATCGAAAAACGGAATTTCTGAAGCCTAAATTGTGTCTTTTCGAAAAACGAAGAAAATGGCGCTGGAATCACATTTTTTTAAGGTCGTTTACTATTTTAAAAGTCTGCTTTCATGACAGCAGCTAAGGCTGAGTTTTACTGCAGTAAAATGGGCTGTACGTTTTCAGTCGTAACTTAAAACCTGAATTGAACCAGCCCCAAAAATCCATACCATAGATGGTCACTGATGTACTTGTGACTCTCGAATTGGAATTTTGTCAAACGGACTTCCGAGGAATTTTAGGCGAATTATTCCGTAAACTGCAATCAGAATGTAGTAAATCTGATTGCAGTCCGGTAAACAATTTTCTATAAATCACTGACTTTTGGTTCGTTTAATACATCCTGTAAAAATTTGGGAATTTTTGGAATAATTTAACTATTTTATTAAAATATCCGAAAACAGCCGGTTTTGAATATAAATGCTGAAAAGACATAAGTTGTGACTCGCGTGTCTAAATGTCGAGTGTGCTATCTGTGAATGATCTAACATGTTATATATGTTATGTGCATTATCGTATGTTTGATTTTGAGTGGGGAATGGATGGGAAGTATATATGGGCATAAACCGTTAAAGTGATGCATGTTATGTGATAGATACATGTAGGAACTTTGTGTTCTATTTGAAGTCACTAATAAACTAAGTGGTAATCGTACTAGGACGTGATTGACCGACCTTGACTGTTAGCTACTTTGAGAGTCAAACCGAGCAACCGAGGTGAGTTCACACACTTTCTAAGGCATGGGATTCCTGGTGGGTTGGGAATGGGATTTGAATAACTACTCGTAATATCATTATTATTAAACTACTTTTCACCGTCCTCGGATTGAAGGGCACGTACGTAAAACCTACGTACACTCACACTCGCTACGGTCCTTGGATCAAGAAGGGCACGTACAAACAAGACTAGTCGACACATGGGAAGCCCCCACTAATCTTCGCACACATGTTTGGGAAACCGCGATACGGCCACTAATCATCGCACACATGTTTTGGAAACCACGATCCGGCCACTAATCATCGCAAACATGTTTGGGAAACCGCAATACAGATAAATAAGATACTTGGTTTACGAAATAAACAAATGATTCACGAACATTATAACTAAACAACCAACTGTGAATTCACTCAACTTTGTTGTTGACTCGTTGTTACATGCCTTGCAGGTCGTTAGGTATCTATGGAGCTTGCATCGGAGTGGGAAGAGTCGTTGTGGGACATGGACAACTGTGTACCATGCTAAACATTTGAAACGTTTAAACTTATGATTTGGTTTTAAACTTTATGCTTCCGCTTGTAACTTAAACTATGTTTTGTTTAGACACCAATTGTATTGTGTTGGATTTTACAAACTACTTACATGCTTGTTCAATATGATTGGTGGCTTGATCCTGGTCACGTCACGCCTCCAAGCGGTGGTACTCCGCATGGTGGATTTTGGGGGTGTGACATCTATCTCGGTTAGAGCATGGAGACATCGAGGACTCGCGTTGGGATTCAATCAATGACAATTTCCCACTCGAGTCTTTGATGGGTGTTGAGATATGCGATGAGTCGCCATGGTTCGCCGACTTTGCGAACTATCTTGCTTGCGGGATTCTGATTAAAAGGTTGACTCACCAGCAAAAGAGGAAATTCTTTTCGGATCTCAAGCACTACATATGGGACGACCCTTTCTTATTCAAGGTGGGTGCTGATCAGGTGATTAGAAGATGTGTATCAGGGAAAGAGGCAACCGATATTCTGCGCCATTGTCACGAGGGACATACCGGAGGCCACCATGGAGCCAACTTCACCGCCAAGAAGGTGTTGGATTCCGGGTTTTATTGGCCGACTATTTTTCATGACGCGCAGAGTTGGGTAAAAGCGTGCGATGCTTGTCAGAGGGCGACGAATATATCGGCACGCGATGAAATGCCCCAGAACTGGATACAAGTTTGTGAAGTCTTTGACATTTGGGGGATAGACTTTATGGGACCGTTTCCCCCCTCACGAGGTAGCAAATACATCATGGTCGCAGTTGACTATGTATCAAAGTGGGCAGAGGCACAAGCCTTACCCACAAATGACGCCAGGGTGGTCGTGAGATTCTTGAAAAGTTTGTTCGCCCGATTTGGCGCTCCGAAAGCGCTTATTAGTGACAGAGGGACTAATTTCTGTAATACACAGCTTGAAAAGGCTTTGTCCCGTTACGGTGTGCATCACCGTTTGTCCACACCTTATCATCCGCAGACGAGCGGGCAGGTGGAAGTTACTAATCGAGGGCTAAAGCGCATCCTTGAGCGGTCTGTAGAAGCGAACCGCAAGGAGTGGTCGGACAAGCTTGATGAGGCATTATGGGCATTCCGTATGGCTTACAAGACCCCTATAGGGAACACTCCCTTTAGGTTGGTATATGGAAAGGCATGCCATTTACCGGTGGAGTTAGAGCACAAAGCTATATGGGCTTTGAAAACAGCGAATCTGGATTTGAAAACCGGAGGTGAAGCCCGGTTTCTACATATCCATGAATTAGAAGAGCTGCGACAACAGGCTTACGAGAGCTCCGTCCTCTACAAAGAGCGCACGAAGAAATTTGACGACAAACGCTTGAAGGACCATAAAGAATTCCAAGCGGGTGATCTTGTTCTTCTTTACAATTCACGGCTGCGCTTATTTCCAGGGAAGCTTCATTCATGCTGGACAGGACCATACACGGTTAAGAAAGTATTTCCGTATGGTACTGTTGCAGTAGAGAACGCAGATGGTGTTACATTCAAGGTAAATGGTCACCGGTTGAAGTTGTACGTTGCCGAGCCGATAGAGTCGGCGATGGAGGTAATCGAACTCCAAACCCCGCACACATCATAAGTGTGGGGAGGAGAGAGTCTACGCTACTGACTCGCGGATCAAAAATGTAGCAAGAGTGTATTTTGCGCTTTAGGGGTAGTATCGTCTTTTTAGGTGTTTTCGTGTTTTAGCGAAATTTAGGTATGTTATGTAGTTTCCGTTAGTTTGTTTAATTTTCATACGTGTCGAGCGAAGGTTCTGTGTTGCAATATTGTTAGAACAGTTGGCGTGTTGAAAAAATGGCGAAAAACGGCCAAAACAGTTGCAGGAAACAGTTTCTGCAAAAAATTCTGATCTGCAGCTGTTGCACGGTCGTTCCACGAATCGCACGACCGTGCGTTTCCGAGCTGGCCGGCACGGTGAGTCGCACCCCTGGTGCATCTCCGAGAACATGCTGCAGGTTTGAAAAATGTAGGTGACGCACGACCGTGCGAGCTGTCGCACGACCGTGCGAGAGGCAGGGGCAATTTGGTCTTTTGCACATTATAAAAACCCTCATCTGCTTCCAAACCCTTCATTCGCAAACCCTAGCCATCTGCAGCCGTTCCAGAGCGATATTGTTTCAAATCGCACGGTCTCTTCGCACGGTTTCACACACGACTTCGCACGGTACGTTCCTACTTGTAGATTTCCTGTTTCTTTGCTTCCTAGGTTAGATTCATCCGATTCTTCAAGGCTTTTTAGGGTTCTCTTCATAAATACAAACGAAACCCTAACCATTGTTTGAATCGTGCATATCGTGAACACTCGGTTGACTTTCCGACCCCTGTTGGCCCAAAACTTGTTGAAATTTTGCAAAAATCAGGCTGTTCAAGGTACAGGGGTTCGAAATCTGCAGAATCGATGTGGCACGGACGTTCCTTGGATGGAACGGTCGTGCGATACCGGTTGTTCACGATGTCTGCCGTTGGTCTCGGTGACGCACGGTTGTGCCTCTGGTCGCACGCCGTGCAGATCCGACAAATTCCGGCCAGCGTCACTTATTCTCGGCGACGCACGACCGTGCGTCTCGTCGCACGTCCATGCGACATGCCGAGATCAGGAACGCAGAATCTTCATAATTGGCTGCTCGGCTGTTTATGATTAAAAATTTTCCTGTTCTCATCTTTCTAACAATATTCCTCATACAGATGGACCACCCTTTCCTGCAATTTGACCCCAATGTTGAGAAAGAAGCTCTTTGCATCCTAAGACGTGACGCTTTATGGGCAAGGCGAGGGCAATTCGGAGTCCCCCGATGGCTGGATTGGGAAGTTATGAGTGAGCTAAATCAGAGTGACAGACTTGATGGCATGCTCACTTTCCCACTTGCGCGCTTAATATCTATCAACCGGCCCGTATATCTTGAGCCAACGATCGAGTTTTTCTCCACGTATGCCTACGAGAAACCAGTTGCTCATAGAACGCCAAAATTCCGATACAAGGATTGGATAAGTTTCAGGTTAGGTGGACGATGGCATACTTGGACAGTGGGTCGATTGGGTAGGACGCTCGGGATTTATACAAGAGAAGACATGGACTCTGAAGTTTTCACGGATCAGTTCACTTTTCCATCTGATGCAGCACGAAACCAGTTTTGGGCTGAAAATGCTATAGGTGACCCGTATGACCCGAGAATGTCTAAGGCGTCTAGATTGAGAGACCCTTTGGTGCGAGTGATGCATCATGTGTTTAGCCACACAATTTGCGGGCGCATGGACAGTCTTGGGAACTGTCCCACACCAGATTTGATTTTTCTGTATGCGCTGGTTGAGGGAGTCCATATCAACCTAGCCGCAAGGATGGCTGAATACTTCGTGAAGTGCTCGGGGCGGAAGCCCAACAGTCAAATCCATGGCGGTCAGTACGTGACCGAAATTGCTTATAATCTGAATTTGATGACTGACGAGGTACTTCAGGGTCTCACTCTGATAACCGAGGGTGTTTATGTTGACATTAGGTCACTGAAGGAGATGGGAGTGATTGCTGAGTTGCCTCACGGGGATAGATTGAGGGGGCTAAACAATGAGGTCTGGGACCCATTGCTGCCAGTTGAGGAGGAAAATGAGGATGAAGAAATGGGGGAGCAGCATGATGAGCAGCACGTACCACATCCACCGACACCATCACATTCGCCGCAGCACCATGATTACCACCAGCATCAGGACTGGCCAGAGTTTTACCAGCAGTTCCAGCAGATGCGAGTTACGCAAGAGCAGCATGGGACTTACATAGACCAGATTAGGACTAGCCAGGACCAGATCCGGGCTAGTCAGGATCAGCTTAGGCAGAACCATGACAGTTTATACCAGGGGGTGAGTGCTGGATTTTCATATCTATTCGGGGAGATGCATCATGCATATCCCGACTACTTTCAGCATCCTCCACAGTTCCCACCGTGTAACCCACCTAGTTATGGCGATGCAGGCCCGTCCTTCACGAGAGACGATGATGGTGACGACGCGTAGGAGGCAGTGGTGTTGACAGTTGGTGGTTGTTTTTATTTCAGTACTTTGTTTATTTTGGGTGTTCATTTTGAGTAGTATTTCAAACACCCTCGGATTGTATTTTATTTTCAGACAATTTACGTTATGTCTTGTATTTGTTTGGATGTTAGTCTTATATTTATGTACATTATGGTTTATTTATGTTTATTCTGTTTCTGTACTGTTTTGGTGTACATGTGACATACTTGCAGATCCGACATATCTTGGAGTGGAGCACATGACAGATACAGCTTTGGAAGTCTCGTTTCATCAGACATCATCTTGAGGGGAGTACTATTATCCTTTTCTCTATATTTCGGGTCTCGCATTGGGGACAATGCGAAGTTCAAGTGTGGGGAGGGGGTTAACTTTGTTAACTTTGTTTGTCCTCTATTTTTATGTTAAAAAAATTAGAAAATCAGAAAAAATCATTCAAAAATACCTGTATTTTGTATATATTTTAGTAAATAAACCGGTTGGTTGTGTTTTAGAAAGCTTCGGACTTGATAAAAACTCGACAAGCAAAATATTTTTGAAAAAGGAAACCGGAAAGTGTGACAAACAAAGAAAGACTTGCATGATAGTTTTCACACTTTTACCCATTCCTTCTGTTACGTGAGCATATTTAAGCCTTGATATTGTTATATATTTGTTCATTTCGGATATAGGAGTGAGCCGGATGTTATGTGTAATTTAGAACTTGTCACTAGTATGCTTGTTAAGACCATGAACTTGCGGAATTGTGTAGAAGTGATAGAGGCACTTAGATTACCCCTTTGTTGTTAGCCATGTTCTTTGTGTTGTGTTTCCCGTATACCCTACGTTACCCTTTAGGATTAACCATGTCGAGCCTTCCCGTTTACCTTTGTTTACCCACATTATCGCACACTTAGCCAAATTTAGCCTTTTTATGTTTTAAACCCGTTTGTGTTGAAACTCGGTCAAAATAATCGTTTAACTAGCGTTTGTTTTAGTTTATTGTATAATTAGTTTGAAAAAAAAACAGAAAATAAAACACCCTAAAATAGGGTGAAGTTGACAAAAATTGAGCAATTTTGAATGCTTAAATGTTACAATTTCGTTGATGAGCTCGATTGCGCGATAGTCTCCTTTTTAAGGCATGTGTTTGTATAGTTGTATTGTTTGTTGCTAGTTAAACGCTACTACCGAGTTTTAACCATTTTCGCCACTTTAAATATCCATTTCCATACCCTTCGCCCAAGCCTAACGTTACAACCCGTAAAGACCTCTTGATTTACACTTTTTCGCATGTTAGTTGGTGGAGACGAGATCTTATGACAAGCTTATGATATTACACATTTCATTGACGAGGCATTGAGTGTTTACACGTACACATTTTATGTATGTTTCATAAATAAAACCGAGTGTGTGTGAACATTGTGAGTTGTGTGAAGATTAACATGTCGAGTCAATTAAATGTGAAGTCACGGCTTTTTGGTTGTCGCTATATATTTGCATATGCTTGTTGGGTTTGAGTCTTTTGATGTTGTCTTTCGAAAACCCGGCTAACCGTTTATAGTAGTTTCAATAAAATATTATGTAAATTATCGTTCTTGTTTGTTTCTATCTTTTATTACATTTTAGTTTAGCTTGCTTGAGGACAAGCAAGGTTCAAATGTGGGGAGATTTGATATTCGCTAATTTACACATATTTTAGTCCCCCGTTTTACCCCTATTTTATGCGTTTCCGGCCGTAAAACCGTCATTCGGATGCTTAATCATCTACACTTTTGTTTACAGGCCTAAAACAGCATACCAGACAAGATGATAGCGAAAACGAGGACTTTCCGGACAAAACGACGAAGCTGCGAACAGTCTGTTAGAAAACTGACCTGGGCGAGTGGAACGGTCGTGCGACCTGATGCACGACTGTGTATCTCCGACAAAACCAACTCAGTACGGCAATGAACGAGGGTGCAACACGGCTTGCAAGGCAATCAAGGCAATCCCGGTGATGCACTGGCGTTCCATATCTTGCACCCCGTGCGGATCCGATGATCATCCAAAACCCCGGGACTGAACGACCAGTGCAGCACACCGTGCAACAAGAATCCCGAAATGGAACGGTCGTGCGATTGGAAGAACGGCCGTGCGTGATCGAAGACCGGTCAAGATCTGTGACGTCATGCAGTATGGTGCACCATACCTACAATAATTGCTTAAAGTGAACGGTCGTGCAACAGGACGCACGACCGTGCGATTTCGAATTTATATAAAAAACTTGCAGAAATATTCTGCTCGTAACTCTGGACATTTTGGAAGCAATTCGGGCGATTTTCAGGCTCCGGAGGCTTCTGCTTTCACCCGGATTCAAGCCACATTGTGCCGATTAGCTTCGTTATCCTCCAGATTCTTAATCTTATGCTTGTTTATGGTTTGGTTTTCTAATCTTTCCATGATTTTGTTAATCTTTCAAGCATTTAGATTAATGTTTATGTATTATTGTAGCCTTTGGGCAAAAACACAACAATCCCTTGCTTGATTATGGCCATTAGTATGTTAATCTTTGTTTGTAATGACACTTTGAAGTATTTTCTATGTTAATCTTTGATGATTAGTTTGCAACCTTGTTATTGATATTGATTTCTTGATTATAAGTAATTATGTTGGATGATTGGTATTTGGTTAGTTAAGATAGTTGAAAAATGAAGCTTAATTAATCTTGTATTAGTAAACTTTGAACTTGGTTAACTAGTTTAGCTTGGTTTAAATGTATGCATCATGATACTAGAAAGGGATAGTGATTTAATAAAATGTAATTATTGTTAATCAAGAGAGCTTGCCGTCACGTAAGGACCTTAACGGGTTAGATGGTGTCGTTATAAATTCTTGCCATGATTTGTTAGCTTAGTTAGTAGTTTAGGCCAAAATTGCTATCTTGGTGAATTATTGTGAAAGATTTGTAAAATGAACTCGGTTGTGATTTAATCTAGTTTATGCTTGTCTCGGTGGTTGCATTGTGTTTATCGGTGTTGCTTTCCTTGATTAAGTGCGGCTAGAAAACTCCTAACGGATGACTAACTCATTTTTAAGAGATTTTCATAGACATTTATCAATTGCACGTTAAAGAACAATTTTAGGTGGTTAAAGTGTGTTTATCGTTTTAACTTTCCGAATGATTGTCATGTTAGGATTCCCGAAAGGGATACTAATTGTCTTGAAATTGGAGAATTGATCGAATGCTTCTAGTGCCAAAACCGACTTAGTTGACATGCTTTGGTTGTGTATTAAGCAAGGCTATTTATCTATTATCTACTATGTTTTTATATGTATTTGTTTATGCTTACTTTAGTTTAATTAAAATCAAACAACTTATGTTTTTACCGGAAGTTTAGTGACAAAGGTCTAGTATTATTTCTCCGCCCATTTCCTTGGATCGATACTTGGTTCTTACCGATACTTTACTACATATGTGACGGGGTACACTTGCCTCTTTCGTGTGTGTTTTGATGTAAAAGTAATAATCACTTTTATAAATTTAAAACCAAATCGTATGTAATTTCATTGCAATATTATGTATATATACGCACACGTCAGCCACGAAAACCCATGATTGGTAATTCTAAACCTTTCCTAGTATGCTCAACCCGAATCTAAATTGTGGCTCTAGGCTTATCTCCTTCAAAAGAAACCTTGTTCTACCCCTAGACTCTGTGAACTGGACTTTGGTATTCTTCTGAACTGGAACGATCTCTCCTTCGTACGATAAACTAACCATGTAAAACAAACGTCTCTTTCTTCCTCAAGCTATGACAAGATTTCCCTTAACAACTTTCTACTACCCATTCCCGAACCTAACCTCATGTTCGTATTCATCCAATTGCCTGACAGAAATCAATTGTTTCTCCAAAACTGGAATCACCCTGACATCTTTCAATTCTCTTTCACTTAAAGTCCACTTGGAACCGAATGAAGTTACTAAATCCTTGTCGCTCATGCCCGTAACATCAAGAACATCATTGTTCACCCGTGTTACCTTTCCAAAATAACCTACCTTCATATTCTACAATAATTCGTTGTTGTGTGTAGCATGGGGTGAAGCACCCGAATCCATAACCTAGGAATCCACATTATTCTCCACGCTACAAACCAATGCGTCATTATCTAATAAGTGGTTTGCTACATTGTTGATTTCTTTCTTCTCATTCGGACATTGATTCTTAAATTGTCCCACCACTTTTTAATTCCTACAGATTTCACCACTCCGAGTCCTAGACCAACCCCTCTTTCTGATCTTGCTTCCACTATCACTGTTATTTTTTCTTCCACTACCAACATTCAGTAATTCACTCGATTATTCACCCGAACTCTTCCTTATGATGTCCTAGCACAGAAAAAGATCACGGATCACCTAAAAAGTAAATCCGCTGGTACATGTTGAACTAGAAATCGTTGTAGCAGTTCCAGACCAACTGTCTAGCAAAGAAGATAACAATAGTATAGTTTGAACTTCATTTTTCGATATGATATCCACTAACACAAGTCTGGCCAAATGGAATTCAACTTGTTAATGTGCTCTGTAACTGAACTATCTTCCCCTATCCTAGTATTCACTAGCTCTAGAATAAAAAAAACTCTTATTAGTTAACAAAGGCTTCTCGTACATGTTAGTAAGGGATAACATCATTCCACATGTAGGGATTTCCTTCATGATAATGCCAATGTAATACTTGCCTTGGCTTTCCTGCCTTTTGATTCCCAGTCTACTAGTTCCATTTTTTATGGTTTAACCTATGATATCACTATATCCAAGTTCATGGGTGGCAACTTTGATATTCTTGTTTTAGGTGTTAAACAATTAGAAGTACATAAAATATATTTACAGAGACTAGTCCAGGCTTTAGAAAACTTGCTCTCCAAGTTAAGCCCTTGTAGGGCTCACAAGGCCCACAAACCCAACAGTTGTTACTTGTTAAGAATCGCAAGTATATAACACACTTGTGATCGAACCATATAATAATAGAGAATCAGGAAACCCAATCTGTGATCAATTTGATAAAATTAGTCTTATGTAGAACATTCCAAAACTTATATAAATAGAAGCTTAAACTATTTGTTAAAACACCGTAGAAAATTCAGCTTCTATTATCTCGATTTTCACCATCAAGATAGTATGAGAGCTATAACTCGTTATTTAAAATCATGGTCAAATCTATAATGTTCCCTGCAATGGTTATCTCTACGGTATACTCCATATTGTATGAACCCGAACAAGAGTCTGGTGAACCTGAGCAGGAAATTATCCCAAAGTCTGCAAGACCGTCAAGCATACTGAGGAGGAGAATATCACGAATACCACTTGATGTGTGTTTGCTTCATAAAAGTTGTTTATGGCCTTAAGCAAGCACGCGGAGCTTGATATTTTCTAAACTCTCTTCTGCCCAACATACATTTGGTTTTTCCCGGCGCGCATCCTCGTCTATGTTAATGAAATTATTGTCACTGAGATCAGTTCCTTGGTTTTTCCCGGTGCGCATCCTCGGCACGCATTATTGTCACTGATGGGTGGATACGTTCTCAATTTGCACTGACTTGGGTACTTCGAGTTATTTCTTGGGACTTGGGTATCCAGACCGTGTGTAATAATGATGTTCATCTATCACAACAGAGATTTTTTTTTACATCTTAAAACATATTGGCCGTAGTTAGTGTAAGCCTTTATAAACTCCAATGTAGAGATGTCAACTTCCGATGTGTCTATGGATGATCATTTGTAATACTCGAACAGTTTCAGTGCACTAATTATCTAGTCGTTACTTGTCTAAAGATTGCATATGTTGCAAGGTTTTTTAGTTACTACATGAGTACATGACCTACAAGTATTTAAAGGTTTTGAGTTTTCAATTCAATTTATTGCATATGCTTAGTTCCTACATGACCTAGTGACACTTATTGAAATTGAATTGAGTGTATTCTTGGATATATTCAGGGGGCTATTTCACATGGATTGACTGTATTGCAGTCTTCTAATCTTGATCTACTATAACAGATTATGTATTTCTTGCCATCTTGGCCCAATCTCATGAATGGAAGTTATGAGAAACAACACAAGGTTGCCCTTGCACACAGTAGTGGATTCAAGGTTGCCCTTGCCCACCATCCAGCCCAAACCACAAGCCATGTATTTTTGTTTTGTTGTGTATCTGAAGTCTTTTTAATATGAATGGCCCTATGGATGAGATGCCCAATAAGCAATAAATTAATACCCATATTTTAGATGCCTTGGCCCACCTCCCAATTAACAATTTACAATACCCAATTGCTCATAACCAATAACGGACAATACCCAATCTCTACATCAGGTGATCCAAAAAAAAAAGACTATGTTATGAATTGTGATCGACAAGCAGTTCAACACACGACAAACAAATGTTTTTTTTAATCGAACGATTGAAATTTGTGATTGACCAAGGTTTGCTCTCATCTCCTTGAGTCTAAACGTATGTTTTTATATTTTGTGATTGCCTCTTTGTTTTCTAGGGTTTTTAAAAATTTTAATTTATGTTCGAGGGCTTTTATATTTCCTAAACAAGAAGTTGTTGAACCTAATTCGACGATCGAAGTTGCTTAACCTAATTTGGTGATGTCTTCGCATAACCTTAAACAATGTGCCTTTTTATACGCTTTTATGGTCTTATATATTCATAGAGACTTAAAGGTATTTGTTTTGAGGAAAATGATCAAATAGGAAGTTTATTTTGGCTAGAAAGTGTAGGAAGCAATAGAATTAGGACATGTGGCAACATTTAAAATAAAGAAAAATGATATTTTAGTCAATCTAACCCTTTCTTCTTCGTTTTCAAAACCCAGTAACTTCAAAACCCACCATTTTCAAAACCCACCATCTTCAACCATTTCTTCACTTTCTATCTCAATAATCACTACATTATAGTGCGATTTTCATCACCAATCAATGATTCAAACACCCGATCAACGTGTTCTGATAGTTCACAGCACAGACAAAACTATTGTCATGGTTCAATGCGTTTTAGAGAGAACACTTTCTTTGGTGTTTTTAGGCAATTGCGTTTTAGAACTAAAACATTTTTATGTGTTTTCTGGCCGTTGCGTTTTAGAAAAACACAATCTTGAAGTGTTTTTGGTGCATTGCGTTTTAGGTAAAACACTTTTTAGGTGTTTTCAGTCCATTGCGTTTTATAGAGAACACTTTCTTTTGTTTTTTAGGCAATTGCGTTTTAGAATGAGTCATTTTTAAGTGTTTTCTGGCCATTGCGTTTTACAAATAAGACATTTTTTTGTGTTTTTGGTGCATTGCGTTTTAGGTAAAACACTTTTTATGTGTTTTCAGTCCATTGCGTTTTAGAAAACAGACATTTTAAGTGTTTTCTGGCCATTGCGTTTTAGAAATAAGACATTTGTATGTGTTTTTTGTGCATTGTGTTTTAGGTAAAACATATTTTTATGTGTTTTTAGTCCATTGCGTTTTAGAAAGTACATTTTCTTTTGAGTTTTTAGGCTATTACGTTTTAGAAATAAGACATTTCTTTGTGTTTTCTGGTCATTGCGTTTTACAAATAAGACATTTCTTTGTGTTTTTGATGCATTGAGTTTTAGAAAAATGTCATTTTTTAGGTTTTTTTTTCATTGCGTTTTACGTAACTGGGGGTTTTTCTATTCTGTTTTACGCAACTGGGTTTTTAAATTTTTTCTTTTAAAATATAACAATAGTATACTCGTTTTAAAGATAAAGAACGCTCGTTTTTTGGTGCAATTTTTATAAAAAAAATAATGTCGTATGAAAGAGTTATTAACGTTTAAAAAATGGGGGGGAATTGGAGGAGAGAGAAACTATTGCTTTGCATTGACTAGAATACCCCTAAACAAACTCACGCGCCTCTTTTCTTCCCTTCAATTTCCATCATTTAATCTTAGCCATTGACTAACTAAATGGATGGTCAAGATCACTTCCTAGACTTCTTAGCCAAATAAACTTCCTATTGTATCTCCACCCTTTGTTTTGATAATTTATATATGCTTCTTTATGTAGGAATTCTTAACGATTTATTAAAAAGAAAAGAACCATGTTCAAGTGAAATTCTATCTAGTAATCAAGGTATGTCGTTATTATACTTAATTATTTAATGCACTATGTAATTTTATCATCGTTTTTTTAGTGTGATCTATTTTAAGTCGACCCGTGTTGTGCCCATCTTACAAAAAAAATTATGTATCAGCTACTGCTTGCACAGGTTGTTGAGCTTCGTTAGTTATGCATATGCTTCACGAATTACACTTATCTCTTCATATATAGTTTACCTTTATGATGTGACAATATCAACGCGACGTATTTAGTAGCGAAACGTTTGCATTTTTACTCATGATATATATGATGTTATCACAGAATCTTAAGAGACCTATTTGTCTCTACAACTATCCAAAATATCTTCTGACGACGGGCCAATGGATTGCTCCATTTACCCGTCTTGGGCTATTATCATGCAGGCCCAACAGTAAAGGGGCCCAATGATATAAAACTTGCCCATTAAGGTTTCTCTATTAGAAACGAGTGGGAAAAAGGGACCGGAAAAGGAGACTGCATGCATTTAATGAGGTGATAAGAAAGGCATCTCTGGCTGGCATAGTACTTCACAGCCGGTGGCATTAATTAAGGGCGATCATCTTCCCGTTGGGGCTCAGACACGTGTCTGAGTTCCCCAATGGTGCTCAGAGTCCGTTAGATCGTCTCGTAAATATCCCACATGCAAGATAAGGCCTCCCGGTTATATAAGGAAGGAAAGAGACAACCAAAGGGGCAGGTCCAAGGTATCACACTAAATACTCTCTCATTTATTCCGACAGATATTCCTCTACATTAAATACACACACATATTTATTAGATTCACACCATAGAGAAATATTCCGGTGATCACACTCATCGGAATAAGCTTCTCATACTCTCTGGCAAGTTTACTTACTCTCATGCTGGAGCTTGGTCACGGATCCCCCTCCCGGGGCCCTCCCTGACGAGGCTAACGGTTTCTTTTTTGTAGCACTTGAAGGCTGGGATATTCCGACGTCAGCGAAGATCCTTTGAACGTCATCAGGGATTTGGGTATTCGACATTGGCGCCATCCGTGGGACCATTCAGTCTAGCTGGTATTTCCACTCCAAAACTCCGACGTTGTAACAACCCATTTCTCGAGAAACAACATGGCAACACCACCAAGCTCACGAACCATCCAAACGGTGCAAGACGATCGTGATAAGGTCACCATGGAAGACATCACCCACGAAGAAGAGAATGAAAACCAGGTGGAAACCCTAGAAAGGGAGGAAGCCATCACTCCAGATTTTGTGGCCATGCATAGGGAAAAGTTGAAAAAACATCTCGAGGATCTAGAAAGACAGGAGCGACTTGACAGCCTCAGGGCCAGACTATCCTTTGACACATCATCCAACCAGGAAGGGGTGGATCTACAAAGCAAAAACGGTGGCACTGACCCTCTAGAAACCTTCATGACAGCCCCCAGGCAGATGTCCTCGGAGGAGAGAGAAGATCTCATTACAGGGAAGAAACAGAAAGGAAAAGAAAAGGAAAAGGAGAATCAAAGCGATGATGGTCTGGATCAGCCTTACCTCCCTCGGGATTTGGCAGAGATTTCAAAGTTCACTTGGAGGATCGCTGAGGCACCCATGCCCCCCAAGACAAAGCTACCCCCGAACTTCGACAGGTACGATGGGACAAGAGACCCTAAGGACCATCCCCATGCTTTCAAAGGCGCAGGACAGCTGGGATGGTGGCCTATGCCAGTCTGGTGCCACATGTTTGTGCAAACTCTAATGGAGGGAGCCAGGCTCTGGTTTGACAGCCTTCCCCCAGGAGGAATTGACAGCTATGAAGAGCTACGTGAGAAGTTTCTGAGGAACTTTGGTCAGCAAAGAAAAGTGATCAAAAACCCAAACGAAATCATGCATATAAAGCAAAGGGACAATGAACGGATAGATCAGTACATGGAGAGATTCGTCAAAGAAAGTATGAATATCAAGGATGTCCCGGAGGTCATGAAGATCAGCAGCTTCATTAATGGACTGAAGCATGCATAACTATGTGAAAAGCTAGGCGAGGAGTTCCCACATTCATTCGATAATCTCATGGACAGGGTCAGGGCCTTTGTCAGGGGCAAAGACACAGTCAGCAAAGCTAAAGAAATAGGCACCCCACCCCGAAGGGTCAACCCAGCTGCAAAACCTCCCGAAAAAGGTACACCTTACTCACGAAAAACAGCTCTTGATAGAATGATGCATGATAGGACGAGACCCTCGTATTCCCCATATAGACCTCGGGGAAGAGGCCCATTCCCTTACTCTGACAGCTTTACCCCTCTCACTAAAACCCCAAGCGAAATACTGGCTACTGAGAGGGTGAATAACTCTTTTCTAAGGCCACCACCCATAAAGCTGGGACCAAAGGCACAACCAAATGAATACCGTGATTTCCACAGGGGCTTCGGTTATAAGACCGACGACTGCATGTACCTAAAAAGGGAAATAGAGGCCGCGGTAAAAACAGGTAAATTGGCTCACTTGGTTAGGGAAATCAAAGAGGGGGGAGGGGACTGCAAAGGGAAAGATGTGAGGGAGCCCGGAAGAGCAGATGTAGATATGATTCGGAGAAGGGATGAATTTGATACCACCGGGAGTGTAAAGGCCAGAGTCCTGGGCTCTCCCTCAACATTTCAGCCATAATAGCTGGGCACAAGGTAGCCAGAATACACGTGGACGGGGGAAGCGGAGTAGAGGTAATATATGAACACTGTTTCCTAAGGTTTGACAGGGATGTGAGCGATTGGCTTAAGGAGGATTCTGTCCCTCTGGTGGGCTTCAACAACAGTGTGTCACACCCCCTGGGAAAAATCAGACTCCCATTTACAGTCGGGGTAGGAGATCGTGTCCGAACCATAAATTTAACTTTCATAGTGGTCCGAGCACCCTCAAAGTACAATGCAATCCTGGGAAGACCCGGGATTGGTGATTTACAAGCACATGCATCAACCCCACATGGAGCTTTAGTGTTCCAAACACCAAAAGGCTTAGCTTCGGTAAAATCTGCATACGAGGTAATATCTTCTGTCTCTGAGGGAGAAGTGTCTGAGAAACCTCAAAAAGATGGCATCATATTATGTTTTTCTTCATCATGTAAAACATTTGAGAGAGATTTGAATTTCATTAGAGAAAAGAATGTTGTTGGAGTTATAAAGCATATTAAAATAAAATCAACAAATTAAATTGCCAATAATTTACCAAAGATATCAATGCAAATTAGCATAATCAGAAAATCCTAAGACATGTTTGAAAGTTGAATCATGAGATGCTAGAAATATAATTCAACATATCTAGTAAAGTGTGTCATTATGTGTTTGAGTTAACTTTCGTTTTGCTCCATGTGGTTTGGTCATTTAAACAGTTGAAGGTCCGTTTTCGGAGGATCGATCACAAACCAAATCACTTGTTTATATCAAACACGGTCACGAGTGCGGAATCCCCGTGATGATGCCAAACTAAACACAGATAATAACAACACGAAGTAACCAACGAATCACAGTCAATTGATTAAAACGGATGAGAACAGGGATCAAACAAATACACACAGTGTTTGACAGTAAAACTTCACAGTAGGTATGCTCTCATGGTTTCACACAGAAACCAAGTGTGGTTTATATAGGCAGCCCAGCCCAAGAGTTGACGAAACACAGAATGGGCCTGACGAAATACCATGGACGACGAAAGACAAGGTCTTTCCTCACCTATCACGACGAAATATAGAGTGTTGACCATGTAGGAAATTCGTCACACAAATGAACGATGAAAGACAGGGTCATTCGTCAATGGCTGCACAAACAGATATGTTGCAAACTGTTAACAGTTTGCAGCAGACTTGTATAAACACACAAGACATAATCTACATACCCAAATGCAACATGCATCGTTCATAAACATTACATACCAAAAAAGACAATTGTCGGATCCAAGTAAGATAGGAGGATATCCAACTTGGTCGACTAACGGACATACAGACTCGATAATTATAAAAGACCGTAAAATTACGACGCTAAATAAGAACAAGTTACAGACACAAAATATGCACCAACAAACTCCCCCTTGTCTGTTACTTGGTCTTCGGTCTTCGGTCTTCAATCTTCAGTGCTTCAGCGACCAGGTGCTCCCAGTGTGAATTCCTCGGTAGAAACAATAACAAGCGACGCGTTGAAATTGTAGCGCTAGATGTGCGTCCTTGTCGATATCATGCCGAAAAAGCTTGTTGATGTCGTTCGCCGACATATTCACAATCCACATCGGATCTAACATCCGAAAGTTCTCACGATCATCCTTAAACACAATCACCGCTTCATGAGTATCCGAATCGTAGCACCATAACCTCATATCATCAAGAAAGTTCTGTTTCATCGGCATTAAAGGAATCTTGTCCATGACCTTCGCTGGCTGATATACGAGCTTGTAACGAGCTGTGTTGGTCGATGGATCCAAAGTGAACTTGATTTACTGATAGATAGGAAACTGAGGCTTGTACAACTCGTCTTTCCAGCCTGTCCTTTTGTTCATCTTTATCTTGCATGCAAACAACGTAGCTCCTTCGAAGTTTGAGCGATTAATGAGCTCAAGCTTCATCAAAGCTGCAACGTCGTAAAATGGTAAGGACAAAATGCTCAGCAGCGAACTAAAGTACTGAATACCGTATTCACACTTAATGGCAATGCAGTGGATTTCCTTCACGAACATCCAGCAAAGAATCTTTCCATGAGGCTTACCTTTTTCAAACTGCAGAAAATCAACTTGTATTTCTGGAGGCGTAGGCTTTTCAACCTTCGACAAGAACCTTTTTCTCCATTCTTGGAATGAATCCGTTAGATTATCTGAAGACGTACGATTCTTTAAGTACTCATCAATATCTTCTTGATTTTCTTTCATTCATTCTTCATCAAACGGATCAAACTCCATTCCATCGGCGCGTACATAAGTTGATTTGCTTGTTTCGCCTTCAAACACTATATCTTCAATGTTTTCCACATTTTCAGTCTCTGGTTCAATCGGCATTTTATCAATTTCAGCATCATCTACTTCTTTCATCTCATTCAGAGCAGACAACTGTTCGTGCGGTTGTTATGCTTTCAATGTACGATCTGCTCTCCAGTTGTTGTGCTTTTTCTACGGTCCCACTAGAGGTTCCTTGTGTAGATCCAAGCTGTGAGGGCTTGAAGACAACGAGTTGAGTAGAGGCAATGGCTGGCGGTTGCTCCGATGTGGTAGAAGGGTCAGGGTTCCCTGGATCCTCAGAATCATGATCCCTTTTCTGTAACACTTCCTGCTGTTTACATCGATTGCCCCACAGAATATTAACGCGCTTTCTAACAAACTCCAAGCCTTCAGTGATTCGCTTAACTCCATCAACTATCGTGGTATTTCGAGAATTGTACCACTCCTTCATATAGTCCTGCTTTTCTTTGAGAGCCTCGGCCAACCTCTGAAGCTCAGAACTTCTTTCTTTCATGCGGTTCATGTCAATACCGCGAGTGTTATCCGCTGCCCGCATCTGTTGCAACTGTCGTTCTCTCTCTTCATCTGCAGCTTTCAAGCGAGCATTTTCAGCTTTCAGTTGCTCTATTTCTGCTTGTTGGCGAGTGATCTTTGCTTGTTGTCGCTCAACAGTAGAATTCAAAGTGTTTATCTCCAACCGTTGTTTGATCATGTCGCTTCTTGTAACATTTATCACTTCCGAATGCCTATTGATTTGACCTGCAGCAGCTTGCAGTTGAGAGAACAGGAAATCTACCTTTTCATCATGTTGCATCTGAGAAAATATAGTTTGTCTGCACTCTGAGGTCGGCTGCGAAGTAGTTGCAATAATGGTCGATGCAATTGAGCGAGCTGGTTCTTGAGGAGTCACTGTAGGAGTTTCAGGAGTTGAAGTCACTACAGGAGTTGGTCTTGAAGATCTTGGAGGAGATGCCACTATTTCAGAAGCTTTAGTGGCCGTGAATCCAAGGTTTGGATCCATTTCCGCTTCTTGTGTAGGTTCTTGTTGTGGAACGGATTGTTGCGCAGACGAAGAACCAATGTACTTTCTTGCTTTCTTCTTTCGTCGGGCAACCGTTTTCTTTTTCTTCAAACGCTCCGCTTCGGTATCCGAAGGAATGTATTCAACGTCATCCTCTTGCCTAATCATGTTGACCCTTTTCACACCACGTTCATCAAAACAAACTTCGTACCCAGGTTCAGGTGGATTATCATCCGATTTCGTATCCTCCTCATCATCACCAGCTGAAGTATCACCCGCTGTACCAGCAGTCGATGCACCAGCAGTAGATGCACCAACGGCACCTACATCACCACCATCACCACCTTCATCATCACCATCACTGTCACTGTCGGAAGAATCTGAATCCTTTCGCCCAAACTTTTCTTCCATCTTTTTCTTTAACTCCGGCTCCTCATTGTCAGATTGGCTATCATTGTGACGCCATTTTTCATCTTCTGGAGCGATGTAGTCTGTTTTACCAAGAGCACCAAACAACTTCCTCGGCGACTTGCTTTCTTTGTATCTTTTTGTTGCAAGGCCCTTGAATATCTTCAGTGAATGTTCGATCATAGTATCTATCTTCAAGATGTCATCATCGGCTTTCGGAAGATTGGGATGCTTGACATTCATGATCATCTGCAGAAAATGAGGGTACATCCAGAACTTATTCCCAGTTATTCGACCACCAGTTCTTGTCATGTTCTCCTTTATGTTGGCAAAGATGTACTTTGAAATGCGCAACGGTTTGTTCAGCACTAATGCCACCATGAGTCCCACGAGATCGTTGCTTGCCATGTCATAGCCACCTCGCCTGTTGCTAAGAAATTGAATAAGTACGTGTAATAAAAACTTGTACCGCATTGGCATATCTCACTTGTTGATTTGACCACTGAAGATATCACCAGTACACTTCATCCTTAGTAGACAACCACGTGTGCACATTATTGGAATATAGTACAGTGCATTAGGATGATCTTGCAGTTCTAGAACGGTGTTCAAGATATCAGGTGAGACATTCACATTCACTTCATTCACTTGCCCTTGTATAAACTCAGTTCCATCAACAATGACAATGCTCGCTGAATTCCAGAAAGCTTTGATGAGCGACTTGTAAACCGGTGTTGAGAAAGTGACAGCTTTGTTTATTCGCGACTCCTTTATCCATTGCGTGATCTCTTTCAATTCAGTGATCTTCCCTTCCGGATCAAGATAGGCAATCATGTTGTGACGCTTCTCGGACATCACTTGTTCTTCAGGTTTGTCGGTTATCTTGGTCGCGGGCTTACGTTTCTTCTCTTTTGATGCCATCTGTATTAAAAAACAATCACAGTAAGTTACAATGACATATAATGTGTATTAAACATGTGTGTATACATGTTAAAGTATGAAGTGAACAATGATCATGTAAATACACATCTTCTGTGAAAGGGCACCAATCTTGAATATTTTCTAACTGTTGGACGACGAAACATCAATACCACGACGAAAAACTAGTTCCACGGCGAAAAACCCCTTGGTCAAACAAGGTCAGAGTTGACCTTGACCAGCGGTTTTTCGTTGACAGGCTCTCGACGAAACATACTTCCTTAGTTTAAACAGGTGTTTCGTCGTCATTGGTGTTTTGTCGTCGTCATTTAGGGTTTCGTCGAATTGGGGTTTTCAAAATAAGAGGGTTTTCGCCGACTGTTGTTTAATTGATGATTTGTTCAGAAAAACACACTCAATGGACCCTTTGTTTAACCACAACATGAAGGAACCAACCTAGATTTGAAATCCAACATGAGTTTTGACCGACCATACACAAACCGGTTAAACATTCAAACAATTTACATCCCCTGTTTTTGTTATACGAAACCCAACCCAAATCAAATGTACAAAACAACATAAACATCCTATGATTTACAGATTTTATGAAATAAAAAGAGTATATCATGATGAAATCAACCAACAAAGGGTCTCCGAGGGTTTGTGAAAAAGTCTCGAACAAAACACAGGGTTCCTAAGGTTCGAATCATTTAAACAAGCATTTGAATACCTTTGATTTTGATGAAAATGTTAGAGAAAATGAAGGGTTTTTCAGTCAATGAAAGTGGTATGGGAGGTTTGAGTGTTGGAGAAGATAAATAGAAAGTTTGGTTTAAAAAAGTGTAGTCTCTATTCACTGGGTCCCTTTATATAATCATACCCTTCGACGAAACTTCATCCTCGACGAAACACCTATGGGCTCGACGAAACACTTGGTTGGGCTTGAACAGTAAGCCCATGACGAAAGTTAAAAAGGCCCTGGGGTATTTCACCGTGACCTCGACGAAAATCATGAGTTTCCTCGCGAACAAATTCAATTTTGACCAATTTTGAAAACAGTTGACCTGACCTGGTTCTTCGTTGACTTTTAAGGTCTTTCGTGGACCTTAGGGTTTTTCGTCAGACCTTTTTCCAAAAATTACCAAGTCTTGAAATTTTGCACACTTGAACAGATTTTGTTTATTTGAACAGATTTTCATTGTGATTGAGTTTACCAAATGCAAAGGACATTTTATGAAGTAGGTTTCAGGATTTCGGCAGAAAACTCCAAGTTTCAACTTCGGCTAATCAAAAATGAACTTTACAAATTACACTAGACTAGAATTTAAAGTGCGGTTAACTAACGAAAAACTATAAAAAGTAGAAAACAACTGTACAATGCCAAACTTTTTGCGAGTTTCAAGGAAAGGAATCATACCAGCTTACGGTCTATGTCAACATGATTTTTGTTTCGGTTTAAAGCTTTGGATAAGCATACTACCACGATTATCGGTATTGTTGTCCACATAAGCTCAACTGATCAGATGTAATCATAATTAGGAGATACTATTTACGGTAAGAGTTATACTTACAAGTCGGTGTTCATCCATTCACGACACATTCCCGTATCAAGGTATGCACGAGAGTTCATCTTACCGGTGAGTATACCGTTTATCATCTGTTTGACCGTATAAAAGATGTGAGAAACTCACTTATTTTTTATTGAAAACAAGCCCTTTGTGATAGAATCACTTATTGATGAGGAACTTGATTTTCATATGCATGAGGGCACAGGAGCAAGTTCGTGAACAGGTCAGTACTAATGTACAGCAAAGAGACGAACTTGACTCCCGGATAAATGTGATATATTATCACTTATTTTGTTTGGACATGTGATTGTTGATCACTTATTGAGGTCGAATGCAATATGTACACGTATGTATAGTATCATGGAAGATCTAGACTTCGTCTCCGTTATTTTTCGGTAAAAGATACAACCATGATACCTAGATGATAAGACAGCATAAAGACCGAATATCTCAGAACCTCGGCAATCAATCAAACGAAAATTCGGTACCAAGACCATATGCCAATGAATGGTTCCAACCTGACTTGAAGTCTGTTAAGTTTGTATCATCCTGCACATTTTAATCTGATTGTAAGCCTACCGATACATCATTAGTAGAGATACTTATCATTTCTCAATTTTCTTGTTTTAAATTTTTTAACATGTTGACCGACCACACCAATGAATATCATCATTTTCCTTTATCCAAGAAACTCATTTTTGATTTTTTAATTGTTTTGAATTTTTTGTTTTTGAATTTTCCAATTTTTTTTTTTTTTTTTTGAATTTTTCAAACGTAAAGACAGAAAGTACAGACATATTTTTGGATTTTTGACATTTTTAAATGTTTTTGTATTTTCTTGAAATTTTCTCCCCCTAAAATGCTAAAAGGTTACGAAAACGAGATTCTTTTTGGATTTTTAGAGTTTTTTAAAGAAAATATTTATAAAAACGATTAGCCAAAGAAGTTTTACTCGGGTATTACCTTAATGCCATTGACCAAAAGAAGATAATCAAAACGTGATTTATCAAAAGCTTTAGTGAACAGGTCGGCACGTTGGTGATCGGTGTGGACTTTAACAACATTGATGAGTCTTTTGTCAAAACAATCACGTATGAAGTGATATTTAATTTCGATGTGTTTGGTCTTGGAATGCTGCACAGGATTTCTAGTGATCTGTAAGGCAGCATTGTTATCAACAAAGATAGGAGTAGATAGGAATTCAAAACCGTAGTCGCGCATTTGTTGTTGAATCCACAAGACTTGGGAGCAACAACTAGAGGCAGCAATGTATTCAGCTTCACACGTTGATGTAGCAACACAGGTTTGCTTCTTGCACTGCCATGTGACCAGGCGATTTCCTAAGAATTGACATCCAACTGTTGTTGATTTGCCGTTGATTTTGCAGCCACCAAAATCAGAATCACTGAACGCGATCAAGTCGAAGCTATCATCCCTAGGGTACCAGAGACCGGTGTTCGGGCAACCCTTCAAATAGCGGAAAATCCTTTTAACAGCACCCAGATGTGAGGCCTTTGGGTTGGCTTGATATCTTGCGAGCAGGCACGTCGGATACATGATGTCGGGCCTCGAGGCTATGAGATACATGAGAGATCCGATCATAGCGCGATAGTATGAAGAGTTATTGCTTTCACCCTTCAGATCCGGAGTAATCCCGTGGTTCTGCGGAAGTGGGGTACCAATGGGCGTTGCGTCAGACATCTGGAACTGGCTCAAGATGTCACCAACATATTTAGTCTGATGGTTGAATATCCCAGACTCTGTTTGTTGAACTTGTAGGCCCAAGAAGAAATTCATCTCCCCCATTGCGCTCATCTCGAATTTTTCCTGCATAACACGCTCGAATTGCCTGCACAAGGAATCATTAGTTGAACCAAATATTATATCATCAACGTATACCTGTGCCAACAGAAGATCTCCATCCTGTTCTTTGATGAAGAGAGTGCAATCAATAAGACCTTGCCGAAAACCATTCTCCAATAGATAGTTAGATAAGGTTGCATACCAAGCTCTTGGTGCTTGATGTAAACCATAAAGAGATTTGTTGAGCAACCAAATCCGATCTGGATGAATAGGATCTTCAAAACCCGGAGGTTGTTCGACATACACCTCTTCTTCAACCACACCGTGTAAGAAAGAATTTTTCACATCCATCTGGTAGACTTTGAATCCTTTAAATGAAGCATAAGCTAGAAAGATCCGAATAGCTTCCAGACGTGCAACCGGTGCATAAACTTCATTGTAGTCAATGCTTTCGATCTGACGAAATCCTTGAACAACCAATCTTGCCTTGTTTTGAATGACTACACCACGATCGTCCTTTTTACATTTGAAAACCCAACGTGTGCCAATTTTCTTGTAATTTTCAGGCCTTTCAACAAGCTTCCAAACACCCAGCTTTTGAAATTGTTGCATTTCATCCTGCATGGCTTCCACCCAAGAATTATCCTTTAAAGCTTCTTTCCAAGATTTCGGTTCTTCTTGTGAAACATAACACGCGAAGGACCAATCATTTTGAAGACCAGATTCTCTGATGGCTGAATACAAACCAGCATTCTGGTTGTTTCTCAGCTGATTACGCGTCTGCACACCACTATGGACATCTCCAATAATATTCTGCTGCGGATGAGTATCATGAATTCTCGATTCTGGAACATCAGGGACACGAGTATTGATACCCAAATTGTTAAAATTAAGATCAACAACCAAATCCACACCGGGCATAGGCGTAGAGGTGGATGCATTTCCTTCAGCAGTGTCTACATTCTGCACATGAGGAGTTGCTTCAGAGGCACCTTGAACAGGAGCAACCGGAGCTGAAGTGCCTTCATTCGCATCATGGTATTCATCATCTTCCGATGACTCATTGTACTCAGTAGCATCTTCGAATACCTCATTTTGAACAATGTTATTAACCAAAGTAGAAGCTTGAGGGCCAACAACAATTGGTCGCACCAAAGATTAGTCAACAGCATTATCACTTTCTAGTAACTTTGAGCCGCTGCAGATGCTTCATCAAAGGTTGGCAGATTAAAGGAGTCGAATAGCCCATCATAATCGAACATCCAAGGATCACCCGGAGCTCTAACAGGATTAGTATACCTTTGAACCTTTACTTCATTCCATAACTCAATCTTTTTGGTCGCCAAATTCCATACACGAAAATTCGTAGTAGCATATCCAAAGAAGAAACCCTCGATAGCTTTGGGACCAAATTTTCCGTGCGGCTCAATCATAGTGCATGGAGCGCCAAAAGGTTCTAGGTGAGAAATATCCGGTTTCCTTTTGTGTAAGAGTTCGAAACAAGTTTTGTCATGCCTTTTAACTGTGAGAACTCTGTTTAGCGTGTAGCAAGCAGTAGACACAGCCTCCCCCCAGAACTGAACAGGAAGCTCCGACTCTACCAACATCGTTGTTGCAGTCTCTATTATCGTCCGATTCTTCCTCTCAGCGACACCGTTTTGTTATGGAGTGTAGCGAGAACTGTATTCATGAAGAATGCCCTTTGAAGTACAGAACTCATCCATTATACGGTTTTTGAACTAAGTGTCGTTGTCGCTTCGGATCCTCTTCACTTTCAATGAGTACAAATTTTCTAGCAAAGTAAGAAGATTCTTGAGGATTTCAGGAGTTTCACTCTTGTGTGCCATAAAAGATACCCAAGAAAATCTAGAGTAGTCATCAGTAACTACTAGACAATAAGCATCCCCAAAGTTTGTCTTGTGTTTCATAGGCCCGAAGAGGTCCATATGAAGACGTTCAAGAGGCATGCTAACAGTGTTGATTTTCTTAATCGGGTGAGACTTCTTTGTTTGCTTTCCTTTCTGGCACGACACACAGATATCGTGCAGATGAAAACTTCTCATAGGCACACCATTCACAAGATTGTTTTTCACCAAATGGTTCATTTTTCTCAAGTGAATGTGCCCCATTAGCCTGTGCCAAGATATAGACTCCTTTTCTGTGGCTTTCGAGACAAAACATGTCACTTGTGCAGAGGTCGTAATCACTTGGGTCATATCAAGAATATAAAGATCATTAACCCTTGGAGCCGATAAGAGAATCCATTCGTTAGGAATTTTAAATACAGGCTTCAACACATAACAACCGACATCATCAAAATGCACGGCGAATTTCTTATCGCAAATCTGCAAAACACTCAGAAGATTGTGATCAATTTGACGAACATAATTGATCTTATAGAAACATACAACACCATTGGAGATCTTTCCTTCTCCAGTTATATATCCGCCTTTGTCTCCAGAAAATGCGACATAACCTCCTCTAATGTTTTTCACATCATAAAGAAGTCGTAAGTCGCCCGTCATGTGCCTAGATGCTCCACTGTCAACAATCCAATGACTATTAACAGTTCCTCCTGGAACATCCTGCACATTTCATTCAACGATTAGTTGAGGATGGGGACCCAAGCCTTAGTGGTCTTGGGTCGTCCCTGAGCATCACGAAATGTGATCTCGATTTCTTGATGATTCTGAAAAATACCACCTCCCCCTGAACTTTCACCCATTTTAGGTTTCCAAGTCTGATTTTGTTTACCAGATTGAGTTTTATGAAAAGATTTTGAAATTTCTGGTTTTAACGGTGGTTGTGATGAACTTGGTTCCTTTTTAACCGATTTGACTTCCGATTTTAAAGCCTTTTCAATTGTCTTGACGTTTTGACGTCGTTGTTTTGTTTCTTGTTCTTTGACGGTTCGCTTATCATGTTTTGGTGAAACAGAACGACGTTGTTGGTGACCTTTTTCAGGAGGGGCTCTCTCAACAAATTTTTCTTTGGGAGTATTTGTACAGTTTTTGATAATATGTCCAAACTCCCCACATTTAAAGCAAGTTCTCCTTTTAACAAACTTAGGAGATTCCGATTGACGAACAGATGTCGAACCTGTAGAACTTGAGGTACTTGCTCTTTCATCACACCCATTTGTGTGTTGAGTGTAATTGTTTTGACTGTTACGTTTTAAAATTTTGACTTGTTGGACAAAATCGGTATTTGATTTATTTTCAAAAGTCTCAATTTTATCGGTACCCTTTGATGCTACAAATTTGACATCACTGCTTTTCTTCCTGTAACGAGCTCCTTTTGTTTCAATCTTTGATTGAGAAACTTTAGGCTTTTGAGCTCGTTGTTCTGGTTGTTTACCCTTAGAAGCAATAGGTTGTTGCTTTGTCGGTAATCTTTGATTTCCAAATTGTTTTCTAATTTCTGATTTTGGAATACGATCACATTGAGTTACAACAACTCCCGGGATTATCTTTCCCAAAAACTTACTAGTATTATCTTCAGAAACTTTATCAATCACAGATGGATTGACGTTTTTAATTGGAAAATCTTTGTCCGAATAAATTTTAGCATCACCGACCAAAGTATACAACACATTACTACTCTTAACGGTAGACACAGATTCCTTGACTTCCTTGACCGGATGTATCACTTGTTTGGCAACAGATTGCACAGAAGGAGTAGGAGGATCACACAGAATGTAATTCTCAATAGGAATTTCTACTCCTTTCATCTTATCAAGTGATGTATCCTGATCACTCACATCTGATTCATCATCAGACGAATCATAGTCCTCAATGATTGGAGCACTTTGATTCGTAGACCTTGAAGTTTTTGTTTCTTCAGATGAGGTACTCGAGAACTGTCAGATTTGAACCCTAATCCTGTAGTAACTTCCTCATAATCAAGAGGCACACTTGGTTCAAAACGAGGCATTTCCTCTTCATCGGGCATTTTGGTATAGTTGTGTCTTAAAGGGGGCGGACACGACTTATACCCAATGCCTTTCTTGTTTCCTTTCAGCTGTTGAGCGTCTATAATGTGATCGAGCACATATCGGGAGTTAGAGTAACTCTCCAATTTGAGCTTGATTGCATCATGCTCGCATTTTGCCACGGCTAGCTCTTTCTTTGTTTCCACAATGATGTTAATGTAGTTATTAATTCCAATTTGTTTGTTGAAAACAGTTTTTGTCAATTCGGAAACACTTTTCTTTAGAGTTTCGATTACTTCTTTGAAATCCTTTTCATTTTGCACTAATGCCATGTTTGCCTCTTTGCATTTAGACAGCTCAATAACCAAACTTTGATTATGACTATGAACCTTTTCGGATTCCACTTTCAAATCTGCACACATATTACATACAGTAGGAGTAGGAGTGTCTTAATTTACCTAACTCGTCGAGGCTGAGACACTTGCCATAAAGGCAGTTTGATAAGAAAAAGATCCATCTTCAGAGAAGAACTTCTCCATTTCCTTTGATGCGACAACAGCCTTCTTGATCATAATAGATTTCTGAGACTTTAACTCCTCAGCTTCCGTTAATAAATCATCAACATCAGAATTCATCTCTTCCTTCACATCAGATTCAGAATTATAACCTCCCGCATTCGAGCTTTCTTCATCCAAACTACCGCTATAACCCCAACTATCATCAGTTTCAGCGAACTCTTCTTTGTGAAGATGCTTGATGTGATTGATGATCTTTGCATAACATGCGGTTCCTCCTCCTTCTAGATCACCATCCCCAAATTATACTGACCAGTTACACCCTTCCTCAGCTTGAACGACTATTGCTCGGTTGGTGTTTGAAGGTCCAGCCTGGGTTTGATTGGTGGTGTTGTTCACAACTACCATCCTTCTTTCACGGTTCTCTTGATTTGTATTGGAAGTACTTGACTGATTACGGAAGGGATTTTGATTACCCTATCTGCTCGGTCGGGTACACTCACGTTTGAAGTGACCCTTTTCACCGCAATTAAAACATGTAACCGCATCCTTATCGAAACCGTACTTCGTATCCTTTTTGCTTTCCAAAGAAGTTTTTCCTGTTCGAGTCATATAATCTTTGGCCCTTCTAACAGCACTCGTAAACGCCCACTTGATGTCCATTAACTTCATTTCATCATGGTCTATCTGTTGATAATCTTCATTGGTCAAATTAATGTTTACAATTTGACCTGCGACCAATCCGCAATAGGCACTGACCATTGTATTGATAAGTTCCATATGTTCCTTTGCCACTTCGATGCTCACTTTCGAAAGGTTTGAAGTATCAGCTCTGACTATGTTGGGGTTTTGTGGTGGAGGGTTGTTACTGTAACATGCTTGCTGTTGTTGTGGTTGGGTTTGTGGTGGGGGCGAAATATAAGCATTTGGATCAAATTGAGGTTGAGTAGTGGAAACTTGAGGTGGAGGTTGGGGTTTAGGTAGCCAGGCACTTGCATCGAATTGAGCTTTTGAAAAAGCGTGAGCTTGAGCAATAACATGCGTTGGTTGAAGATAGGCACTTGGATCGAAAACCGAAGGAGAAGCTGACTGGGGAAAAGGAAAGGAACTTGTATTGGACATAAACGCCATTTGTAGTTTGGTTGCTGAGCTGAACTTGAACTAGCTACAGAATTAAAACATGCGAGGTACATTTCAGTATTTTGAGGAACTGGAATCCGTTTAGCTTTCCAGATTTCTTCATCATTATTGTGCTCCAACTTCTGAATGAATTCATAGATACTGACAGTATCTAAAGTACCCGTATGCTTTAACAATTCAATGAATGAACTCCACTTTGGGGGTAGACCATCAGCAAACCTTGCAACCATTTCCCGTTGAGTTGCAATAACACCATAAGAATACATTTCACTAATTAAATGATAAAAACGAGTTGTCATATCATTTAGTGTTCCGTTATCCATGAATTGAAATGATTCAAATTCCTTCTTCAACAAATCATGCCGTGTCTTTCTTGTAGCCACATTCCCTTCTCCTCTTGCTACCAAGGCATCCCAAAAGACTTTCGTTCTAGTACAATAACCGAATTGATGATAGATGTCTTTGTGGAGTGCTTGTGTGAGAATAGAAAACGCCTTCTTCTCCGGATCATATGCCTTTTTTTCGGCTTCTTGCATATTTTCAAAGGTTGTCGCATTTGATCCTGCTTCTTCAAGAGCTGTGTTATATGGCCTAATGAAGCACGTCCATAACTCGGTGTTTTACCGTAGAACATAAGTGTGGAAACGATTTTTCCAAGACGGATAGTCGTTCATATGATTCTGCTTTAGCGGGCGATTATTGCTACCCGTTTCACTTTCACTTAACAACAGATTCTGAATACTTTCATTCTGGTTCGTCACCAATGCCCATTGACTTGCACTAATAGATTGTTTTGGCATAACATTCCTCATCCAAACGGCTGCGGAAGTCTGATCTTCACCTGGTCTTGGGTCCGTGCTCCAATCCCATGGACTAGTACTACTCATGATTGATGTATGAAAGTGAATACCTGATCACACACTTGAAAACAGACTGTTAAAACACTTTTGCAAAGCCTCTGTGAAAATGTTACAAGTATCCCCACGAAACACTGGGTATTTGGCGAAAAACCAAGTTTGATGAAAAATGGTTTTTCGTCAAACACTCTTGCCACGAAACACAGGATCTTTCGTCAACAGTTCCTTTGACGAAACACTAGGAGATTCGTCGCTTTGGTATTTCGTCGAGATATGGTCACAGAGAGTTGGTGAGATTTTTCAAAAGTAAATCTTATCCTTTTGTACTGTTAAGACACCGTTTCAACTTACCAACATACCTATCTTACCAACCCAAGTATGGTGATCAATATTTTAATCATTTTAACCTTTATCTTTTAATTGTAAAATCCAAGAACACTTTGAAGGTTTCTTGAAGATATGAAGAACACTGATGAATGTATGAACTTTCCGGCCAAGTTTTTCACCGGAGAAATTTCCGAATCACAAATTTGCACAAACTTTCAATGAAAACCCGGTTTTATCACATGAACAAGTAATATAACAAAGGTTTTTGATAAAACTTGGGCAAATAAACAAGATCTAAACAGATTTTTAAGCACTTTTTCAGAAAATCACAAGCAACACTTTTAACACTTGATAAAATCACAACTATGTTTGGTTTTAAACAAGGATAAGAGCCAAGGCTCTGATACCACTTGAAGGTCCGTTTTTGGAGGATCGATCACAAACCAAATCACTTGTTTGTATCAAACACGGTCACGAGTGTGGAATCCCCGTGACGATGCCAAACCAAACACAGATAATAACAATACGAAGTAACCAACGAATCACAGTCAATTGATTAAAACGGATGAGAACAAGGATCAAACAAATACACACAGTGTTTGACAGTAAAACTTCACAGTAGGTATGCTCTCATGGTTTCACACAGAAACCAAGTGTGGTTTAGATAGGCAGCCCAGCACAAGAGTTGACGAAACACAGAATGGGCCTGACGAAATACCATGGACGACGAAAGACAAGGTCTTTCGTCACCCATCACGACGAAACATAGAGTGTTGACCATGAAGGTCTTTTGTCACACAAGTGAACGACGAAAGACAGGGTCTTTCGTCGATGGCTGCACAAACAGATATGCTGCAAACTTTTAACAGTTTGAAGCAGACTTGTATAAACACACAAAACATAATCTACATACCCAAATGCAACATGCATCGTTCATAAACATTACATACCAAAAAAGACAACTGTCGGATCCAAGTAAGATAGGAGGATATCCAACTTGGTCGGCTAACGGACATACAGACTTGATAATTATAAAAGACCGTAAAATTACGACGCTAAACAAGAACAAGTTACAGACACAAAATATGCACCAACAACGGTTTTGCTCCAATAGTTTCAAAATAGTCATTTTCCTCCCTGATCTTTCGAGTTTGTCGCCAGTTTGCTCCTTAGCTCTAACTCCGTTAAAACGTTCAATTAAAAGTAGGGGTATTTCGGTAGTTTACTCCATGGCTCTAACTCAATTAAAACGTTTAGTTAAAAGTCGCGATAGTTGTGGTCGGCAGGTGGTAGTGGATGGTTGTGGATGGTGGTAGCCGGTAGAAAAAGTGGTTGAAAAGATGGGGGGATCAGAAAAGAATTACTTATATACATGTAAATAAACAAGTTATAAGTTTATTTAGGTGAAAAGACTTACATACCCTTGCTTTTATCTATAAAATTACCAAAATACCCTTCTAGTTAGTGGATTTTTTGGATGGAGTTAGAGGCGATGAGCAAAATGACGATAAGTTAGTAAAATTAGGGAGAAAAATGGCTATATTTAAACTATTGGGGCAAAACCGTTAAAGTGACTAACAGGGAGCAAAATGGAAGTTAACTCAATGTGTTTTAAGTAGATATGTGAGCAAAAAAAGTCAAGTGTCAAAAGTTAAAGCTCCGAACTTGAGGGACTGATGTTGTAGATTGAATAAGTCAAAGGATCTTATTTGTCAGATGGGTTCTTTTTGACATGATAGGATCGAGCGAAGATATTTTGGGCACATTCATTTAAGTCATTTGTCTTTTACTACTCTCGAAGTATATCATTGTTATTGGTCTCACATTTATTGTTTATGATTGTTCATTTTCAGTTTAGATCTACTTCATCTCTATTGAAGCTAATATAGGTAATGTTCAGGTTTTAGTCAAAACGTTTAACTTGTTCTTCTTGTCGATGTTGAACCTGAGATTTCATCGATAATGTAAGTTATTAATATTAATGCTATCATTTTGCAGGACACGGGAAGCAATTAAAAATATGAATGCATCAACTACAGATTTGGCTTCAACAATTGAGCTTCCTAATGCTGTCAGACAGCAGGCACCATCCATTTCAAATAACCAGCAACCAACACCAAATTCTGTGCCACCACCCCCACTACCTGTACCACCACCACTCCGTACTGCATCAGGTTTGAAACGACCAACACTACAACTCAATCTTCCTTGTGGCGATCTACTTGCTGGTAAGTTATATTACGTGTTTATAACAGAATATATATAAATTGCCTTTGTAATAAAAAGAGAAAATCAGGAAAATATCCATTTAATTTTGAAGGAGCCTTTTTAAAGTTACACGTCAGCTTGGTAATAAAAAGAGAAAATCACGAAAATATACATTTTGACGAGAAATTAAGATAATAAATAGAGTAAATTACAAAAATTGTCCTTTATGTATGTCACTTATTGCAAACTGTGTCATTTATCTTCAATAATTACAGAAAATGTACTTGATGTTTGCAAACCCTCGCAAGTTATGTCCTTTAACCCTAACTCAGTTAATTTTTGTGGTTAAATCTAACCAAACGGACCTCACATGAGGGTATTTTTGTGGTTAAATCTAACCAAATGGACCCCACGTAAGAGTAAAATGACCAAAATACCCTCATGTGGGGTCCGTTTGGTCAGATTTAACCACAAAAAATTAACCGAGTTAGGGCTAAAGGACATAACTTGCGAGGGTTTGCAAACATCGAGTACGTTTTCTGTAATTATTGAAGATAAAGGACACAGTTTGCAATAAGTGACATACATAAAGGACCATTTTTGTAATTTACTCTAATAAATATGTCTTTTTGAAGTTATGAAAATAGCCGTGATTTTTTTTTAATTTACAATGTTTCCACTGATCACAAGAGAAGATGTTCTGTCAATCAGTTAGATCCACTATTAAAATCCCCCTCGCCAGAGTGAAAACTCATGTGTCACTTTTGAATATCCCGTGTCACTTTAATTTGTTGGGTCCCTAGCGCAACACTATAGATCTGCCGCGCTAGGATGAAGTTGCTTCGCTAAAATGATTGGAATCTCTTGCGCCAAATGACATTTGCCGCACTCTAATTGATTGGTAATTTTAAAAGGTCAAGGCTATTTTCGTGATTTTTATTATAAAATGTACGAAGTTCGGCACTAATAACTTGTCCTTTAGGCCGGAGGGTATGGAGGGCGCCACCCCGCCACCTCAGCCTCCATAGCGCCCCTACGGCGCCATCAACCACACCAAGAGAATTAAATGGGGGGCGCTATCATGTCTTCGCCAACCTGCTAACGGAAGAAAGGGGGCGGTATAAAGGGAAGAAAAGAGGCTGAGATTGGTTATAGGGGGCGCTATAGTGTAAAGGGGGCTTTATCCCACACCCTGCAAGTTAAGGGGAGGGGTCTTAGACCATGTGTAGTGGTACACATGAATAATGCCCCCACCCATGGGCATTGTGCAACACGTGTCATCCCATTCAGCAAAAGGGCGTTATGGGCGTTTTTCACAAATGGGCGTAGTGGGATAATGCCCCATCAATGCTTACCCAATTATTATTTTCTTGTTTTCTTTTTAATTTAAAATTAATGGTATTTGAGTTGGAATGATCTCATTAGCCAAGCATATTGAAGAGAGGCGTTGATTGAAGCACGCTTTGAAGGATTTTTTGAAAAAAAAAACGCCCTAAAACGCCAAGGGGGGTGGGGCTTAGGCGTGGTTGGGCGTGTTTGGGGGAGAAAAACGCCAAAAATTTTATCACTACGGGTGGTCTTAAAGCCCCCTGTGTGACGTGGTGTTAACGTGGCGCTGAGGTGGCGTGATAAAGCCCCCACCCACACCCTCTAGCCTTACCTTTATTACTTTAGAACAAAATATTTTAACTCATTCACATAAGTTGGTAATTATTTGAAGTAAGAGAAGACTACGTTGATAAATGTGTTCCATTATATAATGCTTCAATTAATGGAGATTGGGAAACTGCGAATCGGCTCCTAACTGAACGACAAGAGTTGGTACGGTTTAGCATCACCGAAAATCATGAAACTGCACTCCATATTGCTGCTTCGGGCCAGAACACCAAATTCGTCGAACAACTTGTGAATATAATGGATACGGAGGACCTAGTGCTTCAAAATCAAAGTGGTAACACAGCCCTATGTTTGGCAGCATTAGCTGGGAACAAAAGATTGTGTGAGATTTTGGTGAATAGGAACACTGGATTACTAACAATCCCAGGTAGTAAAGGGATGATGCCACTCTACATGGCTGCTTTATTTGGTAACAATGACACCGTGAAATATTTGTATGATAATTCTCAAAAAATGACTGGCGACAATTGGACAAGCGAGAATCAAGGTTGGGTCCTATTGAAATGCGTTGAGGCTGATCTTTTCGGTAAGTATATTTGTTGGTGGTTGTTTCGTATTATCCTTTTCTAACCCGTTCGTTAGTGTTTCACATATCATAGTTCTCAAATATTTAGCTTTGCGTAATCAAATACATATTCTCTTATAGAAAACTAGCTACATCTTTTGAATTGTTAGGATCTTGTTCTTTGTAAGATACTAAGGAACATGTTAAATTAAATTAAAGTAGAAGCGTTGTCAAACAGTCTAATACAAAGATTTATAGTGGCTAAAGTGGATGTTAACTAAACTACTTTACATTCACCAATTGGTACTAGTGGGGAACCCGCGCGTTGCAGCGGAGTCGATAATGAGGCGGAAACATAACTCAAACCTTAAACCTTAAAACGATAAAAAAACATATAGAAGTTGTATATTTATATAGAAGTACCCGCGCTTCGCGACATGGTACTCAAAAATAATATACATATAAAAAGGTTATATATCAATAGTAGTCCTTAAATATAATATAAAAACCTACGGTTCAAAAATTTTATAATTAGCACTTATATATTTATAACTATCCAAGTACCATCGGATGACCCAAACTTAAAACAAAACATTTAAGTCATCCCATTAAAGAATTCTAATATATCAAGTTGTGTAACACATTAATTTTACCCGGTTAAAAAAGAACTAACAGGCCCTGCAAATGTGTATCAAATTGGATAAATACACACATTAGCAACTTATTCCTTACAAAATTGTTGAATAATTTTACACATCCTCCTGAACTATTACAAAACATAAACCTGAACTTCCAGACTTAGAAAAGAAATAAATAAGAATAATGCTTAAAAGTCTTGTTAGATGTGTAGAAGTTCGACAAAAAAAACTCACGAATGTTTAATCAAAACCTGTAAGTCGAATAATTTGTCCCTTCAGTAAACGTTCTGCAGCCTTCAATTCTCTTCAAGGCCACATTTATATATTTATATATAAAGTATATATGAAAGGAGTTTATCAGGCGTGCTTTGGATGTCAAAGTTCTTGAAGAACACATTCACTATAAAGAAAATGATTGCTTTATCAACTATATCATTCATTCATTTGTGGCTGCAAAAATTTAATAATCACAGAGCTACCAAGCGACCCCAATTTAAAACAGCCTCTTTTGACCCGTACTCAATTTTGGTTGGAACCCATGGAGACCCGAACCTCCGACGACCCCTTACCCTGCCCAACGCTATGAGCTCGTTATGCCCAAACCAAAATGACCAGTTTTTTAAATACTTCGATTTGACCCGTATTCAGTTTGGCCGGAACCCACTCAAACCCGAACTCGTTCTAACCCAAACCAGTCAACCACTTTCTCAAACAGTCCGTTTCACTTAAACCCAGCCTGGTTAGAACCATATGACTCAAACCCACAAGACCCATCATAATTCTACTTTGGGAGCTTCTTCGGATCATCTATTGGACCTACAAAAATTTAAATAAATCATTAGAAACATAATTTTCTACGCCTTTTTAGTGGTGTAGTAGAAACTTTTCTTGTTTGTTAATAAAACATGAAATGGTAGTATTGAAGTATTGATTTGGATTTTTGGTGAGGGTCGAAACATGCCAGGTTTAATGGCCAGAAACAACGTTTCTTTTTTCCAAAATTATTTTTTTAAATATAATTAAGAAGTCAAATATAATTATAAAAACTATAATATTTCAGTAATAATCTAATTTGTTCTTAGTAAAACGATTTGGGATGATTTATGCATTAACAATACACTTTCAAGTTTTAACCCGTTTGAAGCATTTAACAAGCCTGCTTTTAAGCATTTTATGCATTAACAATACACTTTCAAGTTTTAACCCGTTTGAAGCATTTAACAAGCCTGCTTTTAAGCAATGTTTTTTTTACCCGTTCTTAAGACTGGTGGGTGTGGGCGTGGCTAAGGGCGTTGTTGGCCCTTTAACGCCGGGTACATCACCCCGGGTTGGCGTTTTGGTGGGCGTTGCCAGCTTGGAGTGGCAATAGTGTTTGGCGTGGGGCGCTGGTCTGGGGTGACGTGTCTGGCAATGGTTGGCTGGGTGTTGATGACCGTTTGGCAATGGTTAAATTAGGTGCCACATGGCACCCCAACGCCGGGCCACGCCCCTTCCACAGCCCACTTTTTTGGGTGTGGACTGGTGGAGCCCACACCTGCCAAGTGTCGAGCAATGCCCCCAACCCAAACCCCTCCACACCGCTAGTCTAAGTAGCAGGTCAAAATTGCCACCTTACTAACTATGACTCGTAGAAAGTAACATAAAAATGGAACTATGAGAATTGATAACATTTGAAATTTACCTTAACCTTTGTCTCGGTTCATCTCCATAAAATTTGTAGACCGACACACCTAAGAACGCCACAATCTGCCAAACAAAATTCTTGTTAGACGCAAGAAACTTGGATAGATATGAAGGAACAAGGATTCATGTAATTAATTTTTTGATGATACCAGTTGGACAATGATGAAAATGAATGCATGGTCTCTTGCAACCAGTAACTGAAATTTCAACCTCAACCACCAGCAATCTGGTGGGACATTCGCACGTTGTATAAACACAGCCTTACATTCTGTGCAGTGAGAGAAAGCAAACCCCTCCTGCACCCATATGTAAGAAATAATTAATTATTCAACACACAGCAATAAATATACCAGAGTAAATTTTAAAACTTACCCTGGCAGGCCTCCAATTGTCAAGACATGACCTGTGGACATATTTTTGGGTGCCTCTACAATGGCATGGTGCAATCAAGTCTTCTCCTGTCAATCATTTTAAACTAACAATCTTCTACATCACATCCATCCCATAATCTTATACATCACATCCATCTATGTTTTAATCATAAAAATCAAAACAGATTAATATAAATTTAAGAAGTTACATGTTCATAGTGTCTAAACAGAGCACATTAAGTCGCTCTCAGGTGACCTGCAATTAGTTAAAATTTCAACACATAAATAAAATTAGATCAAATCATTTCAATAACCAAAAGAAAAGAAATTCTTACTCACATTATGACCGATATCCGAAACATAAATAATCTTCTTGATGCTATATTTCCTCGCATAAGCGTTAGAGCGCATTGGCATGGAAGATAAGGCTATGGTTTTATTCTTGAAGTCGTATGAGTGTATTACTTTGCCAGAAGTGTCAAGAAAGTGTACATAACCCCCCAACTCCGAGGCAATTGCAGGGCTGTAAAACATAGAGCAATCATGACCAAGATCAAAAAAGAATATAAAGACTTTTAAGAGTTCTCGTAAGTCGAAAATAGAGTGCCCATTTACTGGATTACCTCGAAGATTCAAATAGAAAAGAAATGGCAGGTGAAAATCTTTGAAAATAAGATAATATATTATGAAAACCATTTTAAACATAAAAGTAAATGTAAAGATGAACCGATCACAGCATTATAACTTGTTTTGTAAGCTATGAATACCTCTAGGCTCCATCCCCACTGAAACCGATAAGAACAACATTTACTTCAAGTGGAACTTGGAAAGGCACCTGCATCAAATGCATCACACAGGTAACCAAAATACCCGCACAATAAGTCTAATCTTTCAAATCAAGTTAATCAACTATACAACCGCTTAAATTACCTATGATTTAACACTTTAACCTAGTTAATATGCTGAAACTGTATCCATATTCATGCTAGTTAATACGAACCAAAAATATACTTCCGTGATATTAGTTGTATTCAACAACAAAACGTGAAACCTAAAATGATATGTTAATTGATGATAATTGTATCCAAAAAACTCGTACCGTAATCACGGTTAATCAAATTTCAGGTTGTTAACTCATACAAATCTCCGTTGTTGATACGTATAATCAATCGTGTGTTACCTATGCGCGTGAATGAAGCATGCTACAAACATCCAATCCGATCGAACAGTTTCTCGAACTCAGTGAAAGCGTTGTGGTGCCACTGTGGATGACGTTGATCTCTTCTGTAATCAAATCAATAGCAACAAATTTATTAAACTGCACAGAAGAGACATACCTGTGCATTCAATACCAACCAAAGACAACGTTAATGGATTTATTTGAAACAAAATCACAGTTAAACTCAATAATAAACTGCAAACTGAAATTAGAAGATAGGAAACTTGCCTAATATTCAGCAGAATTGCAATCGAAAGCAATTACACGTTTTTAATTATAAAAAGTACCTTAAATTTCTTTAACCTAGACTTGTTATCAACACAACAGGCTAGAGCAGAGGTTCTATGGTCCCAAACACAATACCAAAGACACCATTACATAACAAAAGCATAAAAATACAAATTCATAACCATCAATCTGCAATAGGAATCATGACTGAGTTCATATATTACAAGAAATAAGAAACAAAAGCAGTAGAGAGGGAAGGAGAAACCTGCAGATGTGGTGGTTGATGAATCGATTAGGGTTTTGGCGAGATGAAGAGGGGTTGTTTCAATCCGTCCTTCTAAACACCGATTACACCTTCGAAACACGGGTATAGATCAGTCTCATTCGATTATCATCATTACCAAACATAATCAAATCCAAAAACATACCTCTGGAATTGTCAATAGGTATGGCTCTGCCCGAATCCTAATAACCCCTTGACTGACTTGCGACGGAACCCTAAAGCCATCGTCGGGCTTCGCTTTGTCCACAACCTACCACCGCCATCATCCGAACACCATCATCACTGACCCGGCGTCATCTCGGGAGGACTTATGCAAACGAACAGGGCTATTGAATTCAAGAATCTGATGATTGCATTGAAAGATGAATGGTTGAGTTGAAGAAACTGATAATGGCATTGAATCATTTGAATGAGAAGTGAACGGACGTAGACAGATGGAGATTGATTAATCCTGGATCTATTTTATGTGAGAAGGGCAGAAAGGGAACAAAATGGTAAAAAATTAGGCATTTTAGTTAACCCTTCATATGCCATCTTAAAAAATTGAATGGAAATTACTATTTGGTACATATGAGATGCTTTATATAGTTATATAGATATCACCAAGAGTTTGTCTTCACTACTGTAAACATCTAGCTAAGTAGGCAGAGTTCACTTTTATAACTTCAAACAAACATGGGCTGTTTACCACTCTTTGTAACAATCACCACTAGATCTTCTTACTAACGTTGGCAATAATGATCTCTCCTATTACGAATTAAATTTTACCAAATTGAGTGTTTGTATGTGGTTATTACAAGAAGCACGCTTCGCCAAACACTTGTCCTCTTGCTAATAAAACTTACATTAGCAATCATTTCTAACTTCGCATTTTTATTTAATAGTTCAGATTTTTATTTCATGAAACACGTCGTTTATAAACCTCAAATTTATTAAATAAGCGTTGACTCGGATTATAAAATTCATATTAAAAAACTTTATAAATATGTATTGCTTTTTAAGTGATCTTAAAGTCATGTTCCATTGCGGAAGAGGATCAAAAGCCTTCGAGATTTAGTTAATTTCATATCAATCTTAAATCAAAGGGGCATAGTGGCGAAGTCAAGTGTTCTCCATGGAAAGGTATAGATATCATTCGAATGGTGTGGCGACTACCTTGTAAGTGTCTAGAGTAATATGCAAGATTATTTCAGAATAACATGGTTTAGTAGCATTAGTATGGTAGCCTCATTTGGCATTAAGTGCCTCGAAAGCGCAATTGAAATTACTCGTAAAGCTCTCTTATAAAGTGGTGATGACGTGGCCAACGGTTACTTTTTGAGTGACATGGCACGCCTTTGTTTGTGTAAAGCAACCCCTCTCACTACAAGAAAACGGGGCAACTGTCGCCCCTAATGATCCAGATCGTCGCCGCCATTGGTAATAGCGGCGACAATTCATCGCTATTGTAGCGCCTCTATTGATGGGACGCTATTGACAACATGTCGCTGCTATTGGTCCGTGTCGCTGCTTACCTTGATTTTACGTTTGCAGAAACAAACCAAACTCGAAAATCACTTGCAAGAACTTTCACAATTCCTAAACCTCATCTACAATCCAAAAACTTACATTAAAATCAACAAATTTACACTCTGCCCCTTATATCTTCCTAATTTTTAAGATGCATTTCTTGTGAATACTAGATATATATATTAACTAAACTTCAAATTCATTAAGAACAAATGTTGTGGGTATTATACGAACTTGAGATAAATTATAATTATAATACTGGCTCCTTGATTTATTTGAAATATTTAACCATAGCAATTATTACTGAATAAAAATAAAACAAAATAAGCGGGTGCAGCGGCTGCGCGACGCAGCGGCAGCAGGTGTACGGGCTGCGCAACGAAGCGGCAACGGGTGCAGTGGCAGCGGGCAGCAACGTGTCCATCTTGGGATATTAGGGGCGACACTATTAGTGGCGAAAGGAGCCTTTAGCGACGAGTAGCATTAGCGGTGAGCAATAGCCTTTTAGCGACGGGGTATTAGTGGCGATTCTTTAGCTGTGACTGGCGAAAAACAACACTATTAGCAGCGACTAGAGTGAGCCGTCGCTATTGCTCCTTTTCCTTATAGTGTATTGTATGATAATTTTATAAATATATACGGATAATCTTAACTCCAGTACTAATTTATGCATATGTTCATCTTCCCTAATGAGCATCAAACACAGACATAAGTGACACTTTTTCAGTGTTAACACATGATCATGTGCGGAAATTGCAAAAAGGATCTATGTGATATTTATGAATCAATGTTTGGTCATTTTAATAATCTTTTTATATTTAGGTTCAACAAGGAGATTCAGGATATATTAAATATCATCTTGATTAGTTAATTTATTTAGCACCAAGACACGCATCAAGATATAAACCCTCTAACTCAAAGTTCTATAAGTAAATTATACAAAAGTTTAATCCATTCCTAGTAGAATAAGAACAGCCCGTTTTGACCTGAACCTGTTTTAACCCGAACCCGTTTTGACCCATGACCCAGCCCGACCCAAACCGACCCATTTGCCCGGTCTATTCGCTATAACTCATTTTGTCTATCTATGCCTCAGTTCCTCACTAAACACACACTGTTAACAAATTATCCATCTCTTTGTTCTTCATGGGGCAAATTAGCTTCAAAATCAAAATAACGTAAACTATATAACACAAAAATCTATCTCGAAACCCCATAAAATAAAGTTCAATCCTACATATTAAATTATCTACTTGAGAAAACAGGGACAAAACAAGAAAGCCCTCGCCTAAATTACTAAAATACTAAAAGGTAAAGAACATTGCTAAGATTGACTAATGAGGCTTATGCTAAATCCAATGTCATTACAAACAAAGAACTCAACAGCTTTTCAACACAATCAAACAGATAAGAACTCAAAAGGTATGAGGAGAAAAATTAAAAGAAAACTAACCTTATTTGAAGCTCCTATAAGGTGGTGGTGACGTCGGGTACGAGGTGAGTGGCCAGAATTTTCTAGCAAACACACCGGAATTTTCAGTGAGAAAGATGAAAGGAATAGGGGGAAAATGGGGAAAGAGGGAAGAAATCCCGCTTTAAGGCTGGTGTACTACGAAAAGGTAATAGGGGCGACGCCCGTCGCTGCTATTACCTTTGGTGTCGCCTCTATTGACTAGGGTAAACCCCAGCTGTTGGATGAAGATACGAAATGGATGGCTTGGGTTTAATCTGGGACACCATGCTCCTGATCGACCAATAACGGCGACATATTGATTGTCGCTGCTATTGGTGTCGCCTCTATTGCCCCCTTTTTCTTGTAGTGTCTCTGTTATTGGAGGGTTACAAGATCCACCCATGAACCACTATCAGCAACAGCACCACCACGAACCGAAACAAAAACCGACGGTTCGGTTTTCAGATTTTTAATAACCAAAAATTTCGGTTCGGTTTCGGATAACCATTTTCAATAACCGAAGCGATAAGTTATAATAGTAGGCCAAGTTCGTATCCCTTGGATAGATAGAGAGGGAGGGCAGAGCTTTTAGTTTTTCATGTTGTAAGTATCAAAGAATTCGAGATACAAGATGTGTGAGTGGAAGGATATGCATAAGCTCCGTTTCCCAGGACATATAGAAGATGGTTCAATGACTTTGGTTAAACCATTTTAGTACTTAATTACTTATATTGCAATATTCAATCTTTATATGTTCATAAAATTTGCAACTAGGTTAGTCATGATGTGTACGTATTTTTAAAAACAATTAGAGTGTGTTTTGAAAACACTATGGTCATTAGGAACATTTTCAAAATAACAAAATGAATTTTTATTTTGGGTTGAGTTTAAGGCACAATATAGATGACATATTTTGATAGATCCTTGCGGCACATAGGAGCAAGATGAAACATATATTTAGTTTTAAGTTGAAAACTTTCTTCATTATTAGTTCCATGATTAATTGAAGAGGCAAGGGACTCTTAAAGGGTGTAAAGCACCATTTCACGCAAACCGTTTGACAATGACTATTGCCGATGGGCTTAATGCGATATTTTGATTGTGCCATTTGCACACTCACGTCATCGACGTTTGGGAGTCAACACTATGAGGTTCATGTCTATCGGACTTGTGATACTTGATGGTTCGTGTGCTTCACATATGATCATCATGATATTTGTTGCTACTAATAGATATCATATCATTTATTGTACTTTTTGAATTTTGACATCCATACATTTTAATAAAATGCTTCAGTGTTAAATTTTTATGTCATGTTTTTCACAAATCCTTTGATCATTTTTTTTCATATTGTTTTACCCTGGTAAGTGATAATCCTATTCGTTACAGACATTGCACTAAAAATCTTGGATGATAACCCCGAACTTGCGCGAACTGAGAATGTACTTGGAGTTTGGGCTCGGAAGCCCTATGCATTTAATGATAAAGCTCAACATTTTTGCTCGAGAGTCATAAAGTCATGTAAGTATCTTATATCATTAGTTAGTACCTATTATATATGTTATTCGTATCGGTTTCGGGTATTTTTTAAACCCTTTCGGCATTTGGGTGATCCACTATATGAGATAGTGGATGTGGTGGTGATTCGGCGGGTGGTAGTGAGGTAGTTGTGGTGATGTAGTGTAGAGTGATTATCCACTATCTCATATCTGAGATGGCGGATGTGTTGTTGAGTTTACCTCTCCTTCACATGAAGGTGTTGACTTAGATTTGATTTTCAAATTCCACATGAAGGGGAGGTAATGTCAACAACACATCTGCTATCTTAGATAGCGGATCACCACATTTCGACGGATCATCAATGCCACCTGCCCAATTAGCACCACATCCGCTATCTTAGATAGTGGATCACCCACATGCCAAAAGGGCTTCAAAATTACGCAAAAACCATATAGCCTTATACCCACCAAAAGGAAATAAAAACTCGTACCATACTTCCTTCTTTGGAAACATATAGAATAGAGAGTAAGGTTATGTTTTTTATGTGTTCTTATAAATATACCTCAACATCTAGTAATTATGCACTCATAGGCATTCTCACAATCTACTATGTTTCCTCTTATAATTGTTTATAGGTTTTGGAGCACATGTGAAAGAAAAGGAAAGTGAAGCCATGCAGTTACTTAAAATAATTTGGAAAACTATAATGAAAATGCCTAAGGTTGACTTTAATATCTTACTCAGAGGCCCCGTTGACCCAGTGAAGCAAGATGAACAGGGAAACCTGATTTTGAAAGACGGGAAGCGAACATACTCTTCCAGGGTGCTGTTTGTTGCTGCAGAGATGGGCAACACTAAATTTGTGGTAGAGCTCATTCGTCAGTGTCCGGATCTCATATGGAAGATAAATGATAATAACCAAAGCATATTTCACATTGCTGTATCACATCGTCATGAGAGTATCTACAATCTATTACATGAGATAGGGTCTATGAAGGACCTGATAACTCCTCTAAAGGATCCAGAAGGAAATAACATGTTGCATTTAGTTGGGAAGAATGCAGAGAAAAATCGACTTCATGTTGTATCAGGTGTCGCCTTTCAAATGCAATGGGAATTGTTGTGGTTCAAGGTAATTCTCTCGCTTCCATCTTTTGGATACATGGATGAATTAATACGACAACAAACATCATAAGTTAAGAGCTTTATGTATTTAAATTTTTTGTTTGTAACGAGGATACTACTAACTTGGAATCGTGATTTAACATAGGAAGTAGAGTCTATGATTCCCCCTTCTTATAGGGAAAGGAAGAATGCAGCTGGCAAAACACCACGTGAGTTATTCACTGAGAATCATAAAGAACTAGTTTCCAGAGATGAAAAGTGGATGAGAGCAACTGCTAATCAATGCATGGTGGTTGCTGCTCTCATAGCTACCATAGTATTTGGAGTAGCTTTTTCGATTCCAGGTGGGTATGATCAAAAGAATGGGTTTCCTATGTTTATCCGCAAAGAGATCTTCATTGCATTTGTCATAGCAGATGCTATCTCTTTGGATCTTCTCTTCAGCATCAATCCTTATGTTCTTATCTATCGTAACTTCTCGTTATGATGAACAAGATTTCTTTGAACCATTACCCAGAAAACTTATGATAGGTTTAGCAACGCTTTTTCTCTCTATAATGACCATGATGATCGCTTTCAGCTTCAGCTTCTTTGTGGTTTATCATAACAAGTTGATCTGGGTACCGATCATTATTAGTTCAGTGGCTGCTGTGCCTGTTATTTTGTATGCTAAACTGCAGTATTCTCTTTTGGTCGACGTATATCACTCAATATATGGTTCCAGGTATATCTTTAAGCCGAAGAAACGAATGCTTTACAATCAGAACCCAAACTTCTAAGTGGTCTTCCTGGGTATGGTTGTGAAGTAATGTTTCAATTGACAATATCATTTAGAATCATGCAAGGAGTTGTAACTACTATGATGTGTATTAATTTCCTTCTTGTCACTATGTTGGAGATTCTATTCCTTTCGGTATTCAGTTTAATTTAGTTCATTGCTTTAATAATGTAACTTCCTTCAACTCTACACAATAATATGAACAAGGATGTTGGGATTCAATCATGTTTGCAGCAGAACTTAATGATAAACTTGGTTCGGTATTCATGATGAACAAGAATAATATGTGCAGAAACAGTAATATGAACAAGGATAATCGAAGAGAATGGAAAGGGACAATTCTAAAGAAACTGAAATTGTCTTGATACCCGTACATAATGCCGGACATAACACATATATACTTGAGATTTGGCGGCTGTTTTGTGGCGGGAATAACTGCTATAAGCAGTTTGAATGTGCCACCCGCTTATCTCAATGTTTATAAGAACAAGTACATATCGAATATAAGTTACATAAGTATATTAGCATAACTAAGTTTAAATATATCTAACAGCATAATCATTATTTAATATACTTATCCTAAGCTTAGTTAAATTATTATTGTATTATATTGTTTTTATCCTATGTATTGACGGTTAATGCCTTAACCGACACAACTATTCGGTGAGTATATATTAGGGTTGTAATAGATCATACAACATTCTATTTTCTAAGAAAACAAAAGCACAGATCTATGATTGATATACGTTAAATTATACATGTTTTTATACCCCAAAACACTTCCGTTTTAAGCATTTTTGACCGAAAACACGATGCTTAGGGACCAAATTCGGTACTTTTATATTTTCAGGTCTTAAACAGAGCACAAAAGAAAAATCTAATGAAAACGGACTAGTTCTGATGCATTTGTGATAAAAAGAACAAAATTCTGATCACTGCCAGGTATGGCACGACCGTGCCGATCCTTCGATCTCGGAAGCACTGCTAGTGCAACTGACAGTGCCGATATGTTCCCGGGTTGCACTATCGTGCCACCCGCCACATGACCGTGCCAAAGCCTGACCAAGATTTCTGATCACCTTTCTGATGACATCGCACTACCGTGCCACCAACGGCATGACCGTGCCGATCTGATGACCCAGGCAACTTGTCCACTAGTCCACTTGGCTGACATCGAATCGGGCAAACTGACGTCACCCAACAACACCTGTCGCACGACCGTGCGACCAGTGGCACGGCCGTGCCGATCAGAAAATTCCCTATAAATAGCAGCATTCGCTACTGGTTCAAGTGTTGGGTTTTTCTCCATGTTTCTGGGCGATTTCTGGGTTCCGAAGCAGTGCTGATCAGACCACTTTGAAGCTTAAAGACCGAATGGAAGCATAACCGATCCAACCCATCAATTCCTTGCTTGTTTATGGTTCGATTCCTTGTTCTTGAACATGTATTCTGGTCATTTTGCAAGTTTTGAGTTGATGTTAGTTTATGTTTAATGTAGTATTATGTAATAGTAGTTATAAACTTGTTTCTTGAATAATCTTTATGTTGTAATCTTGTTTGTATGAAACTTTAGTACTTTTTCATTTTTGAATCTTCATGATTATATAATGAACGTTTCATTGATGTTGAGTTCCTGATTATGTTTGATTACCTTGGATAATGAATCTGTGGTTATGGGATGGTAACTATTTCTTGATTAATCACTTGTTTGTAAACTTGTTTACACCATGAGACTCGAGAGGGGTATTGGTTTTATCTAAGATATATCTTATTTTGATTAGGAATGCTTTCTTGCACGTAAAGGTTCTAACGGATTATATGGTGTTGATTACATGTTCTTGCATGCGGTTTATTATCCTTGTTTAGTAGTTTTGGTTTGAAATTGCTGACATGGTAGATTTGTGTTCAAGACTTGTAAAGGTGAAATATGTTGTTATATGATCTACTTAAATGCTTATCCTCGTGGCTGTATTGTGACCATCGGTATTGCTTTCTTTGATAAGTGATGTTAGAAAACTCCTAGCGGATGACTAATCTATCTTTAAAGGTTCACGTGAATGAATATCAATAGCTCGCTAAAGAATGATTTTAGGTGGTTAACGTGTGTTTATCGCGTTAACTTTCCGAAGAAACATCATGTTAGAAAACTCCTAGCGGATGACTAACTGTCTCGAAATTGGAAAATTGATTAAGTGCTTTTGTGACATATCTGATAGATAACATGTCTCGGTTGTTTATGAAACAAGATAGTAGTATATTTATGTTTTAGATATAATTTAGATAACTTAGTTAAAACAACCATTCACCTATCCTTTTATCTGGTAAAATAATGACAAAGATTTAGTACCTAATAACGCCCGTGTTCCATGGATCGATATCTGGCTCTTACCAATACTTTGCTACATATATGACAGGATACACTTGTCCTTTGTTGTGTGTGTTTTTATGTTAAGGTATAAACCATTTTTATAAATATAAAACACCAAGTTACGCCGAGTGCGATTGTAAATACTGTAAATAAATGTGTATAGTCGCGCCCGCGTCAAGTTTTTGGCGCCGTTGCCGGGGACCAAGACGAAATTAATGGAACAATCCGAGTCATTATTTTACCTGTGTACAAACTGTGAATACTTGCGAATACTTGTACATTTTTCTATTTATTTGTTTTCTTATTTACTAACTTGTGAATATTTAACCTTGCACGCCCGGGGGACTAACTTTTCTTTTTCTGTTTCACTAACCAACTAACTGACTAACTTTACTAACTTACTAACATACTAACCATTTTTTTATTGATTAACTAACATTTTCTTTATTTCAATTATTTATTTAATGCAGTTATGAGTTCGGAATCGAACCATTTTCATTTTCTTTATTTCTTTCAATTCAGTTATTTCCATTCAGTCTTTCAATTTCATTTTCATTTAAATTTATTTCTCTTATTTATTTATTTATTTCATTCCAGTACAGTTATTTCATTTATTTCAATTCAGTTATTTTAATTCTGTTTATATTTATATTCATGGCCGTGTTCGTACGTCAAACCACTTATATATATATATTTATTTAGTTCATTTATGCATTTACTTACATTTATTTATTTATTTACTCTGTACTCATTTATTTATTTATTTACTTCACAAAAATATAACTTTCTGATAAAATCATTAGATTTCTGATAAAATTATCAGATTTCTGATAAAATCTGAGGAATTTATCAGGCTTTCTGATGAATTATGATAAACCCATTAGCTTTTCTAAAACAACATAATTTCATTTCTGATGAATTTACCAGATTTTCTGGTGAATTCAGATGGATTTATCAGAAATTCTGATGAAAAGGAAATTTTCATCAGATTTTTATCAGAACATATCAGATTTTCTGATAAAAAAAACAGTTTTCGGATGTAAATAAGTAAATAAACCAGTAAATAGTTAAATAGATTTGTTTAATAACTTGTATATATATGTACCATATATAATAATATTATTACTTATATTTATATTTCTTATATTATTATTGTGTTCTTTTTTCTGTATAATGCCTTCCTTTTTACATGCAGGCTAATGTCCACAACCCCTGCACCCGCTAATGCTGAGCTAGCCAACGAACCAGAAAATAACTTAAGAAGAAGTAGGCGGCTTCACGAAAGGTCACTTGTTGCTACACAAAGGATTGCGGCCGCAATCGACGAACCAGTGATACTTTCTGACAGCGAGAGTTCAGAGGACATGGAGGAAGCATTATGGCAGAGGACGACCAGCCTTTGAATGAGACCGGCCGTCCAGGAGGAGAGGGCTTGCTACCGAGCATCGCCCGACCTACGATAACAGCACCGAGTTTTGAAATTAAATCTAGTATTATTAACATGTTGCAAAATTCTGTGCAGTTTGATGGGAAGGATCACGAAGATCTAGGTCGGCACATCGCATCATTTCTCGAAGTGTGCTCGACATTCAAAATTAGAGACGTTTCTGAAGACGCAATTCGCTTGCGACTCTTTCCATTTTCTTTGCGAGACAAAGCCCGATCTTGGCTTTTGTCACTTCCAGCAGGGTCCATCACGACTTGGAACGAGATGACAGATCTTTTTATGCAAAAATATTTCCCGCCGGAGAAGACAGCTAAGTTGAAGAACCGTATTATGACATTCAAATAGGACGAAGGAGAATCTCTAAATGCAGCTTGGGAGAGGTTCAAATATCTTTTGATCGATGTTCCACATCATGGGTTGTCCAAAAGACAACTTGTGTTGAACTTCTACCAAGGACTCAACTACGACTCACAAGAACGTTTAGATGTATATGCAGGAGGCGATCTTGGAACAAAAACACCCAACGAAGCCTACGCAATTATAGAGAAAGCTACCTTGAAGTCAAGTTCTCGTCATGGTGGAGTGCGAAATAAAGCATCATCTATTCCTGGAGTTCATCAAGTGGATACGTATACGGCTATTGCAGCACAGATTGGAGCTTTAGTAGCAAGGTTTGGTCAAGCTCAGAACATTTCGCAGGTACAATCATCATGTGAGCTGTGTGGAGTGTCACACGAGCCAGGTACATGTAAGCAGGGCGTTATGTTTACAGGCCACGAAGAGGTAGATTATTTAGGCAATCAAATTAGGCCCCAAAATAACCCCTATAGTAACACGTACAATCCGGGATGGAGAAATCACCCAAACTTTGGGTGGAAATCTAATTCTAATAACCAAAACCCACTCGGATATGCTCAACGCGCTCCCGCACCACAACAGCCTCAGGGGTAATCCTTTCAGCCCCAGGGACAATCTTTTCAGCCATCAGGGCAAACCTTTCAACCACGTTACAATAGTTTAGGTTCAGGAAGCACTTACCAGCCACAAGCCTCTCAAAACAATTCAAAACTTGAAGAGATGATGGCGCAGCTGTTAAACAACTCCAACAATGCCAATTAAATATCTGAGAAACGATACCAGCAGCATGAGGAGCGTTTCAGGGCACAGGAAGGGGAAATGCGGAGCCAGAAGGCTGCAATACAAATCATTGAGAATCAAGTCGGCCAATTGGCCAAGATGTTGTCTGAAAGACCCCAAGGTAGTCTTCTAGGGAACGCATAACCAAACCCGAGAGGGCACGTTAATGCAGTAATGATGAGGAGTGGTAAAACCACGGGACCTGACAAATCGGGCTCACCACTGATCACGGGGACGGTCCAAACTGACGCTTCAGACGAGGTGCACGCTAGGCGAGACACAGCAAGTACAACACAGCTCCAGGATCCAGTTGCAAATTATACTCCTCCAATTCCATATCCAAGCAGATTAAAGAAGCAGAAGAACGATGAACAACATGGTAAGTTTTTAGAGATGTTTAAACAATTACACATAAACATACCATTTGTTGAAGCGTTGGCTCAAATGCCTAAATATGCGAGGTTCTTAAAAGACATCCTCACAAACAAGCAGAAACTAGAAAGCTTGTCTTGTGTGTTGATGAATGAAAACTGTTCAGCCCTTCTCAAAAACCGTCAGCCTGAAAATATGGGAGATCTGGGTAGTTTTACTCTTCCCTGTCTCATTGGCAGCATGTCTGTCAGTCACGCATTGGCTGATTTAGGAGCTAGCATAAATCTTATGCCTTATAAGGTTTTTGCTAAGTTAGATCTGGGTGAACCTTCACCCACTAGAATGAGCATTCGACTTGCAGATCGTTCAATAAAGTATCCGCGTGGATTCGTTGAAAACATGCTTGTTAAAATCGATAAATTTGTTTATCCCGTGGATTTTGTTATTCTTGACATGGACGAGGACTCAAAAGTGCCATTAATACTTGGACGCCCGTTCCTCAATACTGCGAGGACGATTGTTGATGTGGCAGCTGGCCAAATCACGCTCCGAGTAAATGACGAGCACGTGACTTTTGATATTAAAAGATCAATGCAACATCCGCAAAGTCACGATGTCATGTTTTACTATGTCGACATTGTCGATACTTGTGTAAGCTCTCATTTCCAAGGCACGATTGAAGAAATTGATACGGACACACATCTGCTGTGTGGGAACCAAAATGGCATTTCGCAGGAAGGCCACGAAATTGAGCAACCAGTTTGCCAAATCGGTGATGATGGTTCCCAAAGTCCAGATCAATTTGTAGAGATTGACCGTAAAGTTGAAGAAAAGTCAAAACCGTCGGTTGAAGATCCACCGTCTTTGGAGTTAAAAGAACTCCCACCGTATCTCGAATATGCATTTCTAGACGAGGAGTGTCACTTTCCAGTCATCATTTCAGCATCCTTAGCAAAAGAAGAAAAGAGACAGATTCTCGAAGTTCTAAAGCTTCATAAGAAACCCATGGCGTGGAAGATTATGGATATTAAAGACATTAAGCCTTCTTTTTGTACCCATAAGATTCTGATGGAAGACGATTACAAGCCTAGTGCACAGCATCAAAGGCGTTTAAATCCGAATATGCAAGATGTGGTGAAGAAAGAACTATTTAGTTGTTAGATGCAGGGTTTATTTATCCTATATCTGATTCTGTTTGGGTAAGTATAGTGTAAGTAGTACCCAATAAAGGTGGTATTACTGTAGTTCCAAATGATAGAAATGAGCTTATTCCTACCCTTACCGTCACCGGATGGCGAGTTTGCATCGATTACCGCAAACTCAACGATGCCACCCGTAAAGACCACTTCCCGCTTCCATTCATCGACCAGATGTTGGAACGTCTGTCGGGGAAGTCATTTTCTGTTTTCTGGATGGGTTCTGTGGATATTTTCAAATTCCTAACGCTCTTGAGGACCAGGAAAAAACTACTTTCACATGTACTTTCGGCACATTCGCCTACCGGCGTATGCCTTTTGGGCTGTGTAATGCACCAGCCACATTTCAGCGTTGCATGTTTGCCATTTTCCATGACATGATTGAAGACTCCATGGAAGTATTCATGGATGATTTCTCTGTGTTCGGGATTTCTTTCAATCAATGTCTTGGAAATTTGAAAAGAATGTTAATGAGATGTGAGGAAACTAATCTTGTGCTTAACTGGGAAAAATGCCACTTCATGGTGAAGGAAGGAGTAGTTCTCGGGCATAAAATCTCTGAAGCCGGGTTGGAAGTTGATCCAGCAAAAGTGGATATTATTTCTAAACTTCCTCCCCCTACCTCAGTCAGAGCAATTAGAAGTTTCCTGGGTCATGCAGGGTTCTATAGGCGATTCAGAAAAGACTTCTCAAAAATCGCAAGACCTATGACCCGTTTGTTAGAAAAAGATGCTCCATTAGTGTTTTCAGACGAATGCATGAAGGCGTTCAAGCAGCTTAAACAAAGGCTTATCGAAGCCCCTATTCTAGTTGCACTAGATTGGGTGTTGCCATTTGAGATAATGTGCGATGCTAGTGATTACGCAATAGGAGCAGTTCTAGGACAGCGAAGGGAGAAGCATTTTCATCCTATTTACTATGCCAGCAAATCTCTACATGATGCTCAGGAGAATTACACGACTACAGAGAAAGATTTTTTGGCAGTAGTATATGCTTTCGACAAATTTAGGTCATACCTTGTGTTGTCCAAAATAATTGTGTACATGGATCATGCAGCAATCAAATACCTTTTTAGTAAACAGGGCGCAAAACCGCGTCTTATCAGATGGATCTTGTTACTACAAGAATTTGACATTGAGATCCAAGACAAAAAGGGAGCTTTAAATGTTGCAGCCGACCATCTCTCGAGACTTGAGCATGGCAATTCAGAAAATTCGCTGGAGGAACCAATAAATGACATTTCCCCCATGAATTCCTTTTGAGTATCGAGATGAATGACGAGTCACCTTGGTTCGCCGACTTTGCAAACTACCTCGCATGTGGAATCCTTATCAAAGGGTTATCATATCAGCAAAAGAGGAAGCTCTTTGCGGACTTAAAGTATTATATTTAGGATGAACCATACTTGTTTAGAGTCGGAGCCGATCAGGTGATCCGAAGATGTGTATTTGGAGAGGTGGCAGCAAGCATTCTGCGCCACTGTCACGAGGGGCCCACCGGAGGTCATCATGGAGCAAATTACACTGCAAAGAAAGTGTTAGACTCTGCGTTTTACTGGCCACCATCTTTCGTGATGCGCATGAATGGGTTAGAGCGTGTGATGCTTGCTAGAGGGCAACAAATATCTCCGCACATAACGAAATGCCTCAGCATCCAATGCAAGTCTGTGAAGTCTTTGATATATGGGGTATCGACTTCATGGGTCCATTTCCAGCCTCACGAGGTAACAAGTACATCCTAGTTGCTGTAGAATATGTCTCAAAGTGGGCCGAAGCTCAAGCTTTGCCCACAAATGATGCTAGGGTGGTTGTGAGGTTCTTAAAAAGTTTATTTTCCCGATTTGGTGCTCCAAACGCACTTATCAGTGACTGAGGAACGCATTTTTGTAATGCGCAGTTAGAACGAGCCTTGTCCCGTTATGGTGTTCACCATAGATTGGCTACGCCATATCATCCTCAAATGAGCGGGCAAGTGGAAGTCACAAATCGGGGTTTGAAAAGAATCCTTGAGCGGTCCATTAATAATAACCGCAAGGATTGGTCAGACAAGCTAGATGACGCTCTGTGGGCTTTTAGAACGGCATTCAAGACACCTATTGGAACCATACCCTTTAGGTTGTTTACGGGAAAGCCTGTCATCTACCTGTCGAGCTAGAACACAGGGCATTCTGGGCCTTGAAGACAGCAAATATGGATTTAAAAAGCGGAGGTGAAGCCTATTTTCTGCAAATCCACGAGCTCGAGGAGCTAAGAAACCATGCCTATGAAAGTTCTAGCAGATACAAAGAACGAGTCAGGAGGTTTCATGACAAAAGGTTGAGAGAACATAAAGATTTCCGTGTTGGGGATCTTGTCTTGTGGTACTCCTCACGACTACGTTTATTCCTCGGGAAGTTAAGATCTCGATGGATGGGTCCATACACGGTCAAATAAATATTTCCATACGGAGCCGTCATCATCGAAAATTTAAGCGGGGAAACTTTCAAAGTCAACGGTCATAGACTCAAAAGTTACATCAACGGACCGGTTGACTCGGTGGAGGAAATTCTCGAACTCCACGTCCTTCATGCTTAAAACAAGTGTGGGGAAAATGAGTCTAGCTATCGACTCGGTGACAAATTTAGAGAGCGTGTTTTCACTTGTCATATTTATTTCCCAATTCGTTAATTTTTCGGTTTTAAACGTAGGTACATACAAGTTTGACTCATAACTTTTGGAATTTTGAAGTTGATTAATTGTTAAAATATATGATATATTGCAAAAATGGAAAAATTAGGTAAAATTGCGGAGTTAAATGCTTGCTGTTATAAATGACCATAAAATGCTCAGGTGATGCACGACCATGCGGTCATCGGCACGGTCATGCGTCCCTTAATCAAAGCAGGCCAGAAATCGTGCATCGGACAGTCATCGGCTCGCACTACCGTGCGACCCGCTGCACTACCATGCAACCCAGCAATAACAGTCAAACCAGGAGTGCGATCCGGAGGCCAGACGCACGACCGTGCGTGTCAAAATCTTAACAGTAAAAACGGGGTATTTAAGCGATTTTTCAGAAAAAATTTATCACTTTTTCGAAACCCTAGTGGCCGCACAGGAGTTCCAGGTCGCCCCCAACCAAAAATCAACCAATTTTTGCCTAGATTTCACTCCAATCATCTTCCAAGGTATGTTTCCTACTTATTTTGCAGATTTAACTTTGTTTCTGATAAGGATCTATGGTTTTGAATCAAGAAATTTGGGGGTTTTCTTCATAAAGACAAATTAACCCTTGTTCTTGATTATTAGTTACTAATTCGGTAGTTCTGGTCCTTGATTCGAATTCTATTCACTGATTACAAGTTAAATTTTGAAAGATGCAAGTTAAAATCAGTGGATTAGACTGATTTCTGATGAAATTTACGACCGCACGGTCATGCGATTGAAACGGCATGGCAGTGCCGGTCAGAAATCAAGATCAGGTCGCTGAACCAAAACTGCGGTACCCAGACGCACGATCGTGCGGTTGCTGAAACGACGACAGAACATCGTAAACAGCCTGTTCCGGTGGCAGCAATGAAAATTTTATTTTCTGCTCTTATTTTGTTATATTCCTGTATGCAGATGAACCATAGATTCCTCCAATTCAGCGAAAACAAAACGAAAGAACGTCCCTGTATTTCCAGGTTAGAAGCATTGTGGAATCGAAGGGGGCAAATTGGCGAACCAAGAAGGATCAATTGGGCCACCCTAACAGCCCTGAACCAAGAAGAAAGGCTGTCTGACATGATGTCGCATCCAATGTCAAGGTTGTTCAACATTGAACGACCAGTGTATCTTGAGCTTACATTGGATTTTTTTGCTTTATACACTTATGACAAACCAAAAAGCAAAAATCCGGACATTAAGAACAGGGAGACAATACAGTTCAGGTAGGGTAGAAAGTGGCATAAGTGGTCAGTTGCTAGACTTTGGAGAAGACTGGGAATATACTCAGCTGAAGACATTGATTCAGAGCTTTTCACCAATATCTACAAGTCTGATAATGAGCAGCAACGGGCTAACTTTTGGGCACAAGTAGCAATTGGGCCAACCTATGAGGCTAGTGTAACACCTCGAAAATTCACGTCCTATAATGCATTGACACGTGTCATAGGTTTGAAAGTGTGAAAGAATGTTCTTGAAGGACTAAAGTTGACAAACATGGAAAGTGTGTGAATTTAAGGGTTCAAATTTTCAACAAGGGATAAATATACTTTACAATAACCCTACATGATGCTCATACCTTCAAATGAATAAATCATGGATCATACGAAGCTAAATATGAAAGAAAGTGAGAGATTACAAACTACAGGGGTTAAATGTGTCAACATGTTTAAAGTATACCTCTGAGTGACCTTTTAGCAAACCCAAAGCTTTGTAACGGTTAATTATGCTCACTAGAATGCACGATATAAATTTCATAAAGTTCATAAATTTCATAAAATTTCATAAAGTTTCATTATCGTATGAGAAAGTTTCATTATCGTATGAGAAATTTCATAAAGTTTCATTATCGTATGAGAAAGTTATGATCTGGAAATGGATTTGATTCAGATGGGGCGTCGCGCGACGCGAGGCTCCCTAGGGAGACCTACGCATGCCGCGAGGGGTCTTCTGATCCTAAATCTTTGGACTAGTGTCTCCTAGATGCATTGTAACCGACTTATAATCGATTTTCCTCATCTTGGACGACCCCTAAACAACCCCTAGGCCCTTAGGGACACCTGTGGTTGATCCATGGCCATTGTTAGGCTTGTGTGTCAATGATCTATGAGATTTTGAACACTATATAAAGGCTTCATGTGCAACCATATGATCACACCTCACTTCTGCATTTCTGGAGCTTCCTGGAGCATAAGAGCAGACCCAAGCCATCTCTAATAGTGCATTAGACTTTGGTAAGTATGCTTAACCTTTCTTAGTTGAGTTTTTACTTAGTTTTAGCTTAAAAGTCAAACCGTCGTAATTAACGGTTGACTTAGCGATTAATCATTAATGGTCCAGTGATTAGTCGAATTGAAGGTAGTTATAAGTTGGTAGTTATGTGGGCATTAAACCCTTAAAAGGGCTCCCTCTGATTTCCACTCTAACTAGACCTTTTGTCGGGTCAAAGTTGATTAGAAAAAGTCAACAGAATGCTAATCTTCGAATTAACGCCTAATTAACAATGTAGAAGGCATGTAACCTATTTTATCACTCATATAACTTGTTAATAAGTATAAGAACTAGTCTAAGCTTGTTTGATCCGACAATTTTCTGTTTAGACCCGGTTCGGAACCGAAAGTCGCAAAACATTGACTTTTGCTTTGACTTCAGTTCTGACCCGATTTAGTATGATTTGGAAATTCCTTAGAGCTTCCTTAGGACTAGGCTACATGTTAGCATAACCCTCTGTGGTTGGTTCATTGATTATCCGATTCGTTTACATGTTTCCGTTAATTGCTTAAATGTTCACCAATATGCCCTTTTGACCATAAAGCGAGAATTTTGGATATGTGAAAAGACAATAACCTTTGTTACTGAATTATAAACATGACCCTAAAATTTTACATCAGTTGGAGGTCTAGATTAGGAGTTATGCTCATTAGCGTAATTATAGCGCCTTTTAGTAATTAAAAGGCGCAATTAGCATAAAGCCTATCTAAACCCAATTTTTGACACCAAAACTTTTACCCACTGATGTAATATAATATTTTGGGATTTTTAAAGATTTTTAATTATTTTTAACCTGCTCATAACCTAAGGTTATGGCGTTGATTCGGTAAATACCGATTATACCCTTTTTGGTCATAAAATGAGTTCTACATAGTATTTTAACACCAATCCAATTGGCACTGATTTTATATAATAAATAAAGTATTTTGAACTTTATAACCTGATCAGAAAACTCAGATTTCCTGTATAACCCGGAAATCGCTTAAAATGACTTTTTACGCGTATTAAACGCATAGTTTGGGTTTAAAACCATTTTGCCATATAAGACTTATTATCAACTGATATGACCTATTAAAATAAGTTATTTTACTAATGGATTCGGACCCGAATCTCAGAAACTTAAATAATCTCTTTTATAATCTTTAAAATGACCAAAATACCCCTACGGGGCTTATTTTGAGATTTAACTCGTTTTGGGCATAATGGAAGATATCCTACTGATATCACAATATATTTAAAGCATATTAACTTAGGAAACCTGTACATGATTTATTTGGTTACTCGTTACGCAATTTTCGCGTCCGGATCGGCTTATGTAACTAGTTTGCATATATTAGCCGAAACGGGTCAAACCATATCATTTTTGTCTCAAAATCCAAAATGTGTTTAAGTTACCCATATTAAACAAGCATACAAGCTTGTCAGGTCAAAACCACATTCTAATCCGGTCTTCGCTTTATCATGCGTTTGAACCGTATCTTCCTTTTGAAAACTAACCGGTCTAAGTCAAGGCTTAATTAAAGACCCGTTAGGATTCTAATAGGTTATTATAAAACCTTCGCTCCAGATTGAGAGCCCCAGTAAAAGTACTTGTGCTTGCTGATTAGAAAATACGGCTGAGTATAAATTGCATTGCTAGCTCAGGTAAATACTCTTAACTTATTTTCCCTATACGGGCTTGGGATACGGTATTATAATAATACCGCTTGGTCAGGTATTGAATGTTTAGTTGTATTGTGATTAAATTATTGAGGTAACCCGCTTTAATCTGTATTGTTTGAAATAAAAGCCTTTAGGGGTTAATGACCATGTCCAGGATATCCTTGACATCATTGTATTATAAAATGGCCACGTCTTAAGCACGGGGTGTAGGCATACACCTGACAGTTGCTTAAGGGAAAACGGTATCTCACTCTCTTGTGGGCCTATACTTGTGGCGTGTCTGTTAATCTGACTAGGTTTCTACATCAGGCCCTGAACGTACAACGAACATGTAAATATGTATACAAGATTATAAATATAATTGTCCCAAGTTATAAAGAGTTTGTGCCACGTGCATTCAAATCAATTTTATTAAACCTTTTCAAAATGAGTCGGTTGAGTGTATTTACCAGTGAAAACTGACGTATTTTCCAAAAAGGGTTAAGTGACAGGTACTGAACGTAATTGGCTGGAAGCTCAGGGCGCTTATAAGGAATCTTGCAAGTTCTAGGCGCCTAAAGTCTGTTGAACAATGTTTATGTTTTAAGATCCGCCTGTGGATCCTTTACTTTCCGTTGTAATACTTGATATTACTTTATATTCGGATTGTAATATAATTATCTTTTGCTTCCGCTGTGCATTTATATATTGTGTTGTTTGACTATGATGATATCAACTACGTCACGATACTCCCCACCGGGCCCACCGGTAATACGTGGAAATATCGGGGTGTGACAGGTTGGTATCAGAGCCAACACTGAGTGAATTAAACGCTAGCCTTTTGTGTTTAATCTCAGTTACACAGTTGCACATTCTTGAGTCTAGACGAGAACATAGGACTAATCCTAATTCGTTTCATTGTCTTCTGATTGCTTCTTTTGTTATTTTCTTATTAGCCCTTGCATGGGCAAGTCATTTTCTATTAAGAAGTCTCGTTTAGGGCAACCATATACTTGTTTAAATTTTAATGGAACGATTATCTTTAAAATAACATCCCTTTTATAAGATCTACCATTATAATAAAATGACAAAATCTAAAAAGGACAAGACCTAGCCACGTGTCATTTTAAGACCGGGCCAAGATGGTAGTTCCATAATTAGATTCAGATCCATATTAACATCTCAAATTAGGATTTGCTCTGCGTTAAATATTAAAAAGAATCTTAAAGGTAAAAACCTAGCCTAAATGTCGTTACAGACATGGCCAAGATGGTAAAACCTATTCAAGAGATTCAAATACTTGTTAACACCTAAAAACGTGTTAGCATCCTTGACTAAAGCGATTAAAAAAAATAAAAAATCACAATAGTCATCCTATATTGAAAATTTTTAAATTTTCCTAATTTGCCTTATGATCTAAAAATCATGGCTTATATCATCCTAGAAGATGATCATATTATAAACATCCATTAGTGATGAAGTGCCTACGGGCCAAACTTGTTGTCTGATAAGACAACGTCAGTGGTGGTCTTTGACCCCCGTCTAAGGATGTTGGACTACGTCCAAGCATAATAGTTTGTATGATCAATGCGATCTTGACTAATATCATCAAATGAAGATGATCATATTATAAACATCCATAAGTGATTAAATGCCTATGGACCATACTTATTGTCCTAAGGGACAAAAGACAGTTGACGTCTTTAACTCTCTGTCAAGAAAAGGTAATGAAATATATTCAAACCTTAACGCCTCGATTCGCTGAAATCATGGCTTATAAATTTAAGACAGTCCTTGTGACTAGGCCTTGTGCACCACTTTAATATCCTTAATGTTTTATAACTAGGATAAATTATAATGAAAATACTAATTAAATATAACTAATTAACCAATATGGTTTACATTACCATGGTTAATAAATCGTCAAGGACGATAGTACTGTAGGGGCTTCTAAATAAACCTTGCCCTTATTTTTTTGTAGTAATTAAGACTACATGGCTGACTCTGACGATATCAACAGTCATCCCCTGGAGAATAATGAGAATGATAAGATTAATATATCCAGAGGAGAACTTCGCACACTGATTGATACAACTGTATCTAAAGCTGTAGAGGAGCAATTTAGGGAGTATAGTGGGATGCATAGTAAAGCCTCATCCGTACCCCACTCTAAGTCTATCCCTAAGACTCACTCAGAGGCTCACAGCAAGCCACCCTCTAAGAAAGAGGAACCAAAGAAGGATGATGATCGACATTCATCTAATCAACACAGTGTTCCACCCAAGAGGATAGTGTTCGATAATGAACCGCGTACCAAGTCCTGTACCTATAAATACTTTGTTTCCTGCAAACCCCGGGATTTCACTGGGGAGAAAGGCGCAATCGATTGTATGACCTGGTTGGATGAAATGGACACAGTTGTCGATATCAGCGGTTGTGCTGAGAGGGATGTAGTGAAGTATGTATCCCAATCGTTCAAAGGAGAAGCACTAGCATGGTGTAAGGCTCTCATTCAGGCTGCTGGGAAGATCCCACTTTACAACATGTCATGGGAACAGTTTGTTGCTCTCATTATGGAGAACTACTGCCCTCAACACGAGGTCGAAAGAATTGAATCAGATTTCTTATCATTGGTGATGACAAACTTAGATTGTCAAGCTTACCTCACCAGTTTCAATACTCTGTCCAGACTGGTTCCTTACCTAGTAACACCAGAACCCAAGAGAATTGCTTGCTTCATTGGGGGTTTAGCCCCATAAATCAAAGCCAGTGTTAAGGCTTCAAGACCTACTACATTCAGGTCAGCGGCAGATCTGTCGCTATCTCTCACACTCGATGTGTTCAGAAACAAGGCTGCCAAAGTCTCTGAAGATGGAAAGCGTAAAAGAGAGGATGAGAATTCTCATCGCTCCGATAGGAAGAGGGACTCTGAGGATAAGAAGAGTTCCGGGTTTAAGAAAGACAGCCAGCAGTCGGGTGGGAAGACCAGGTGCGAAACCTGCCGAAAATACCACCTCGGGAAATGCAGATTTGAATCTCAGCCTCTACCTTGTGGGATTTGTAAGTCTAAGGAACATACAACCTTGGATTGCAAGAAATTGAAAGACGCAACTTGTTATGGTTGCAACGAGAAGGGGCATATCAAGACCAACTGCCCTAGGAATCAGAAGAAGCCCGAAGAGGCCAAGAAAACAAACGCATGATGAACGCCCAGGAGATGGTGCAGAATGATAATTGTATAGTAGGTACCTTTCCTTATCCAGGAGTTTATGCAGAAATTTATTTGATACCAGCACATATGATTCTATAATGGACAATAAATGTTGAGAACTATTGTCTCCGCCTGATTAGGACTCCAGTCATTTAATGCGAGGTAGAAATTGGCCGATGACACTATAGAAAATGCTCCAACAAATCTTAGATTGATATTTTATATCTATTAGGAATCACTCTTTTCTGATATCCTTATGACACGCTTTCAAGCTATCCAAATTCATCACTATAATAAAGACAGATGTGACATTTTGATTCCCTGTCAAAAAGATGATGGATTAGGACCAAACTTTAAATGCCATTAATGGTCTTTTGTGACCTAGGCTAAGTATAATTGATATATATTAAATAACGTTCATTAAGAATGTTAATGCTATATTGGCCTGTATGGTTTAATGAAACCATGGTTAGTATGTAAGGCCATGAGGATGAGGAATAGCAGTTGTCGGATCGCAACCAAGAAATTGATTCATTTAGTAATAGGAACCAAATCTTGAGTATGACAAACTCGGATAAGACATCAGTCAATCACGCCAGTGATGATGCGACGCATGCTAATGATACTACAATTGTAAACCTTAGAAAGTCCAAGGATGTTCTTCAAACTATGATAAGACGCAGCTGTTGGAAAAAGCTGTGAAGGTATCGTGAAAAAGGTTCAAAGAGCCGAATGCTACTTACTCTAAATCCTTCATAAACTATAAGTATAGAAAACTTTTAAAATCTTTCCTAAGAACCATAGTTATTAAGTGAAAGCGAAAATAATAGGAACCATTTCTTCTGTTCCTGTCAGAAATCTTTAAGTCATAAAGTTCTAATGTACCCTCTCTATAGATAAAGGACATTCGCATGTAATTGATATCTCTTTAATCCCTATTGATTACGAATACCAAATGGTATGACAAAACCGACGTACGAAAATTGATGTATCTTAATAAGTTCCATAGATTGCTTCCATGCCTGATCAGTATGGAGGTTTAATGCATGGAACCACAAAGATATCCCAATGATCATATGGTACTAAAGTCAACTAATAGTATTCAAAGAAGATATCCAGAGTGGAATTGTCCAAGTAAGTGTCTCTGATTAAATCTGTGGACTCGTAACATAAATATGCCACTTATCTGACACAGGTAAGGATAAATGAACTGGAGCCGAGATTTGGAAAAATCTCTGTAATCTCCGTGTGTCTTAATTACCTTCTGCAAAGACTACCCTGTTTACCTCCCGAGAGGCAAGTAGAATTAAGATTAACATCCCACTTTGGGTTGGAGTGTTGTAGAACTCCATGATTGATTATGGAATAATCGAAACCCTAACTAAGTAAATTTTAAGATAAGAGATTCATATAGCCTAACCTAATATTCCGAGAGTTTGATATTGCTAAATAAGAAAGACGGTTCATTTTGCTTATGCATTCATTACCGCAACCCTATTTAGACAACGATTAAGAATCGCCATCAACTACCCAGGATCGTCGAGTTATTCAACTAGCTATAAGGATTAGCTATTCCTTAAGATTAGTTTCAAGTAGTGGTTGGAATAACCATCCCACCTTAAAAATCAGCTTTTCTATAATAGTTGATATATAAGCATCAAGGCTGCTCCTTTGGAGACCTTGTATAGATGGATTGGTAAACATCTATTGTTAGGACAATAGATTGGTAAGTCCAATTATCAGGATCTGAAAGTTTCATTGGAAACAACGAATAAGATCATACAAATCCCTAGTCATCTGTAAGTTGCCAGTATTCGGCAGAAAAACACGGATTAGTGAAAGTAGCAACCCTCCTAAATTCTTGTTAAGGAGTAAGGTGTAACAAAAGATATCACCCAGGAAGGGTGTACCAAATTTGTTAAATTATCAGGCTAGTTAAGCTCTGAAAATATAGAATCATGCAAAGGAAATCGAATATATCTAGATCAAGTAGCTTATAAGCTAAAACCTATGTAAGGAGCTTAGCAGAGCTCGCAATACATTGCACACTAGTGACTGAAGGATGTGTTTCGCCAATAAGTCAAGAAACACTATCACATAATGATATGCAGATTTATGATATAATGAGCAACCTATGTCGATTGAGGATCGACAGGTGAGGAAGCTCCAAAAGGATACATGTACCTAATATAGGGGTCACTTTGAGAGCTTGGAAAGACTCCAGATATGATATAGAAGTTAAGTCCATTATGAGACAAAAAGTACTTCCAGCATTGTAGCAAATCTCAAGGTCGAGATTTCTTTTAAGGGGGTGAGGATGTAACACCTCAAAAATTCACGTCCTATAATGCATTGACACGTGTCATAGGTTTGAAAGTGTGAAAGAATGTTCTTGAAGGACTAAATTTGACAAACATGGAAAGTGTGTGAATTTAAGGGTTCAAATTGTCAACAAGGGATAAATATACTTTACAATAACCCTACATGATGCTCATACCTTCAAACGAATAAATCATGGATCATACGAAGCTAAATATGAAAGAAAGTGAGAGATTACAAACTACAGGGGTTAAATGTGTCAACATGTTTAAAGTATACCTCTGAGTGACCTTTTAGCAAACCTGAAGCTTTGTAACGGTTAATTATGCTCACTAGAATGCACGATATAAATTTCATAAAGTTTCGTTATCGTATGAGAAAGTTATGATCAAATTCGTATGCGAAGGGTTAAAAGCGTCAACGATGAAGTTTATGACTTTTCGGGTGACCATAAAGTTAACCGAGGACTAAACAAAGTGGGTATATGTCTTGAAGCCCTTATAAGTCAAATTGGAGGGTTCATAATGCAAGAAATAAAGTCGAAACAAAGTTTTTAAGAGCCAAGGACCAAAACATAAAAATCTGGAAAATGGATTTGATTCAGATGGGGCGTCGCGCTACGCGAGGCTTCCTAGGGAGACCTACGCGTGCCGCGAGGGGTCTTCTAATCCTAAGTCTTTGGACTAGTGTCTCCTAGATGCATTGTAACGGACTTATAATCGATTTTTCTCATCTTGGACGACCCCTAAACAACCCCTAGGCCCTTAGGGACACCTGTGGTTGATCCATGGCCATTGTTAGGCTTGTGTGTCAATGATCTATGAGATTTTGAACACTATATAAAGGCTTCATGTGCAACCATATGATCACACCTCACTTCTGCATTTCTGGAGCTTCCTGGAGCATAAGAGCAGACCCAAGCCATCTCTAATAGTGCATTAGACTTTGGTAAGTATGCTTAACCTTTCTTAGTTGAGTTTTTACTTAGTTTTAGCTTAAAAGTCAAACTGTCATAATTAATGGTTGACTTAGCGATTAATCATTAATGGTCCAGTGATTAGTCGAATTGAAGGTAGTTATAAGTTGGTGATTATGTGGGCATTAAACCCTTAAAAGGGCTCCCTCTGATTTCCACTCTAACTAGACCTTTTGCCGGGTCAAAGTTGATTAGAAAAAGTCAACAGAATGCTAATCTTCGAATTAACGCCTAATTAACAATGTAGAAGGCATGTAACCTATTTTATCACTCATATAACTTGTTAATAAGTATAAGAACTAGTCTAAGCTTGTTTGATCCGACAATTTTCTGTTTAGACCCGGTTCGGAACCGAAAGTCGCAAAACTTTGACTTTTTCTTTGACTTCAGTTCTGACCCGATTTAGTATGATTTGGAAATTCCTTAGGGCTTCCTTAGGACCAGGCTACATGTTAGCATAACCCTCTGTGGTTGGTTCATTGATTATCCGATTCGTTTACATGTTTCCGTTAATTGCTTAAATGTTGACCAATATGCCCTTTTGACCATAAAGCGAGAATTTTGGATATGTGAAAAGACAATAACCTTTGTTACTGAATTATAAACATGACCCTAAAATTTTACATCAGTTGGAGGTCTAGATTAGGAGTTATGCTCATTAGCGTAATTATAACGCCTTTTAGTAATTAAAATGCGCAATTAGCATAAAGCCTATCTAAACCCAATTTTTGACACCAAACCATTTACCCGCTGATGTAATATAATATTTTGGGATTTTTAAAGATTTTTAATTATTTTTAACTTGCTGATAACCAAAGGTTATGGCGTTGATTCGGTAAATACCGATTATACCCTTTTCGGTCATAAAATGAGTTCTACATAGTATTTTGACACCAATCCAATTGCTACTGATTTTGTATAATAAATAAAGTATTTTGAACTTTATAACCTAATCAAAAAACTCAGATTTCCTGTATAACCCGGAAATCACTTAAAATGACTTTTAGGCGTATTAAACGCATAGTTTGGGTTTAAAACCATTTTGCCATATAAGACTTATTATCAACTGATATGACCTATTAAAATAAGTTATTTTACTGATGGATTCTGACCCGAATCTCGGAAACTTAAATAATCTCTTTTATAATCTTTAAAATGACCAAAATACCCCTACGGGGCTTATTTTGAGATTTAACTCGTTTTGGGCATAATGGAAGATATCCTACTGATATCACAATATATTTAAAGCATATTAACTTAGGAAACCTGTATATGATTTATTTGGTTACTTGTTACGCACTTTTCGCGTTCGGATCGGCTTATGTAACTAGTTAGCATATATTAGCCGAAACGGGTCAAGCCATATCATTTTTGTCTCAAAATCCAGAATGTGTTTAAGTTACCCATATTAAACAAGCATACAAGCTTGTTGGGTCAAAACCACATTCTAATCCGGTCTTCGCTTTATCATGCGTTTGAACCGTATCTTCCTTTTGAAAACTAACCGGTCTAAGTCAAGGCTTAATTAAAGACCCGTTAGGATTCTAATAGGTTATTATAAAACCTTCGTTCCAGATTAAGAGCCCCAGTAAAAGTACTTGTGCTTGCTGATTAGAAAATACGGCTGAGTATAAATTGCATTGCTAGCTCAGGTAAATACTCTTAACTTATTTTCCCTATACGGGCTTGGGATACGGTATTATAATAATACCGCTTGGTCGGGTATTGAATGTTTAGTCGTATTGTGATTAAATTATTGAGGTAACCCGCTTTAATCTGTATTGTTTGAAATAAAAGCCTTTAGGGGTTAATGACCATGTCCCGGATATCCTTGACATCATTGTATTATAAAATGGCCACGTCTTAAGCACGGGGTGTAGGCATACACCTGACAGTTGCTTAAGGGAAAACGATATCTCACTCTCTTGTGGGCCTATACTTGTGGCGTGTCTGTTAATCTGACTCGGTTTCTACATCGGGCCCTGAACGTACAACGGACATGTAAATCTGTATACAAGATTATAAATATAATTGTCCCAAGTTATAAAGAGTTTGTGCCACGTGCATTCAAATCAATTTTATTAAACCTTTTCAAAATGAGTCGGTTGAGTGTATTTACTAGTGAAAACTGACGTATTTTCCAAAAAGGGTTAAGTGACAGGTACTGAACGTAATTGGCTGGAAGCTCAGGGCGCTTATAAGGAATCTTGCAAGTTCTAGGCGCCTAAAGTCTGTTGAACGATGTTTATGTTTTAAGATCCGCCTGTGGATCCTTTACTTTCCGTTGTAATACTTGATATTACTTTATATTCGGATTGTAATATAATTATCTTTTGCTTCCGTTGTGCATTTATATGTTGTGTTGTTTGACTATGATGATATCAACTACGTCACGATACTCCCCACCGGGCCCACCGGTAATACGTGGAAATATCGGGGTGTGACAGCTAGAAAGGCTAAAGCTTCACGACTACGAGACCCGTTACTAGGGTTATTCATCAGGTCATGAGTCACACCATTTGTGGACGCATGGACAGTGCAGGAAACTGTCCCACTCCGGATCTTCTTTTCTTATATTCAATCGTGAATGGAGTGCACGTAAACCTCGCATCTAGAATGGCTGAGTTTTTCGTGAACATCGCAGGGAGGACTACAAGCAGTGAAATCCATGGTGGTGAATATGTGACTCGGTTGGCATACAATTTGGGTATTATGATGGATGATGTAGTCAGTGGTCTCACGATGGTTCATGGGTCTGGTAGTGGATACAGACAATGGCCCGAGACTAAGGGGTCTAAATGGAGAGATATGGGATCCGCTACCAGCATAGGAGGAAGACGTCAACATGGAGGAGCATCAGGTATAAGAGCCACCACCACACAACTAGCCGCCACACGATCAGCCACAGCATGAAGAGCGGCAGCACCAGCACCAGTATCAGTATCCGCCAGGTATACCTTCCTATCCTGAGTTGTACCAGCAGTTTCAGCATATGCAGGTTACTCAGGACACCATAAGAGCCACCCATGAGACTATGCGGGCGACTCAAGACACCATGAGGGAGGAGATGTATGCAGGTTTTTCCTACATCTTCGGAGGGCTACAAAGCATTTATCCAAGCCACTTCGGGGACCCTCCACAGTTTCCATTTGGAAACCCAGGTAACTATGGGGCGGGTTCATCTGGAACACGCCACCATGATGATGATGATGAGGAGTAAGAGGAGGAGGTAGAGCGGATCATTCAGAAACTGATGTTTTATCGTATTTCTATTTTAGTATTTTATTTTATTTGGGATTTTTAAAACTTTATGTCTGTTTTTAAATGTTTAAGTAGTATGTTTGCTTTGTTTGAATTACGGATTTGGTTTGGTTATCTAACATTTTGATCAAAGGTAATGTTGACTATTTTAGCAAGTGACATACTTGGCAGATTTGTAAAGAAATGCACACAGAGTTGAGAAGACTTCAATCAAAGTCTACTCAAACAAGTCAACTCCAACTCTGAGGGAGTACCTCTTTCCCTTTTCACATTATTAGTTTAGCTCTTCATAATTGCTTAGCTAATATGTATTTCACATTCGGGACAATGTGAAGTTCAAGTGTGGGGAGGGGTTTAAAAAGGTTTTAAACTTAGTTTGTCCTTAATTGTTCTCGTTTCTGTAAATATTTTCGAAAAAAAATGGTCAATTGTGTTCTTTAGAAAGCATCAAATTTGATAAAAATCAACAAGCCAAATTGATTTTTGAAAAAGATAACTAAAAAAGCGTGATAAAACAAAGAAAGACTTGCACGTTTATCTTTATATTTATACCCATTCCTTCCGTTTACGTGAGCATATTTTGGAGCCTTTACAGCTTTCTTGTCAAATGCTTCTTTGTTTTTGCGGAAAAATGAGTGAGCCGGATGTTTCATGTAATTTAGAACTTGTAATCTGTATACTTTTCAAAATCATGAATTTGTGAAATTACATAGAAATGATAGAGGCACTTAGGATACCCTTTCGTTAGCCCTTTTCTTTGTTTATATACCGCACCCAAAATTATCCATTAGTTCGCCATGTTGAGCCTATTTTCCGTGTTTTTCTTAAACTTTACCCAAATATTAAGCCTACTTAACCAAAATATAACCTTTTCACATTTACCCTTTTTCGTTAAAATTCGGCCGAACCACTGATTTAGTTCAAACATCTGTTCTGCTGAATGTTATCCCCTGCTGAAAGACAACCTCTGTTCTCTCATTTTTATTGATAATCAATGTTGTCAAACATCAGTGTTTTAATCCACTAATAGGCTATCCACTGATAGTTATAGTCAGCCACTGTTTTCATCTTCACCACTGTAAACCACTGATATTGATCCATCAGTGGTTTCCTAACAACTGTCATCCATTATTCATCAGAGGTTGTCACGTGGACAGTACTTAGCCGTCAGATCTTTTGTAACCGCTGCCACGTCAGCATACACTTTTTCACTCTATAAAACCCTGATCAAAACCCCCAACAGGGTTTTCACTGTCGAATCAAATTCAAATTCCTTTCAAAAGCAGTTTCTCTCAAAATCCTTCGAATCATTCATCTTTTTCCTTCACTCACAAATACCTTCAATTCACCATGGCTCTCCCACTGAAAACCCCTCATAACTACCTGTGTACACTTGATAAAACAAGTCAAAACATAACCTTTCACTCTGTTATTGATGCTCTCTCGTCTTCAAAGTACAAAACATTGTTGACTTGTAATGCACCCATCTACCTGGATACCCAACGAGAATTCTGGAAAAATGCAAAGCTTGAAGTCAAGGACAAAAAGCCCTTGGCTATTACTTCAATTATAAGGGGAATTCAGGTTGTTGTCACACCTCAAACCATTTCAGAGGTTTTTGAAATCAATGATCTTACAGGTAAAATTTCTTTCCAAAGGAAGAATACCAAACTGATTTGATTGAGAGAGGGTATGAGGAACAAATGAACAAGGATACTTTGCAAAAAGGCAGTTTTCCACCTGCCATGAGATTTTTATTCCATACCATCCTCATGTGTGTGTCAAATAAAACAATAGCTTTTAACGAAATACCATTGAAAATCTAATACCTTGGTTATGCTATAATGGCTGATATTGATTTTAACTACTCCCAGGAGATTTTCAATGACATGGTCAAAAATGTTAATAATATCAAAGACAATAAAAAACCATTCTTATTGTTTCCAAGGTTTTTAAGTTTTTATTTACAAAAGAAATTTTCAAAGGATAATGCACATGTGCTTATCCAAGGAAATCCTTTTCAAATAAACAGCCTATCTTCTGAAACTTTCACAAGGCTGTCAAAACCTTCCAAAACACAAACAGAAGAACCTGAGCAGAATTTAGCTGAGACAACCTCTGCTCCTCAGGCTCCTGCTGTTGAGCCCACTGCTCCTGGTGATCACAGTAGCAGACCCACTGCTGTGAAACCCACACCAAAAATCACCAAACAGCCCAAAAGGAAAATTACCAAAAAGCCCCCTAAACCCTCCAAAAAGGTAACTCTGGAAGATGAGATCCCAGAGATAATACCTGTGACAACACAAAAGTCACCAATAACCACTACTGCTACTTCCTCACAGCAGATGGAAGAAAGATCTCAACCTGAGCCTAAAACTCCTACTGCATCCTCTCAAAAGGATCAGGTTGTATCCCTAGGGACACCACATTATGAAGCAATGGATTCACTTGAATCTATCTTCCACAGCCCTGCTTCCAGGGAAAATTCTCTTTCAACCCCCATCCTCACTGCACAAATTCCACCATCAATTATACCTCTGTTGGATGCACTTGATATGGACCAGACACAAATCAGTTCTTCTCAACCACTTATCAATGAGAATATACCTCAACAAGTGACCGAGTCTGGTTCCTCTATCCTTGCTAACCCACCAACAGCTGAGGAGGCTACACTGTACGAGTTACAAGTAATTCCTGTCAGTAATTCAAGTGGAGCAGCTACTACAGGTGTTGAATCTGGCCAGTAGTTTCTTTAGTAAGACTCCCTTGAAGGCAATTTCGTCTTTGGGAACCTAGGTGACCACTAGTGTGTTTCCATTACCCACTGGTGTGTTTACTAAGGTAACCACTGCTGAGGAAAGAAGTCCCCAGTACCACGAACAAGGGGCATCAGTGGATGATTTTTGGGAAACTTTTCCTAAGTCAACCACTGATACAACCACTGCTAGTGGGAAATCAGATAATACCATTCATTTGGGTGATGGTTTACAATACAAAGAAATGACGGAGAAGGTTGATAAAATTGACACATCTGTTGTAGATATTAAAAATATGCTGCAACAGTTGTTACAATCTCAAAAGGCTACACCCACTGCTGCAACATCTACTCCTTCCCCCACTGAGCTTTGGCAAATGTTTCAACCTATGCTTCATCAACAGAGTATGCTGATCAACAACATGAAGTTCAACTTCAAATGTTCAGAAATGTGATGGAAGCTCGGTACAAAGATACACAAACTGATATCAAGGCAATCAAGGCCCATCTGCTTCAAACCACTGGCACTTCTCCTCCTACCATCATTTATGTTGAAAATCCTGATGATGTCAAAAAGGGGGAGAAAGGTAACAAGGGAAAAGAAGGTCTATATATGCCACCAGATCCAATGTCTAAATTTGTGGTAGAAATTCCAAGGCCAGATGGTTCCAAAAAGGTTGATGTGACTCATAATGCATTTGTTGATCTAAAAGCAAACAAGAAAGAGTCTATGGAAATAAAAGGGTCAAAATGATTTGTGAAAGAGAAGAAAGTTATGATGGAAAAGGAAGAGCAGGGTACTTCTGCAACTAAAAGAAGAAAGCCTACCAGAAAGGTTAGCCAACCCAAAACCACACCTTCCAAAAACACCAAACATACTCCTTAAATCCCCAAAAGTTCCTCACATCAAACCTCAAAACCAAGGGATGTTAAGACACCTGTTGTATCAACAGTTGTTGGTATTTCAGTGGTTTCAACAAATGTTATTCCAACCACCGCCATCACCACTTCATCAACCAATACTCAATCCACTGCTATACCTAAAACAACATCACCATCACAAAAACCACCTGCCAAAAATCAGAAGACAACAGTTGAAACATCAACTGTTGTAGTCACAATAGTGGTTGAAACACCAGTTGTTTCAACAGCTGTTAGTCAGTCACCCATCACTTCAAACACCGCCACTCAACCCACAAACAAACCACCAACCTCTCCAAAGCACAAAAGGAGAAGGGTAACAAACATTGTACTGGAAGACGACACTTCCCCACCTCCAACATCTTCACAACCACTGACCCTAGCTACTATTCCAAACCGTATTCCAATCTCTTCAGTTCAAGCCCTCAATCCAAACACTACCATTGTCCCTTTGGGAGTACAATATCCATTAGATCTTCCAGCAGTCAGGGAGGAGATCAAATCCTTCTACTCTGAAGATGATCCTGCAAAGAGGAAACTCCCATCTCTTCAAGGATATCCTTTGCCAAGAAACATAGAAGAGTATCTTAAATTAAAGGCCAAACAAGCAGAGGATATATCTCAAAGAGACACAAAGGGAAAGTCTGACAAAGACATTCAAAGGAATTTACAATACCTGCTCACCAAAGTCAGAACCTTAGAGCAGTTCTCAAAAGATCTTTGTCAGATATTATCAGAAAAAATGATGAAAGTATGAGACAAGACTACATTGAATACATCATGGCATACAAGAAATACAGGGCAGAAAAGCATCCGTATGAGGAATGGACCATTAGTGAACTAAAAGAGGAGATAGCCTGAATTCAAAAGAAGATTGAAGATAAAGTAAAGCAAAAACTCCTCCAGTATGGCCAATTACAAAAAGAATGTACCAGAAAGGGCTTTGAAGCTGAAAAGAATGAAAGAAGAGCTTATAGCTGCTGATTATGGGTCAGGGAATCAGGTTACAAGGTGGTCAGAGGTAAAAGTGTTAGATACCTACAAAAGGTTGGAATAGTTAAGGAAGAAAGATCCCACTGTTGTCACACCCCCAAAATACCCCAAGCGGAAACCCCCGCGAGGCGTGTGACGTACCAGGATCTAGCCACCAATCACATTGAACTCATACAGGATTTTGAATAAAACTTTCATTCATTAACATAAAGTGTTACAAAAAAGTAATCACAAATCATCGTGTTCAGCGGAAGCATAAATCATTAGCTAAGTGTTTCATAAACCTCATGTATGATAACCATTAGACTCGTCTCGCAATTCCATGTATCTCGACCCATGACCACTCCAGCATCCCAGACAGCAAGTTCCACATCCTATGTGTCAATAACCTGCGAGCATGCACACACGTGTATCAGACAACGCTAGTGAGTTCATAGTTTTACGAAAACGTTAGTTACCAAGTGTTTAGTTCCGTTCATTGACTACAATGTTGATAATACCTCGGATACAAGACGTCTCCTGATTTATTTTTCCCTTTCCCCAATGCTCCTATCAAAGCATTGGTCAAGACTAGGTCATTAGTTCACACTCGTCCTCTTCGGTACGGGGTGAGGGTGCCAAACCTAAGTAGCGCTACCAACTAATACTCTGTTACCTCTCAGGTAACAAAAAACAAGGAGGGACTTTAATGGTGATAGGATGAGTGTATTATCCAACATTCCCGATTTACCCACAAGACGTATTCCTCTAAGGAATACCCAATTGATTTACCCAAAAACCTATCCCTCTCAGGGATACCCAATGACTGTCCCAACCACCGGGACGCATGCTCAAGAGGAACGAACTCACCTTTGGTTTGCTCGGTAAGATTAGTTACTTGTTTAACAGTTGATCAAACACGTCCTATCATGGTTTACCAATAACAATCAGTTTTGCATTCACATCGAACCACATATTTTGTTACACATTTACACAAGTTACATCCACAAAATATACACATATCATCATGCAGGTCATAACATCACATAATAGGTATCGAACCTCATGCCAGATCATTTATTGTTTCTCACTCGAGATTTAAGTTATCTACGCTTAACACCAAGCGTTTATACAGGTGTGCGATCTACCGAACCCGAGGCTCAACCCATGTTACCACGGCCAATGTGCGGCCCAACATCACGGGTCTAAACAGTATGTGACATAAACCCAGTGTACGACTGACATCAGCTATAGGCCCAAGGGAGGTCTAGTGTACGCGTCATTTCTATTGTGCAGCCCACTAACTATCGGCCCACAAGGACTGTGTAATTAGACTTGCGTTTCATGCGATTGGAGCTGAACTCGTGGCCTAGATGAGTCCTAGGCCCACTCGGGTGTGCGGCCTGGCTTGATGTTGCAGCCCAATTTGTGAAAGAGAGAGGCCCAGTGAACGATCAGTTGGGTTCTGTTTGTACGGGGCCTCTAATTATGCAACCAGTTGTGTTTACCCAGCCCAATAGTTTACGACCCAGTAATTTTAGCAAACACGTTATCATGTTTCATAATCAGATCATGCAGCCTTTTTTTCTTCACATATTCAGTCGGTTACCAATGACATTTAACATGAGGATCAATATTTCAATTAAGTCAAACAACACCATTATTCTAACAATCATTGGTCCTCGTGTAATTCTAGGGTATAGGTTAAATATCATTCACACATCTGGATCGTCACAACAGTTTATCATTCATTATTACACTAGCTTAAATTCCATAACACAATCCATCATACAACCCTCAAATTTTTATGTATGACATACGGCACAATCGATCAACACGAATATCATAAACATTCCTACATCAGATCAACCATTAACAGCGAGTAGCACCTAACAAACATTCAAATCGAGTTTATGCATATCATTCACACTATCAGATTCACATGCATACATTATCGACAACCCCATTAGTTAGTGTTTATATTTTATTAACCAAAGCCCTAGTGTTTATGCACAATAATTATTAGTTATAAATTTTGCCAACAAACAACTACAACCATGCAACAGAAATTATAGAACTTCATTCATCGCAATAACATATAAACAAAGAACCCTGGATCATAGTCAACCATTTACAAGTCTAATGTAAATGAGACACTTAATAAGATTCCAACAAAACTAACCTTACTATTCAAAAGATACAAGCAAGAGACCACAGGAACGAGAAGGAAGAAGCTTCCCTTTGCTGCCGTCGCCGTGAGGAACAAGGAAGAGAAGTAGGGCTGTTTGTTACGTAACTTGGGTTGTTTGTTACGTAACTTTTGTAACTAAATATGACTGCTAAATAATGAAGAAATAATGCCACTAATGGGCTCGGGTTGTGCTTAACTTAACACATGTATTATTATGATGTAATAAGTGTGTATATATACTAGTTCATCCTAGCCGGCCCACTTACAATTTTGTTTGGGCTTTACATAGCCCAATCATGATTATGGCCTCACAATGTGTGTGTGTTCTCGGGTTGGGCTCCGGGTATGTGGGCCGATGAGAGTTCTTACACCCGAAAGGTATACGGCTAGGTGAACATATATTGTTTAACATATAACAACAACAAGTAGGATAAACAATTTACAAGGACCACACTTGCAACCCCCAAGGAACCAGTATATGATTAATGCAACACGTATATTATATGATTAATGGATGATGAAGCATAAGTTGCAAATAAAAGAATCATAATATCATTCCCAACATGTAACCGTGTCAACTAGGAGTCGAGGAACCAAGAGTTTGCTAATCTTAAAAGTTCAGGTTGTCACATCTCTGATACCATCTATAACAGCCCAGCGTCACCGCACCATGATATTGTCCGCTTTGGCGGCCAGCACGCCCCCGGCGTCCGCCCCTCACGGTTTTCAACAACTGCTGATCCCTAAAGACTATTGAAGATAAAGCACTGATGCTCAATCTACTGATATGGTTCAAGTACTGCTGAAGACACAAAGCACTGTTGGAGCTATAACAGTGGAATGAAGAAGCAGTAGTTTAGTCTTGTATTGTATTTGTTTATTGTAATTAGTGGTTTATGATCAGTGTTTGTATAGGACAGTTGTTAGAGGTTGTTAGGAGGTTAGATGTCACTTTCATGGTGACGTCAGCCAAAAGATTCTCATTGGTTGTTCTGTACTATAAATAGAACAGTACCATGTACTGTTCTATTAACTCTCTTCATCACCAAGTCATTCTGTATGAATAATCAAGTGAGCTCAGGCTGAGGGGGAGATTATGTGCATGCATGAATTGTAATTGATACAATCATTCGATTTCATGTCAAACATGTTTGCTGAAACTTATTCTCTCATTGATTGTGTGTTGAAATTTTGTTTCCTTTAATTCCACTGCAATATATCTATGTTTCATCTTCATTATTATCAAACAAACACAATCAAAAGAAACTCAGATCCTAACAATTGGTATCAGAGCTTGGACAGTCAAATTTGATCTAACAATCATTTTGACGTAAAAGTTCAGCTCAATTTCGTTGATACTTTAGATTGTTCGGTTTTAGTTGTAAAACAGAGTAAGGTATAATCACGTACAAAGTTGATTATTTAGTGCCTGAAAAACAACCAGAATGATGTCACAATCACAGGATAACACTAATAACGTTGGTTCACTCTTCAAACCACCTATGTTGGTCAGATCTGAATACAACATCTGGGAGTGAAGGATGAGTCACATCTTAGCTCAACAGAATACCGAATGTTGGAAGTCGGTTATCTTTGGACCACATGTTCCAATGGTGCCGAGTGCTGAGGATATAAAAGTCATGCTTCCTAAGAAAATTGAGAACTATACTGACCAGGATTTTCAGAAAATTGAACTGGATGCCAAGGCATTTAGCATCGTTGCATCGGCACTACCAAATGAAATCTATGCTGGGCTGTTACACTGTAACAATGCCAAGGAATTGTGGGATGCACTTAAGGAACAGTTTGGGGGGACTGAAGAAGTAATTGAAAATAACAGGGAAACTTTAAACCAACAGTATGAAACCTTTTGTCACATTAAGGGTGAATCATTAACACAACAGTTTGAGTGATTTAGTTGTCTCATAAGTGAACTGAAATTTGTTAAGGTTGAATTTGCTAATGCAACACAAAATAGTAGGTTTCTCAGGTTACTTCCTGAAAAATGGGACACAATTGCTTTTGTAAGCAGGAATTCAGTTGGGTTCAAAGATCTGACCCTAACCCAGCTTCATGGTAGACTCCTGACCTATTAAAGGGAGTTGAACCAGAAAAAGAAGTTACAAGAGTCTGGGAAGGTTGCAGATGACTATTCATTTGGCAACACAGCTCTTCTGGGTCAGGAAGAATCTGGTAGTAGTAAGGATCAGGGTTATGATCATAACATTGTCATAACAGCTGGTGGAGCTTTTAACAACTCTGATTCTTACTCATCTAATTATGCTTTTACAGCTAATGGAGAAAACCAGAATTCTGACAATCTGTGCTTTGAACTCAATGATCTCCAGCATTTTGATCCAACTGATTTAGAGGAAATGGACATATTACACCAACTTGCACTGCTGAGTGTTAGAACCAGCAAGTTTTACAAAAGGACAGGGAGAAAATTTCCAGGGTTACATGGGAATCTGAAAGTAGGGTTGGATAAATCAAAGATAAAATGTTACAAGTGTAATAAGTTAGGTCAGTTTGCTAGAGAGTGCAGGAGTCAAACTAGTGGACCAATTATCACACATCCTAGCCCTAGCCTAGACCACAAAATAACCAAACCACTATGCATTATTCCCAATATACCCCTGCTGTTCATGTTAACACTGCTCACTATGCACATCCTATAACCCCTGTTCCTGTTCACTATGTCCAAACCACTGTTCCTCAGATACAATATGTCCAGACCCCAGCTCCTCAGGTTCAGGTGCAACAAGTTGCACCTCAACAAGCTACACCAGCAGTTGTTCAACCAGATCAGCAAAGCTTTTTCACCCAAGCCTTTGTTGACTAGAGTAGCTTACCTGATGAGCTAGGTGATGAAAATTTTGCACTCTATGCTAAAAATGATGTTTCTAGTGATGATTTCTATTTTGCAGCATTAGAGTCTATATCAGAAGGGCTGGAAACTGAAGAAGGACAGTCAAATGAAGAAACAGTGGATACAATTGCTGAAGCAATGGTTACTGCTGTTGCTGGTGAACTACTGGTGGGAGAAAATTCAGAACCCCTGTTGGAACCACTGTCTGACCCCTGGTCTGCTGAAGAAGAAGAAGAAGAAGAAGAAGAAAAGAAACAAGGTGAAAAAGAAGAGAAAGAGCCAGAAGAAAGTGAACATGTCTGTGATTGTGCCATGATGGCTGCAACTAAGGTATCACCCCAGGTTCTTAAAAACCTTTGTTCAAACAAATGCATCATAGCCTTTGCAAACATTAAGGAGGTGAATGAAAACCTTAGAGATAGATTGTTAAATGATGAAGTACAATTTGAAAAATCTTTAAAAGAATTGAAAAACAAATTGTCAGAAAAAGATAATGAGATTTGCAGCCTCAAACATGAGCATAGCATAACCAAGGACCAACTTCAGACAATGATAGAAAAATATAAGGTCTGTAAAAAAGAGTTGGAATCCACCCAAGTCACATGTGAAAAATGGGTGGAATCCTGCAAAGGTTGTGAAGCTTTGCTTGAAAAACAGATCAAAAGCAATGTAAAATTTGGTGTAGGGTTCAGAAAACATGACCAAGTTGAAAACACTGCTGCAAATGAATCTGTTCAAACCACTGTTGAAGTCATACCCACCAACAAGGATGGCCAAGAAGTTAAAATAACTGATAAACTTGGCAACAAAATCACTCTGGAAAGATATGTGGGATCCTCAACTTTTGAGGAGATTGAGAAATATCAATTCAAACCCACATTGTCTGATGAGTGTGACATCCTTGAAAATTTCAAACCCATGGATTTCACTACTGTGGATGGTGTCAAAGCTCCAAAGGCCAAGATTATTCCTCTTAAGGACATCCCAACAGTGGTTCAAAACTCTGTTGCAAAGGAGTCTGAAAAGAAGAAAAGAAAAGATTAAAAACTTGTTTTGTGACTTATGTGAAAAGAAAAATCATTTGACCAAAGATTGTTTTCATTTGAAAGATTATGACATTAACAAAACAAGCACCATTGTGCCTTCAAAGAGTTGCACCATATGTGGTAAATCAAACCATTCCACTCAGGAGTGTGTGTATTTAAAATCCTTTGAGGTCAAAAAGGAAGAGTACACATCAAAAACACTCTTGAGTTCATCAAACCACAAGTCAAAAAACAACCACTGTTTGTGCCAGTTCAAACAGCTGTTACAAAACAGCTGAACCAAACCTCTGTCAAAAGAGAAGTTCAGGTGACTGATGCACCCCCTGCTGTTGGGATTGAACCCTACCAGAGGAACAGATAATTAAAGCCAAAACTGGATCAAGAGAAGTGGATCCAGAATAAGCAGATGTTATGCATATAAGTCTCTCCCCTTGAAAGTGGCTTCAACATCTGCTGACCTCCTATCTACTGATCGTACAAACTGCTGACCTACAAACTGCTGATCAAGTAAAAGCCTGATGAAAGACTAAAGCTCTGCTGTTCAATCTACTGCCTTGAGTCAAGCTCTGCTGATCCGGACAAGTACTGCTGGGTTCACATCAGTGGAAGGATGCAGAAGTAGTTTAAATGTCTTAATGTAATGAAATGTAATAACAGTAGTTAGCAAAGCAAAGGTTGTATAGATCAGAGGTTAGAGTTTGTTAGGAGGTTAGATGTCACTTTCATGGTGACGTCAGCTTAGATGCCTCAGTGGTTTGCTTGTGCCTATAAATAGAACAGTGCTCTGTACTGTTCTATTAGCTCTTTGCAAAATCTTCTTCCTGCACGAACAAACACTGTGAGCTCAGGCTGAGGGGGAGTTTGTATTCATACATTGCATTGTAATCGTTATTGAAATGAATTCAATCTTTCGGTTCTTTGTGGAAAATGTGTGATTAAAGCAATTCTCTCGTTTGATTGTGTGCAAAGTTTGTTTCCATCTTAATTCCGCTGCACAACTCATCCATCTTCATTTTAATTCAAACGTAAAACACAATCAAAACTAAACTCAGATCCTAACAATTGGTATCAGAGCTTGGATAGTCAAATTTGATTTAACAATCATTTTGACATAAATAGTTCAGCTCATAATCGTTGATACTGATAGCTTGTTCGTTTGTGTTGAAAAACAGAGCAAGGTTTAATCACCATCAAAGTTAATTAATCAGTGCCTGTAAAACAACCAAGATGACGTCACAATCACAAGATGATAAGAATAACATTGGCTCGCTTTTTAAACCACCCATGCTTAAACGTAATGAATACAACATCTGGGAGAGAAGGATGGGTCACATCCTTGCTCAACAGAACACTGGATGTTGGAGGTCTGTTGTTTTTGGTCCCCATGTTCCTATGGTGCCAAGTGATGAGGATGCAAAGAAGTTCGTTCCTAAACCAACTAAAAACTATACTGAAACTGATTTTCAAAAGTTCGAACTCGATGCTAAAGCATTTAGCATTATAGCATCTGCATTACCCAATGAGATCTATGTTGGACTGTTACATTATAACAGTGCCAAAGAGCTATGGGATGCACTGAAGGAACAGTTTGGCGGAACAGAAGAAGTCATTGAAAACAATAGGGAAATTCTGAATCAGAAGTATGAAACATTTTGTCACATCAAGGGTGAATCACTGACTCAGCAATTTGAGCGTTTCAGTTGTCTCATTAGTGAACTAAGGCTTGTTAAAGTAACATTTCCAAATTCAACTCAAAATAGCAGGTTCCTTAGGTCACTACCAGAAAAATGGGATACCATAGCTTTTGTCATTAGAAACTCTGCTGAGTTCAAAGATCTGACCCTGACCCAACTTCATGGTAGACTCCTGACCTATGAAAGGGAGTTGAACCAGAAAAAGAAGTTGCAAGAGTCTGGCAAAGTTGCTGAAGGTTATTCATTCGGTAGCACAGCTCTTTTTGGTCAGGAAGAAACTGGTAGCAGTGGGGGTTATGATCACTTCATTGATATAACTGTTGGTGGAAATTTTAACAACCCTGATCCTCACTCTGCAAATTATGCTTTTACTGCAAATTGTGAAAACCAGATGTCAGATAATTTGTGCTTTGAACTCAATGATTTGCAACACTTTGATCCCACTGACTTAGAAGAGATGGACATTTTACATCAATTGGCTTTGCTTAGTGTAAGAACAAGCAAATTCTACAAAAGAACAGGGAGAAAATTCCCAGGGTTACATGGGAATTTAAGGGTGGGGTTGGATAAATCAAAAATCAAGTGTTACAAGTGCAATAGGCTAGGTCATTTTGCTAGGGAATGCAGGAGTCAAACTACTGGTCCTATAATCACTCATCCCAGCTCAAACCCTAGACCACAAAATCAAAGCACTGTTCACTATACCCAATATACCCCTGCAGCCCATGTTAACGCTGCTCACTATGCTGCAACCCCTGTGCCTGTGCATTATGTCGAAACCACTGTTCCACAAATTCAGTATGTTCAAACCCCTGTCCCTCAGGCACAAGTGCAACCTGTTGCACCTCAAACAGCTGCTCCAGCAGTGGTACAACCAGATCAGCAAAGCTTCTTCACTCAAGGCTTTGTTGACTGGAGCAGCATGCCTGATGAGCTTGGTGATGAAAATTTTGCACTCTATGCTTTTAATAAACCTTCTAATGATGAATTTTGTTTGATGGCATTAGAGTCAATACCAGAGGGGACGAAAACTGAAGGTGAACAGCTAAGTGCTGAAACAGTGGATGAGGTGACTGAAGCAGTGGTTACTGCAGTTGCTGGTGAACTGCTGCTGGGAGAAAATTCAGAAACCCTGATTGAACCACTGACAGACCCCTGGTCCAAAGAAGACAAGGAAGAAGAAGAAGAAGAAAAGAGAGTAGGTGAGAAAGAAGTAACAGCTGATGATGAAGAAAATCATCAATGTGATTGTGCCATGATGGCTGCTGCCAAGGTATCACCTCAAGTTCTTGAAAAACTGTGTTCAGACAAGTGCATTATTGCATTTGCTAACATCAAAGAGGTAAATGAAAACCTTAGGGATAAAATCTTAACTGATGAAGTTAAATTTGACAAGTCATTAAAAGAGCTTAGAAACAAATTGGCTGAAAAGGATAAAGAGATCAGCAGTCTCAAAGAAGAGCAAAGCATAACCAAAACTCAACTCCAAACTATGGTAGAAAAATACCAAGTTTGCAAAAAGGAGTTAGAGTCCACCCAAATCACATGTGAAAAATGGGTGGAATCCTGCAAAGGATATGAGGTAATGCTTGAAAAACATATTAAAAGCAATGTGAAATTTGGTGTTGGTTATAGAAAATATGATGATGAAAACACTGCTTTTGAAAAATCTGTTCAAACCACTGATGGAACCACTGAATTCATCCCCACAAACAAGAATGGCCAAGAAGTGAAAATCACTGATAAACTTGGGAACAAAATCACACTTGACAGACTAATGGGATCCTCTACTTTTGAGGAGATTGAGAAATACCAGTTTAAACCCACTTGGTCTAATGAGTGTGACATTCTTGAAAATTTCAAGCCCATGGACTTCACAACCACTGATGGTGTTAAAGCTCCAAAAGCAAAAGTCATTCCTCTTAAGGACATCCCAACAGAGGTTAAAAACTCTGTTGCAAAGGAGTCTGAAAAGAGAAAGAAGAGAGAAAAGATCAATAACTTGTTTTGTGAATTTTGTGAAAAGAGAAACCATCTAACAAAAGACTGTTTTCATCTAAAAGCATATGATCTAAACAAAACAAGTGTCATTGTTCCTGCTGAAAGCTGCACCATCTGTGGTAAAACAAACCACAAAACTCAAACATGTGTGTATCTCAAAAACTTTGATGTGAAAAAGAATGAATACACTGCTAAAACATCCTTGAGTCCATCAACATCATCTGTCAAATTCACCAAGAACCAACCACTGTTTGTGCCAGTTCAAACAGCTGTCACAAAACAGCTGAACCAAACATCTGTCAAAAGAGATGTTCAGGTTACTGAAGCATCCCCTGCCAACCAGTTCAGAAAAGGCAAGGAACAATCATCTTACCAAAGGATTCCACACGTTTATGAGACCTACAAAAGGCCCTCTAAACCCAGAGTGAACATGCATCCTTTTGGGTACCAACAGGTGATTGGGCAAAACCCACAACAGTGGTTAGAAAGAAACAGTCCTAAAACTGTCCAAACCCCTGACCTAACCACTGTCCATCAATCTGCACCCATCTCAGACACTGTTGAGACCCCATCCAAAGCCTTATTGGCTTTGGAAACCCTAATGAACTAATCCTTTTACTTCATGTGCAGGGAGCTTCTGCATGCTTAGATAGCCTTTGGTATGTAGATAGTGGAGGCTCCAGGCACATGACAGGATGTAAAGCCCTACTCAAAGATTTCAAAATTCATGGAGGGGGTGATATATCCTTTGGGAATAATAGTAAAGGGAAAGTTCTGGGGTCTGGAACTGTGCAGTCTGGAAATGTAAAATTTGAAAATGTCAATCTGATAGACAATATGAAATTTAACCTCCTGAGTGTTTCACAAATGAGTGATAAGGGGTATGGGTCATTCTTCACAAAGGAGTGTTGTAGGATTGTTGGACCAGAAATGGTTGAAAAGATTGAAGCAATAATAAAAACTGGGAAAACAAAACTTGTTTCTCAAAGAAGTGGCAATGTTTATGTTGTTGATATGTCAAAAGAGTGTCCCAGAGCTGATGCCTGTCTGTTCTCAGCTGCCTCTAACAAAGAGACAGAACTTTGGCACAGGAGACTGGGGTACACAAATCTCAAGACAATCACTGAAATTTCAAAAAATGTCCTTGTAAGAGGCTTGCCACAAAAACTGTTTTCTTGTCCTGAGCATTGTGTTTCCTGTTTAAAAGGAAAACAACATAAAAGCTACTTTAAGTCCATTGAAGAGTCCAAAACAACCCAGTGTTTGCAAATGCTGCACATGGATTTGTTTGGCCCAGTTCAAGTCATGAGTCTCAAAAAGAAGAGATATTGTTTGGTTATTATTGATGACTTCTCTAGGTTTGCATGGACTTTCTTTTTACACTCAAAAGATGAGACTGCAGGCATTTTGCAAGACTTTGTGACACAGGTTGAAAAGCAATTTGACATTCCAGTAAAAGTCTTCAGGAGTGACAATGGCACAGAATTCAAAAATAAGGAGTTGGATACCTTCTGTGTGAAGAAAGGAATTGTAAGGCAGTACAACATCCTTAGAACACTAGATCAAAATGGGGTAGTTGAAAGAAAGAACAGAACTTTGATTGAGGCTGCCAGAACCATGCTTGCTGATTCAGGTTTGCCATTAACTTTTTGGGCGGAGGCAGTAAACACTGCTTGCTATGTCCAAAACAGAGTTTTAATAAACCCCAGGCACAAAAAGACTGCTTATGAAATTCTGTATAAAATCAAACCACTGATCTCATATTTCAAAGTATTTGGCTGCCCATGCTTTATTTTGAATTTAAAAGATTCCATCTCAAAATTTGCAGCCAAAGTAGATTGTGGTTATTACTTGGGATACCCAACCACTGCCAAGGCCTACAAAGTCTTTAATACACGGACCAAAGCAGTGGAGGAGACCTTGAATGTAAAGTTCAATGAACTTTCATCAATGAAAATCCCAGTAAATCCTGCAGATTTGTTTGATCTTGATAAATTCACTTTTGAAAACACTGCTGTCAAGACTAACAGTGCAGGTCCATCAGAGGATTCGTCACCAGACTATGGGTATGAGATCATCATTCCTCAACAAAAGTCTGCCACAATGGGAAAAGCATCAGTTGTACAAAACAGCTGTCAAAGCTCAACCACTGCTTCCACATCATCAAACATTGCTGACAAAATTCCCCAAACAGTGGATAAAAGTCAGCATGTGTCCACACCATTACCTCCTATTCCACAACCTTTTGAAGCCACTACTGGATCATCAAAGTCACCAGCAGTGGTTAGCTCAGATGATACACATTTGCAGCCTTCACCAACAAATGCCATCATACCATACCAAGGAGACTTAATCTTCTTGAGATCTCATCCACCTGATCAAATCATTGGCAACATCAATGAAGGGGTACTCACAAGAAGCCAAACCCAAAACATTTGTCTTTTTGCTGGTTTTTTATCACTCCATTAGCCAGTCAAGTACCAAGAGGCACTGAAAGACAACAGCTGAGTAGAAGCCATGCAAGAGGAGCTCCAACAGTTTAAAAGACAACAAGTATGGGAGCTTATACCACTGCCAAAAGATGTAAGTCCCATCGGCACAAAGTGGGTCTTCAAAAACAAAACTGATGAAAGGGGCATTATTTTCAAGAATAAAGCCTGGCTTGTGGTTCAAGGTTACAGACAGGAAGAGGGGATTGATTATGATGAAACATTTGCCCCTGTAGCAAGATTGGAAGCTATAAGACTGTTCCTAGCCTTTGCTGTCAACCACAACATGAAGGTGTTCCAAATGGATATCAAAAGTGCTTTCCTCTATGGTACAATTCAAGAAGAGGTGTATGTCTGTCAACCTCCAGGTTTTGAGGATCCATTTTATCCAGATCATGTCTACAGGCTAAACAAAGCCTTGTATGGCCTGAAACAAGCACCTAGGGCCTGGTATGAAACTCTTTCCACCTTTCTACTCTCAAATGGTTTCAAAAGAGGTACCATTGATAAAAAACTGTTTCTAAAATGGAGAGGAAAGGATTTAATGATTGTCCAAATTTATGTGGATGACATTATTTTTGGAAGCACGTGTAACAAAATGTGTGAAGAGTTTAGGGAACTCATGACAGCTGAGTTTGAAATGAGTGCAATGGGTGAGCTGCAATGCTTTCTTGGTCTCCAAGTTCAGCAAATGCAAAATGGAACTTTCATTCATCAAAGCAAATATGCTAAAGAACTTTTAAATAAATTTGATATGAATGATTGTAAACCATGCAGCACACCCATGGCAACAAATAAGCTTGTCATGTCTGATGAAAAGGATGAGCTGATTGACCAAACACTTTATAGAAGCATGATTGGGTCTTTACTGTACCTAACTGCATCAAGACCAGACATCATGTTTGCAACATGTGTCTGTGCAAAAAGTCAATCAGCTCCCAGAAAATCAAACCTCATTGCTGTAAAAAGGATCTTCAGATACATAAAAGGTGCTCCCACACTTGGTATCTGGTATCCAGCTAATGGGAATATCAAGCTTTCAGGCTTTTCAGACAGTGACTTTGCTGGATGTAACACCACAAGGAAGTCTACTTCAGGGGGGTGCCAGTTTCTAGGCGATTGCTTGGTCTCTTGGCAAAGCAAAAAGCAAGCAGTTGTTTCAACATCCACTGCTGAAGCCGAATACATTGCTGCTGCAAGCTGTACAGCCCAACTCCTGTGGCTTCAAAATCAGTTGCTGTATTTTGGTATCACTGCCTTAAAGACACCTCTCATGTTGGATAGCCATGCAGCAGAAAATATCATCAAAAATACAGTTTCCCATTCAACCACCAAACACATCGACATCAGACATCACTTTGTGAGGGTTTGCTATGAAAAAGGTTTGATTTCTCTGCATCATGTTCCAACTAAAGACCAGCTGGCAGATGTGCTCACAAAAGCATTAGATACATCTACCTTTGAAAGCTTGGTCTTTAGGATTGGCATGCTAAACATGGAATAACAAGCAAAATCTTGTTTTTCTATGGATAAAAGCATTAAAATGTTTTCAGAAAATCAAAAATCCATCCTTAAAAAATAGCTAAAAATGAAGTTTTCATTAAAATCCTTAAAAGTCTGCCATAACCACTACTTGTTCAAAAGTCTGCTCTACTTCAAAGTCTGTCCACTACTGAAAGCCATCCCATGTTTTCTCATTTCCTTGATAAACACTGTTGTTCAAAAGCAGTGTCTTATCCACTGATATGTTATCCACTGATAGTGAAAATCATCCACTGCTTCCATTTGTTACCGTTGTAACCACTGCCTTCATCAGTAACTTTCAAAAAAGTGATGTCCTTCATTTCATCAGAGGTTGGCATGTGGGCAGTACATAGTGGTCAGATCTTTTGTAACCGCTGCCACGTCAGCATTCACTTTTTCTCTATAAAACCCCCATTCAAAACCCAAAACAAGGTTTTACTGTCGAATTGAATTCTTAAAAATTCTCTTCTCAAAGCAGTTTTTCTTCAAATTCCTTCACAACTTTCTTCGATCATCATCTCCAAAATGACTAAATCGGAGTCATCTGCAAAACCCACTTCCACATCATCATCAAAAGAAGCCTCTCAAAAGGCAAAACCCACTGAAATTCCACACAAACCATCTCATAACCTTCTGGGTCTTCTCACAAAACCCGGCACCACTGATATTTTCGACTCCATCATAGATATCATGTCTGCATCAAAGTATAAAACTTTGTTAACAGCAGATGCACCAATTTACTTGGCGACCCAAAGAGAGTTTTGTAAGAATGTAACCCTTGACAAACAAGGTGAAACTGTCATAGCCATCAACTCTTATCTAAAGGGTAAAGCTGTCAAAATTACACACAATCCATCTCGGAGGTCTTTCAACTCGATGATTAGGAAGGTACAATTTCTTTTCCCAAAAACGAGTTAAAAATGATTTTCTGGAAAGAGGGTATAATGCAGAAGTCAAAAGGGACACCTTACAAAAAGGTTTCTTCCCTTCTGCAACAAGATTTTTATTTCATACCCTCCTAATGTGTGTGTCAAACAAAACAACTGCTTTCAATGAAATACCATTAAAAATTCAAAACCTGGGATTTGCTATTCTTCAAGGAGAAAACTTTAATTATTCTCGGGAAATTTTTAATGATCTTGTTAAAAATGTTGAAACAAGGCATTCTTACTATTTCCAAGATTTCTAAGTTATTATTTTGAAAAGAAACTTGGTAAGAATGATCCTTCTGCAATAAAACAAGGTGAATCTCTTCAAATGCACAGCTTAACTGCTGAAACTTTTACAAGAATGTCAACGCCTTGTAAAACACAAGCAGAGGTGCCTGAGCAGAATTTAGCAGCTACCACTGCTCCTCAGGTATCTGCTGCTGAGCCCACTGCTCAAGGTGATCAAAGTAGCAAAACAACTGCTTTGAAACCCACACCTTTAATCACCAAAAAGCTAAACAAAAAGAAAACTCAAAAACCCCCCAAACCTATCAAAAAGGCAACTCTAGAGGATGAGATACCAGAGCAACTGCCTGTGACAAAACAAAAGTCACAAGAAACCACTGCTGCTTCTTCCTCACAGCAGTTGGTACAAATATCTCAACCCATAACTGAAACTCCTCCTGCTTCTTCTCAAAAAGAACAGGTTGTACACATAGGGACACCACAATATGATCCTCTGGAATCACTTGTTTCCATCATCCACAGCCCAATGCCCGGGGTAAATTCTCTTCTTACACCAAACCTCACATCCACAATTCCCCCACCAACTAAACTTTTGTTGGATGCAATTGATTTGAACCAGGCACAAACCAGTCCTTCTCAATCACCCATCAATGAGAATATGCCTCAATAAATGACTGGGTCTGATGTATCAATCTTTGCTAACCCACCAACACAACCTGAGGAGGTTACACCCCTTGAGTTACAAGTAACTCTTGGTGGTAATCCAAGTGAAGCAGCCACTACAAGTGTTGAACCCACTGGTTTGCATTTGGACAGTGGTTACATTAATAAGACTTCCTTGGAGGCAATTCTTTCCATAGCACCTCTGACATCCACCAGTGGATTTGTTTTGACCACTGGCAACATCAAAAGGCTGTCAAGTGTTGAAGGAAGAAGACCCCAGTACCAAGAAAAAGGGGCATCGTGGTTAATGTTTGGAGTACACTCCCTACCTCAACCACTGATAAAACCACTACTAGTGAGAAATCAGATGATCCCATTAAATTGGGTGATGGTTTAAAATATCTGGATTTGACGGAACGAGTTGACAAACTAGATACAGCTGTTGCAGATATCAAAGACATGCTACAACAGTTGTTGACAGTACAAAAGATGCAATCCACTGTTGTTCCATCTCAAGCACCTGCTCCACCACAAGCACCTGCTGCAAATGAGCTCTGGAATCTATTTCAACCTTTTCTCCAAAAACAAAAACAAATGGCTGATCAGCAACATGCAATACATGTACAAGAGCTGAGAAACACAATGGAGTCTAGGTTCAAGAACACACAAACAGACATCAAGGTACTCAAGGCCCACATATTGAAAACCACTGGCACTGCTCCTCCAACTGTTCTCTTCATTGATCAATTACCCCCAGATAATGCCAAAAAGGGGGAGAAAATTAAAGAATGGAAGAAAAAGGGAGTAGATGATGGTCTCTACATAGAACCAGAAATGGAGAATATGACCAAGCAGATACCTTTGCCAGATGGTAGCAAAAAGGTTGATGTTACCCAAAATGCACTTGATGAAGCTATAGCAAGTGTAAAAAGGGACAGAGAGGCAAATGATATGTCAAGGTGGAATAAAGAGAAAAGAGCTTACATGGAGCTGAATGCGCAGGGTTGTTATGGGCTAAAGGATGTTCAAAATCCTGAGCTAAAAAGAAATCCCACTGGAAAAGTGAGGAAACCCAATTCCACACCATCCAGACTCACAAAGCATACTCCTAAACCACCATCCAAAAGCCCCCAACATCAAACCTCCATCCAAACAGCTATTGTAACTCCTGCTGTATCAACTATTGCTGGAACTTCAGAGGTTTCAACATCTGTTATCACTTCAACACACACCACTTTAACACACACCACAACCACTGTCTTACAACCACCATCATTACCACCAAAAACAACATCACCACCATCGCCTCCTGCCAAAAAGCAGAAGACAGCAGATGTTACAACATCTGTTGTAATGACAACAGTGGTTGAAACACTAGTTGTTTCAACAGCTGTTAGTCAATCACAAACCACTGCCATCCAAATCACCACCACTGATCCACCCAAAACATCATCTGCCTCTCCTAAAATAAAAAGGAGAAGGATTTTCATACCAGATGATGATTCACCATCACCACCACCACCACCAACATCTTCAAAATCTCTATCACTTGTTACAATACCAAAGCCGGTTCCTCTCTCATCAGCTCCAGTACAACAAACAATCCATGTCATTACTCCGGCAGGTGTCAAATTTCCTCTAGAACTTGAAGCAGTTAGAGAAGAGATCAAATCCTTCTACTATGAGGATGACCCTGCTAAAAGGAATTTGCCATTAGTTAAAGGATATCCAAGGCCAAACAATATTGAAGAATATTTGAAAGTCAAAGCTAAACAAGCAGATGATATCTCAAAAAGAAATGCACAAGGAAAATCTGATAGAGAAATTCAGCAGAATTACCAATTCTTGCTCACACAAGTCAGATCCTTAGAGCAATTTGCAAAAAATGTATGTCAGCAGATCTCAGAGAGAGCAGATGAAACTTTGAGAAAAGACTACATTGAAAACATCATGACAACCAAGAAGTACAAGGGAGAAAAGCATATGTACAAGGAGTGGACCATTCCTGAGCTTGAAAAAGAAGCAGCAAGGATTCAAGAAATGATAAATAAGAAGTTCAAGCACACTCCTCCAGATTGGTCAAAACACAAAAAGAATATCCCTGACAAAACACTAGAACTGAAGAGAATGAAAGAGGAATTGGTTGCTGCTGATTATGGGTCCAAAAATCAAGTGATGCGATGGAAAGAAGGTAAAGTCAGGGCTACCTACAAAAGTTTGGAGAAATTAAGAAAGAAAGATCCAACTGCTCCACAAAAGCCTGACTATCCTGAGGCAGAGGTCTCAAAAAAGACCATCAAAGCTGCAAATCAGGAGATCCACTGCTCCAGCTGGTGCAACCATCTTTAAAAGAAGGCAACAAAAACAGTTGGGTGCTGAAACCATTCAAGAGCTAATAGAAGGAGATGCCCTTGTAAAAGAAGGGATCAAGAAAATGATTGTAGAAACTCTTGGATTGGATCAACCTGCAAGTACTGCTCAGACAGTCATGAATAGGCCTGCATCTCCAAACACCTCATCCAATAAAAATCTCCCAAGAAACCCACCAGGCTCAAAAGTACTAAAGTAGGAAACTGACAAACAGACCCATGTACTGACTATGTTCAGGTCTAGTGGAGAAGTGAAGAAAATATCAAGGGAACAAGCACTTGGCCTAAGTCTTGAAGATATGCAGGATCTCCTTGATCTTCCACTTGACAGGGATGAAGATGACACAGATGCCCTGGACTTTGAGTTAAAACTTAAAGGTCAGATAAGGGAGCTGTTGATGAGGCAATAAAGTTCCACAATAATGAAGGGTTTTGGCATTATCTGTTCCAGGGGGAGATTGTTGGGATTGAACCCTACCAGAGGAACAGATAATTAAAGCCAAAAATGGATCAAGAACAGTGGATCCAGAATAAGCAGATGTTATGCATATAAGTCTCTCCCCTTGAAAGTGGCTTCAACATCTGCTGACCTCCTATCTACTGATCGTACAAACTGCTAACCTACAAACTGCTGATCAAGTAAAAGCTTGATGAAAGACTAAAGCTCTGATGTTCAATCTACTGCCTTGAGTCAAGCTCTGCTGATCCGGACAAGTACTGCTGGGTTCACATTAGTGGAAGGATGCAGCAGTAGTTTAAATGTCTTAATGTAATGAAATGTAATAACAGTAGTTAGCAAAGCAGAGGTTGTATAGATCAGAGGTTAGAGTTTGTTAGGAGGTTAGATGTCACTTTCATGGTGACGTCAGCTTAGATGCCTCAGTGGTTTGCTTGTGCCTATAAATAGAACAGTGCTCTGTACTGTTCTATTAGCTCTTTGCAAAATCTTCTTCCTGCACAAACAAACACTGTGAGCTCAGGCTGAGGGAGAGTTTGTATTCATACATTGCATTGTAATCGTTATTGAAATAAATTCAATCTTTCGGTTCTTTGTGGAAAATGTGTGATTAAAGCAATTCTCTCGTTTGATTGTGTGCAAAGTTTGTTTCCATCTTAATTCCGCTGCACAACTCATCCATCTTCATTTTAATTCAAACGTAAAACACAATCAAAACTAAACTCAGATCCTAACAATTGGTATCAGAGCTTGGACAGTCAAATTTGATTTAACAATCATTTTAACATAAATAGTTCAGCTCATAATCGTTGATACTGATAGTTTGTTCGTTTGTGTTGAAAAACAGAGCAAGGTTTAATCACCATCAAAGTTGATTAATCAGTGCCTGTAAAACAACCAGGATGACGTCACAATCACAAGATGATAAGAATAACATTGGCTCGCTTTTTAAACCACCCATGCTTAAACGTAATGAATACAACATCTGGGAGAGAAGGATGGGTCACATCCTTGCTCAACAGAACACTGGATGTTGGAGGTCTGTTGTTTTTGGTCCCCATGTTCCTATGGTGCCAAGTGCTGAGGATGCAAAGAAGTTCGTTCCTAAACCAACTAAAAACTATACTGAAACTGATTTTCAAAAGTTCGAACTCGATGCTAAAGCATTTAGCATCATAGCATCTGCATTACCCAATGAGATCTATGTTGGACTGTTACTTTTCTGTCACACCCCGACCACGTAGAACATACAAAACGTGGCGGAAATGTCGGGGAGTGTTGTAACAGAATTAATCGTGTCAAATCCATGGCAATTGAAGTTTTGTTTTATTGCTTAAAAGTGTTACAACGTCTTAACAAACAAAGAAATACAACATAATTAACTAGTCTTGCATCTTTTATTGTCACTAAAGCCCAAGTCTGCCTATGTGTATCTTGATCATCTTATGCAACAGCTCCTGAAAAACACATGTGAAAATAGGTACGTCAGCATAAAAATGCCTGTGAGATACATAGGTTTTTGTGAAAATAGGTTTCATGACTTATGTTTGAGAAAATGTTTAGTCATGAACCTTGTAATTTGCTTTGTTTTTTAAATCGTTTGAAAAACGATAAGTTCAGATAATATGTATAAATAAGAGAATAATGTATGGTTAAATGAATAACCATTGTAAAATGAGTTTGTATAAGATAAGTTGTTTGGAAATCAATGTCTTCTGAAAAGTATGTTATTTGTATAAAATGTTATATGTCTTAAACTGAAATGATTCAAATAACGCTACAATATGTAATACCATACAAACACTTATATATAGGAAGTACCAGCGGCGTATCCACCATGCTTGTATCATATTACACACGCATCGCTACTTAATCACTTAATCAAACCAAAACACCAAAGTAATGTTTAACAGTTGTAGAAATGTTTATGTATGGTCAAAGACGGTTCACACGGTCCATAGATACAAACGGTTCACAGATACAAACGGTTCACAGATACAAACGGTTCACAGATACAAACGGTTCACAGATACAAACGGTTCACAGATACAAACGGTTCACATATACAAACGGTTCATAGATACAAACGGTTCACAGATACAAACGGTTCACGGATACAAATGATTATTAACGGTTCAAAATGTAATATAATGTGTTCATATACTGGATGAGCATATGCAACAAATTGTAATGTAAAACAATGTACTAAGTAATGCACACAATGGGCACACCTAGCATGAAATGTAATGAAATCATGTACTATAATGTACTAATGAACATAGCATGTATACGATGTGTAAACAGGAAAGCATGAAGGTAACAAGTAGGCACATGTGTTCCACCCCAAAACAGTTTGGAAAACAGTAAAAGAGGGGTCTATGTACTCACTTGAGATTGCTCAGAAGTCCTTGAGTAACAACCAAACAATGCTAGAGATCGCGGATATCAAACGGCACCTAATATAGGTAACTATGTTAATTAACCGGACCTAGATCGGAAGATCGGGTAGCATTAGGGTTTGTAAACCAAGCGAGTGTAGAGACTCGTGTCATTTGGTTTAACAAAGCCTACATACTAATTGAAACCTAACATAATTGTATACGACCCATTACGACCCGTTTAGGAAGCTTATGCTACTTTAACGCGTCGTGCGCGTGAAACGCGTTCGGACCGCCTAACTAGTTCTACGACAAGTGTTATATGCCTAAACATGTTACATAATCAGTTATGTGACAAAAGTTTAGGTTACATATGCTTAATTACCAATTATACATGAAAAGGGTATTCTGATAATTTACCTAAGGCATATAAACTACCTATCATACAACTACTTAAACGATGTGACCATAGGGTATAACCTCGGAAGGTTATTCCCTACCTACTATGGTCACCTAATATGTTTGGTCGGATCCTAATGATCGACCAAATGGGTCGGGTTCGAGGTATAAGCGATTTATTAGATCGCTTACCCTACGACCCTAAACAACGTGGAAATCAGTAGGCATAGTCCCAAGGGACTATAACCAACGTGATTACACTCACGTTGCGAAGTTCAGACGAACTTCGCATTGACCATTACTGGTCAACGCTGAAAGTCAAACAAAGTTTGACTTTCTGACTCGAAAAGCAATAAAATAAGGAAAAGAACGAAAGAATACATACGAAGGGTCCCCGAATGCTAATCCCGATCCAAGAACTCAGGTATGAAACAAAGGTTTCAACTTAGAGCTCTCAAATCAGAATTCTTGTAAGAAATGAGGTTGGGGTGATGGGGTATTTATAGTATTCGGAGAACCGTTAAGATCGTTTGTTGTAAAACGTGCCATGATCCAAGGCGTACACTTGTCGGAACCTTATGGTGGCTGAAATTAGGTTCTTATCCGCTGACTAGACGATTGAGAATGTGTGGTTGAGAATCAAACAGCTGGGACCCACTATTAAAAACATGGAATCTGGTCCAGAAGGGGGCTCGCGTGACGCTATGGCCCGTCGCGTCACGCTAGGCCCCTGTTTTGGCAGATTTTACAGAAATGGTCCCTGCACCTTGTTTAAGCGATTTTCGATGCGTTTGAACCCCGTTAACCTCATTTCAAGGATCTAAAATGAAGTTAAGGTATGGGGAACTCAAAATATGCTCAAAAATATCTAGGATGTCGGTTCGTTTGGCTGTACGATCGCGATGTTCGCTTAATTACGACGGAATGCGCATAAGCGCGAAAAACGAACCAAATGACGCGACGAATGGATTTTTCTTATGGCGAACACTAAAATATAATATAGTCATGCTCACATAAATTTTTGGATGTCCGGATGTATTCAGAACGTAAGTTATGCGTAAAAATGCAAACTTGTGCACTTTTTGACGCTTTTAGTCCCTGAATGACACAAAAGTTTATTTTAGCATACCGAACACCTCAAAGCTTATTTCTAAGCTACGTAAAGGATATTTATGGTATGTTTAACTTATGGTCATGTTCCGGAATGTCTGTTACAGTTCAAATTGGCATACTTTCGCAGTTTGTCAACTTTAGTCCCTGTAAGCGATTTAACTTGTTTTTGCCATACCACAGCCTTCAAAACTTATTTCTAAGTTATGTAAAGGTTATTTAAGGTACGTTAAGCCTATTTCACTATTCCGGAGTGTTCGTTGGATTAAACTGGTTATATTTACGCATCAGTGCGCGTATAACCTTCCAGAAAGCGATATAGTGTTTGAAATCGAACAAGAATTGATATGTGCAAAAGATACACATATTTATACAAGTCCAAAGTATGAAATACAATATTTCATTGGTTTGGCATTTGTTTGATGGTTGAAATGACACAGGTGTTACAGTCTCCCCTACTTTAGGAAATTTCGTCCCGAAATTAATTCGTAGGAGTCTATTTGTGACTTTGTGTCAGATAACCACCAGAGATATGTAAAGCATAATCCTGTCATTTCCTTAACGGACATTCTTCAGAACGAAAATGAACAAACGGAGTCATTTTCCTCAACGAGTATTCTTCAGAAGCGGAAATGAAGGAATAAACAAACGGGGATTCATTTCCTTAACGGAAAATCTTCAGAAACGAAAATGAACAAACGGAGTCATTTTCAACAGATGCTTCCTCAGATTCGGAAATGAAAATGATAGACAAACGGATATTCATTTCCTCAACGGGCAAATCTTCAGAAACGAAAATGAACAAACGGAGTCATTTTCAACGGTTGCTTCCTCAGAAACGGAAATGAAAAAGGTAGACAAACGGATATTCATTTCCTCAACGGATAATCTTCAGAAACGAAAATGAACTAACGGAGTCATTTTCAACGGTTGTTTCCTCAGGTTCGGAAATGAAGGATTAAACAACAGATATTCATTTCCTCAACGGATAATCTTCAGAAACGAAAATGAACTAACGGAGTCATTTTCAACGGTTGTTTCCTCAGGTTCGGAAATGAAGGATTAAATAAACGGATATTCATTTCCCTCGACGGATACTCTTCAGAACGAAAATGCACAAACGGAGTCATTTTCCTCAACGGGTATTCTTCAGAATTGGAAATGAAGGATAAACGGATATTCATTTCCTCAACGGATATTCTTCAGAAGTGAAAAATGAATAGCTAGTTCATTTTTTTCCTCAACGGATACTTCATCAGAATTGGAAATGAATAGGGTTAACTTCTAGGTACATGACAAAGCTCGCTGTGGTTTCTGTGCACTAAATTCCATAATTATATATGCATCCATAATTACGTAATTCCTTGCATAGTCCGCACAGTTTGTCTTGTAATGTTCATAAGCACATAATCACATAGTTGTTTAATTGTTATCATCTTGTTATTGATTGCTATTAACTCGGCACCTCGTACTTCGTTTCTCTTGGAAGAAACGGGTACTTAGGATTTTCGTGAAAAACGCAAGAGATCGTATAATGGAAGAAATTTGGGGGTAGTCTGTTCTTCAAGGAATGCGGTTCCTTGATTGTCGGTATTGTAGGAGATATGTTGTTTATACATTCAATCACATAAATACATTGCAATGTAAATAAAAGATTTATTTATAAACAACGATAACAACTGTTTCTTGGATCTTGACAACAAAAGAAAATAATACTTAAGACGTGATTATTTCTAAACGATGTTGTCTTCTGGTTGATCATATGCTCATCCTTGCGCTGGATTTGCATTAGCAAGCCTTGGGCAATTCCTACGAAAATGGCCCATCTCGCCACAATTGTAGCAAGATCCCTGTGGGAAACGAGCTTGAGCAGGATTGTTGTCAGCTTGATTTGGTGCAGCTGCGGTTGGGCAAACCCTAGCTGTATGACCTATAAGTCCGCAAACTTGGCATGTGCGGCACTTCACCCCAACATGATGATGTAGGCCACATTGGTTGCACAAAGGTGCAGTTCCATTGTAGGGTTTCCTGGCAGGGGGTTGAGCTGGTTGGTTGAGGACGGCTTGATCATTGTGAGCGGCCACAGCGTAGTTCTGATAAGCCTTTCGCTTCTTTGACCTCTTAGGGGATCCAGTCTGTTCATCCATGATCTTTGATTCCTCGATTGGTTTTGATTCTTCGACCGGCTTCTTGTCACCTTTTCGGAAAAGTTTACCTTTCCTGATCTTTGATTCAGTCAAGGTTGCAGATAGCTCAATGGCCTGTCTAACTGTAGTAGGGTTGCTACCAGTCAAAATGTCTTGTATTGAATCAGGGAGGCCATCAATGTACTTTTCGATTGCCTTATCCAAAGGCGTGACCATGTTTGGGCATAACAGACTTAACTCCTCGTAACGGTCCGTGTAGGCTCTATGCTCACCGCTGTCTTGCTCCAGATTGTCGAATTCCCTTTCCAAAGCCCTGATCTCGTGTCGAGGACAGAATTCCTTCATCATAAGGGCCCTAAGTTCAGCCCATGTCTGTGCTAGAGCAACCTCTGCACCACGATCTCTCATAACCCCGTTCCACCACGTAAGGGCTCTCTTCTGGAACACACTCGAAGCAAACTCGACCTTGCGATTGTCAGGACACTGCACGTGGCGGAAAGTATTCTCAATGCTCTCGAACCATTGAAGAAGCCCAGTCGCTCCCTCAGAACCACTAAACTTGAGTGGTTTCGCCGAGTTAAAACTCTTGAAATTGCATGGACCATTGTTGTTGTTGTTGGCTTGATTCCATTGAGCAAAGAGGTTTGGGAATTGAGCAGCCATTTGCTGCGCAATGATTTCTGCCAGTTCGGCAGTCGCTATCTGGTTTTCGCGTCGAGGAGGCATTCTAAAAGAGGAAACATGAAAGGAAACGAGTGAAAGAATTAGACGAAAAGAATGGGATGAAACAAATCTGATGAAAGCAAGGATAGTGGTCATTTGTTTGTTACTACAAAGCAACAAACGACCTCGGTGAATAATCAAAGTAAATAGGTCAAAAATAATGTATCGCGAAGACATGCTCGCCTATAAGTGAACACTCATCCCAAGAATTCCCAGGTAAGCACAACTGGTCTCGCGTCTGGTTGAGATGTATACGAAGTGCTTGCCTAGACAGAAAACCCAGAATACAGGCGTTCACCCTTCCAGTTTGCACGTGTTCACATTATTTAAAGCCCAAAACCTTGACGAGATTTTGAAAACTCAAAGGGGTTCAAAACCTTATAACAGAGGGTTCAAAACCTTACAATAGAAGGTTCAAAACCTAGTAATCAATCATCCTAGAACAGATGATTAGTTTTCAAAGCGGTTTCGAAAATTATGTTCCTGTTGTGGTCGTCGCCTAAGGATAGGTGACGGTATCGTTTTATGACTAAACGCAAGTAAACTCGCGTTAGGGTCCTAGAAAGGTTATAGACTAGGTCAAAGCATTACTAATAACCTAATTCCCTATAACCATTGGCTCTGATACCACTTTTCTGTCACACCCCGACCACGTAGAACATACAAAACGTGGCGGAAATGTCGGGGAGTGTTGTAACATAATTAATCGTGTCAAATCCATGGCAATTGAAGTTTCGTTTTATTGCTTAAAAGTGTTACAACGTCTTAACAAACAAAGAAATACAACATAATTAACTAGTCTTGCATCTTTTATTGTCACTAAAGCCCAAGTCTGCCTATGTGTATCTTGATCATCTTATGCAACAGCTCCTGAAAAACACATGTGAAAATAGGTACGTCAGCATAAAAATGCCTGTGAGATACATAGGTTTTTGTGAAAATAGGTTTCATGACTTATGTTTGAGAAAATGGTTAGTCATGAACCTTGTAATTTGCTTGGTTTTGTAAATCGTTTGAAAAACGATAAGTTCAGATAATATGTATAAATAAGAGAATAATGTATGGTTAAATGAATAACCATTGTAAAATGAGTTTGTATAAGATAAGTTGTTTGGAAATCAATGTCTTCTGAAAAGTATGTTATTTGTATAAAATGTTATATGTCTCAAACTGAAATGATTCAAATAACGCTACAATATGTAATACCATACAAACACTTATATATAGGAAGTACCAGCGGCGTATCCACCATGCTTGTATCATATTACACACGCATCGCTACTTAATCACTTAATCAAACCAAAACACCAAAGTAATGTTTAACAGTTGTAGAAATGTTTATGTATGGTCAAAGACGGTTCACACGGTCCATAGATACAAACGGTTCACAGATACAAACGGTTCACAGATATAAACGGTTCACAGATACAAACGGTTCACAGATACAAACGGTTCATAGATACAAATGGTTCACAGATACAAACGGTTCACGGATACAAATGATTATTAACGGTTCAAAATGTAATATAATGTGTTCATATACTAGATGAGCATATGCAACAAATTGTAATGTAAAACAATGTACTAAGTAATGCACACAATGGGCACACCTAGCATGAAATGTAATGAAATCATGTACTATAATGTACTAATGAACATAGCATGTATACGATGTGTAAACAGGAAAGCATGAAGGTAACAAGTAGGCACATGTGTTCCACCCCAAAACAGTTTGGAAAACAGTAAAAGAGGGGTCTATGTACTCACTTGAGATTGCTCAGAAGTCCTTGAGTAACAACCAAACAATGCTAGAGATCGCGGATATCAAACGGCACCTAATATAGGTAACTATGTTAATTAACCGGACCTAGATCGGAAGATCGGGTAGCATTAGGGTTTGTAAACCAAACGAGTGTAGAGACTCGTGTCATTTGGTTTAACAAAGCCTACATACTAATTGAAACCTAACATAATTGTATACGACCCATTACGACCCGTTTAGGAAGCTTATGCTACTTTAACGCGTCGTGCGCGTGAAACGCGTTCGGACCGCCTAACTAGTTCTACGACAAGTGTTATATGCCTAAACATGTTACATAATCTGTTATGTGACAAAATTTTAGGTTACATATGCTTAATTACCAATTATACATGAAAAGGGTATTCTGGTAATTTACCTAAGGCATATAAACTACCTATCATACAACTACTTAAACGATGTGACCATAGGGTATAACCTCGGAAGGTTATTCCCTACCTACTATGGTCACCTAATATGTTTGGTCGGATCCTAATGATCGACCAAATGGGTCGGGTTCGAGGTATAAGCGATTTATTAGATCGCTTACCCTACGACCCTAAACAACGTGGAAATCAGTAGGCATAGTCCCAAGGGACTATAACCAACGTGATTACACTCACGTTGCGAAGTTCAGACGAACTTCGCATTGACCATTACTGGTCAACGCTGAATTTGTTTGACTTTCTGACTCGAAAAGCAATAAAATAAGGAAAAGAACGAAAGAATACATACGAAGGGTCCCCGAATGCTAATCCCGATCCAAGAACTCAGGTATGAAACAAAGGTTTCAACTTAGAGCTCTCAAATCAGAATTCTTGTAAGAAATGAGGTTGGGGTGATGGGGTATTTATAGTATTCGGAGAACCGTTAAGATCGTTTGTTGTAAAACGTGCCATGATCCAAGGCGTACACTTGTCGGAACCTTATGGTGGCTGAAATTAGGTTCTTATCCGCTGACTAGACGATTGAGAATGTGTGGTTGAGAATCAAACAGCTGGGACCCACTATTAAAAACATGGAATCTGGTCCAGAAGGGGGCTCGCGTGACGCTAAGGCCCGTCGCGTCACGCTAGGCCCCTGTTTTGGCAGATTTTACAGAAATGGTCCCTGCACCTTGTTTAAGCGATTTTCGATGCGTTTGAACCCCGTTAACCTCATTTCAAGGATCTAAAATGAAGTTAAGGTATGGGGAACTCAAAATATGCTCAAAAATATCTAGGATGTCGGTTCGTTTGGCCGTACGATCGCGATGTTCGCTTAATTACGACGGAATGCGCATAAGCGCGAAAAACGAACCAAATGACGCGACGAATGGATTTTTCTTATGGCGAACACTAAAATATAATATAGTCATGCTCACATAAATTTTTGGATGTCCGGATGTATTCAGAACGTAAGTTATGCGTAAAAATGCAAACTTGTGCACTTTTTGACGCTTTTAGTCCCTGAATGACACAAAAGTTTATTTTAGCATACCGAACACCTCAAAGCTTATTTCTAAGCTACGTAAAGGATATTTATGGTATGTTTAACTTATGGTCATGTTCCGGAATGTCTGTTACAGTTCAAATTGGCATACTTTCGCAGTTTGTCAACTTTAGTCCCTGTAAGCGATTTAACTTGTTGTTGCCATACCACAGCCTTCAAAACTTATTTCTAAGTTATGTAAAGGTTATTTAAGGTACGTTAAGCCTATTTCACTATTCCGGAGTGTTCGTTGGATTAAACTGGTTATATTTACGCATCAGTGCGCGTATAACCTTCCAGAAAGCGATATAGTGTTTGAAATCGAACAAGAATTGATATGTGCAAAAGATACACATATTTATACAAGTCCAAAGTATGAAATACAATATTTCATTGGTTTGGCATTTGTTTGATGGTTGAAATGACACAGGTGTTACAGTCTCCCCTACTTTAGGAAATTTCGTCCCGAAATTAATTCGTAGGAGTCTATTTGTGACTTTGTGTCAGATAACCACCAGAGATATGTAAAGCATAATCCTGTCATTTCCTTAACGGACATTCTTCAGAACGAAAATGAACAAACGGAGTCATTTTCCTCAACGAGTATTCTTCAGAAGCGGAAATGAAGGAATAAACAAACGGGGATTCATTTCCTTAACAGAAAATCTTCAGAAACGAAAATGAACAAACGGAGTCATTTTCAACAGATGCTTCCTCAGATTCGGAAATGAAAATGATAGACAAACGGATATTCATTTCCTCAACGGGCAAATCTTCAGAAACGAAAATGAACAAACGGAGTCATTTTCAACGGTTGCTTCCTCAGAAACGGAAATGAAAAAGGTAGACAAACGGATATTCATTTCCTCAACGGATAATCTTCAGAAACGAAAATGAACTAACGGAGTCATTTTCAACGGTTGTTTCCTCAGGTTCGGAAATGAAGGATTAAACAACGGATATTCATTTCCTCAACGGATAATCTTCAGAAACGAAAATGAACTAACGGAGTCATTTTCAACGGTTGTTTCCTCAGGTTCGGAAATGAAGGATTAAATAAACGGATATTCATTTCCCTCGACGGATACTCTTCAGAACGAAAATGCACAAACGGAGTCATTTTCCTCAACGGGTATTCTTCAGAATTGGAAATGAAGGATAAACGGATATTCATTTCCTCAACGGATATTCTTCAGAAGTGAAAAATGAATAGCTAGTTCATTTTTTTTCCTCAACGGATACTTCATCAGAATTGGAAATGCAATAGGCTAGGTCATTTTGCTAGGGAATGCAGGAGTCAAACTACTGGTCCTATAATCACTCATCCCAGCTCAAACCCTAGACCACAAAATCAAAGCACTGTTCACTATACCCAATATACCCCTGCAGCCCATGTTAACACTGCTCACTATGCTGCAACCCCTGTGCCTGTGCATTATGTCGAAACCACTGTTCCACAAATTCAGTATGTTCAAACCCCTGTCCCTCAGGCACAAGTGCAACCTGTTGCACCTCAAACAGCTGCTCCAGCAGTGATACAACCAGATCAGCAAAGCTTCTTCACTCAAGGCTTTGTTGACTGGAGCAGCATGCCTGATGAGCTTGGTGATGAAAATTTTGCACTCTATGCTTTTAATGAACCTTCTAATGATGAATTTTGTTTGATGGCATTAGAGTCAATACCAGAGGGGACGAAAACTGAAGGTGAACAGCTAAGTGCTGAAACAGTGGATGAGGTGACTGAAGCAGTGGTTACTGCAGTTGCTGGTGAACTGCTGCTGGGAGAAAATTTAGAAACCCTGATTGAACCACTGACAGACCCCTGGTCCAAAGAAGACAAGGAAGAAGAAGAAGAAGAAGAAAAGAGAGCAGGTGAGAAAGAAGTAACAGCTGATGATGAAGAAAATCATCAATGTGATTGTGCCATGATGGCTGCTGCCAAGGTATCACCTCAAGTTCTTGAGAAACTGTGTTCAGACAAGTGCATTATTGCATTTGCTAACATCAAAGAGGTAAATGAAAACCTTAGGGATAAAATCTTAACTGATGAAGTCAAATTTCACAAGTCATTAAAAGAGCTTAGAAACAAATTGGCTGAAAAGGATAAAGAGATCAGCAGTCTCAAAGAAGAGCAAAGCATAACCAAAACTCAACTCCAAACTATGGTAGAAAAATACCAAGTTTGCAAAAAAGGAGTTAGAGTCCACCCAAATCACATGTGAAAAATGGGTGGAATCCTGCAAAGGATATGAGGTAATGCTTGAAAAACATATTAAAAGCAATGTGAAATTTGGTGTTGGTTATAGAAAATATGATGATGAAAACACTGCTTTTGAAAAATCTGTTCAAACCACTGATGTAACCACTGAATTCATCCCCACAAACAAGAATGGCCAAGAAGTGAAAATCACTGATAAACTTGGGAACAAAATCACACTTGACAGACTAATGGGATCCTCTACTTTTGAGGAGATTGAGAAATACCAGTTTAAACCCACTTGGTCTGATGAGTGTGACATTCTTGAAAATTTCAAGCCCATGGACTTCACAACCACTGATGGTGTTAATGCTCCAAAAGCAAAAGTCATTCCTCTTAAGGACATCCCAACAGAGGTTAAAAACTCTGTTGCAAAGGAGTCTGAAAAGAGAAAGAAGAGAGAAAAGATCAATAACTTGTTTTGTGAATTTTGTGAAAAGAGAAACCATCTAACAAAAGACTGTTTTCATCTAAAAGCATATGATCTAAACAAAACAAGTGTCATTGTTCCTGCTAAAAGCTGCACCATCTGTGGTAAAACAAACCACAAAACTCAAACATGTGTGTATCTCAAAAACTTTGATGTTAAAAAGAATGAATACACTGCTAAAACATCCTTGAGTCCATCAACATCATCTGTCAAATTCACCATGAACCAACCGCTGTTTGTGCCAGTTCAAACAGCTGTCACAAAATAGCTGAACCAAACATCTGTCAAAAGAGATGTTCAGGTTACTGATGCATCCCCTGCCAACCAGTTCAGAAAAGGCAAGGAACAATCATCTTACCAAAGGATTCCACACGTTTATGAGACCTACAAAAGGCCCTCTAAACCCAGAGTGACAGGCATCCTTTTGGGTACCAACAGGTGATTGGGCAAAACCCACAACAGTGGTTAGAAAGAAACAGTCCTAAAACTGTCCAAACCCCTGACCTAACCATTGTCCATCAATCTGCACCCATCTCAGACACTGTTGAGACCCCATCCAAAGCCTTATTGGCTTTGGAAACCCTAATGAACTAATCCTTTTACTTCATGTGTAGGGAGCTTCTGCATGCTTAGATAGCCTTTGGTATGTAGATAGTGGAGGCTCCAGGCACATGACAGGATGTAAAGCCCTACTTAAAGATTTCAAAATTCATGGAGGGGGTGATATATCCTTTGGGAATAATAGTAAAGGGAAAGTTCTGGGGTCTGGAACTGTGCAGTTTGGAAATGTAAAATTTGAACATGTCAATCTAATAGACAATCTGAAATTTAACCTCCTGAGTGTTTCACAAATGAGTGATAAGGGGTATGGGTCATTCTTCACAAAGGAGTGTTGTAGGATTGTTGGACCAGAAATGGTTTAAAAGATTGAAGCAATAATAAAAACTGGGAAACAAACCTTGTTGCTCAAAGAAGTGGCAATGTTTATGTTGTTGATATGTCAAAAGAGTGTCCCAGAGCTGATGCATGTCTGTTCTCAGCTGCCTCTAACAAAGAGACAGAACTTTGGCACAGGTGACTGGGGCACACAAATCTCAAGACAATCACTGAAATTTCAAAAAATGGCCTTGTAAGAGGCTTGCCACAAAAACTGTTTTCTTGTCCTGAGCATTGTGTTTCCTGTTTAAAAGGAAAACAACATAAAAGCTACTTTAAGTCCATTGAAGAGTCCAAAACAACCCAGTGTTTGCAAATGCTGCACATGGATTTGTTTGGCCCAGTTCAAGTCATGAGTCTCAAAAAGAAGAGATATTGTTTGGTTATTATTGATGACTTCTCTAGGTTTGCATGGACTTTCTTTTTACACTCAAAAGATGAGACTGCAGGCATTTTGCAAGACTTTGTGACTCAGGTTGAAAAGCAATTTGACATTCCAGTAAAAGTCTTCAGGAGTGACAATGGCACAGAATTCAAAAATAAGGAGTTGGATACCTTCTGTGTGAAGAAAGGAATTGTAAGGCAGTACAACATCCTTAGAACACTAGATCAAAATGGGGTAGTTGAAAGAAAGAACAGAACTTTGATTGAGGCTGCCAGAACCATGCTTGCTGATTCAGGTTTGCCATTAACTTTTTGGGCGGAGGCAGTAAACACTGCTTGCTATGTCCAAAACAGAGTTTTAATAAACCCCAGGCACAAAAAGACTGCTTATGAAATTCTGTATAAAATCAAACCACTGATCTCATATTTCAAAGTATTTGGCTGCCCATGCTTTATTTTGAATTTAAAAGATTCCATCTCAAAATTTGCAGCCAAAGTAGATTGTGGTTATTACTTGGGATACTCAACCACTGCCAAGGCCTACAAAGTGTTTAATACACGGACCAAAGCAGTGGAGGAGACCTTGAATGTAAAGTTCAATGAACTTTCATCAATGAAAATCCCAGTAAATCCTGCAGATTTGTTTGATCTTGATAAATTCAATTTTGAAAACACTGCTGTCAAGACTAACAGTGCAGGTCCATCAGAGGATTCGTCACCAGACTATGGGTATAAGATCATCATTCCTCAACAAAAGTCTGCCACAATGGGAAAAGCATCAGTTGTACAAAACAGCTGTTAAAGCTCAACCACTGCTACCTCAACAGTTGTTGACCAAAGTAGCCCATCAACCACTGCTTTCACATCATCAAACATTGCTGACAAAAGTCCCCAAACAGTGGATAAAAGTCAGCATGTGTCCACACCATTACCTCCTATTCCACAACCTTTTGAAGCCACTGCTGGATCATCAAAGTCACCAGCAGTGGTTAGCTCAGATGATACATATTTGCAGCCTTCACCAACAAATGCCATCATACCATACCAAGGAGACTTAATCTTCTTGAGATCTCATCCACCTGATGAAATCATTGGCAACATCAATTAAGGGGTACTCACAAGAAGCCAAACCCAAAACATTTGTCTTTTTGCTGGTTTTTTATCACTCCATCAGCCAGTCAAGTACCAAGAGGCACTGAAAGACAACAGCTGGGTAGAAGCCATGCAAGAGGAGCTCCAACAGTTTAAAAGACAACAAGTATGGGAGCTTATACCACTGCCAAAAGATATAAGTCCCATCGGCACAAAGTGGGTCTTCAAAAACAAAACTGATGAGCTCTGCCAAAAGATGTAAGTCCCATCGGCACAAAGTGGGTCTTCAAAAACAAAACTGATGAAAGGGGCATTGTTGTCAAGAATGAAGCCAGGCTTGTGGTTCAAGGTTACAGACAGGAAGAGGGGATTGATTATGATGAAACATTTGGCCCTGTAGCAAGATTGGAAGCTATAAGACTGTTCCTGGCCTTTGCTGTCAACCACAACATGAAGGTGTTCCAAATGGATATCAAAAGTGCTTTCCTCTATGGTACAATTCAAGAAGAGGTGTATGCCTGTCAACCTCCAGGTTTTGAGGATCCATTTTATCCAGATCATGTCTACAGGCTAAACAAAGCCTTGTATGGCCTGAAACAAGCACCTAGGGCCTGGTATGAAACTCTTTCCACCTTTCTACTCTCAAATGGTTTCAAAAGAGGTACCATTGATAAAACACTGTTTCTAAAATGGAGAGGAAAGGATTTAATGATTGTCCAAATTTATGTGGATGACATTATTTTTGAAAGCACGTGTAACAAAATGTGTGAAGAGTTTAGGGTACTCATGACAGCTGAGTTTGAAATGAGTGCAATGGGTGAGCTGCAATGCTTTATTGGTCTCCAAGTTCAGCAAATGTAAAATGGAACTTTCATTCATCAAAGCAAATATGCTAAAGAACTTTTAAATAAATTTGATATGAATGATTGTAAACCATGCAGCACACCCATGGCAACAAATAAGCTTGTCATGTCTGATGAAAAGGATGAGCTGATTGACCAAACACTTTATAGAAGCATGATTGGGTCTTTACTGTACCTAACTGCATCTAGACCAGACATCATGTTTGCAACATGTGTCTGTGCAAAAAGTCAATCAGCTCCCAGAAAATCAAACCTCATTGCTGTAAAAAGGATCTTCAGATACATAAAAGGTGCTCCCACACTTGGTATCTGGTATCCAGCTAATGGGAATATCAAGCTTTCAGGCTTTTCAGACAGTGACTTTGCTGGATGTAACACCACAAGGAAGTCTACTTCAGGGGGGTGCCAGTTTCTAGGCGATTGCTTGGTCTCTTGGCAAAGCAAAAAGCAAGCAGCTGTTTCAACATCCATTGCTGAAGTTGAATACATTGCTGTTGCAAGCTGTACAGCCCAACTCCTGTGGCTTCAAAATCAGTTGCTGGATTTTGGTATCACTGCCTTAAAGACACCTCTCATGTTGGATAGCCAGGCAGCAGAAAATATTATCAAAAATATAGTTTCCCATTCAACCACCAAACACATCGACATCAGACATCACTTTGTGAGGGTTTGCTATGAAAAATGTTTGATTTCTCTGCATCATGTTCCAACTAAAGACCAGCTGGCAGATGTGCTCACAAAAGCATTAGATACATCTACCTTTGAAAGCTTGGTCTCTAGGATTGGCATGCTAAACATGGAATAACAACCAAAATCTTGTTTTTCTATGGATAAAAGCATTAAAATGTTTTCAGAAAATCAAAAATCCATCCTTAAAAAATAGCCAAAAATGAAGTTTTCATTAAAATCCTTAAAAGTCTGCCATAACCACTACTTGTTCAAAAGTCTGCTCTACTTCAAAGTCTGTCCACTACTGAAAGCCATCCCATGTTTTCTCATTTCCTTGATAAACACTATTGTTCAAAAGCAGTGTCTTATCCACTGATATGCTATCCACTGATAGTGAAAATCATCCACTGCTTCCATTTGTTACCGTTGTAACCACTGCCTTCATCAGTAACTTTCATAAAAGTATTGTCCTTCATTTCATCAGAGGTTGGCATGTGGGCAGTACATAGTGGTCAGATCTTTTGTAACCGCTGCCACGTCAGCATTCACTTTTTCTCTATAAAACCCCCATTCAAAACCCAAAACAAGGTTTTACTGTCGAATTGAATTCTTAAAAATTCTCTTCTCAAAGCAGTTTTTCTTCAAATTCCTTCACAACTTTCTTCGATCATCATCTCCAAAATGACTAAATCGAAGTCATCTGCAAAACCCACTTCCAAATCATCATCAAAAGAAGCCTCTCAAAAGGCAAAACCCACTGAAATTCCACACAAACCGTCTCATAACCTTCTGAGTCTTCTCACAAAACCCGGTACCACTGATATTTTCGACTCCATCATAGATATCATGTCTGCATCAAAGTATAAAACTTTGTTAACAGCAGATGCACCAATTTACTTGGCGACCCAAAGAGAGTTCTGGAAGAATGTAACCCTTGACAAACAAGGTGAAACTGTCATAGCCATTAACTCTTCTCTACAGGATAAAGCTGTCAAAATTACACCACAATCCATCTCGGAGGTCTTTCAACTCGATGATTAGGAAGGTACAATTTCTTTTCCCAAAAATGAGTTAAAAAATGATTTTCTGGAAAGAGGGTATAATGCAGAAGTCAAAAAGGACACCTTACAAAAAGGTTTCTTCCCTTCTGCAACAAGATTTTTATTTCATACCCTCCTAATGTGTGTGTCAAACAAAACAACTGCTTTCAATGAAATACCATTAAAAATTCAAAACCTGGGATTTGCTATTTTTCAAGGAGAAAACTTTAATTATTCTCGGGAAATTTTTAATGATCTTGTTAAAAATGTTGAAACAAAGGCATTCTTACTATTTCCAAGATTTCTAAGTTATTATTTTGAAAAGAAACTTGGTAAGAATGATCCTTCTGCAATAAAACAAGGTGAATCTCTTCAAATGCATAGCTTAACTGCTGAAACTTTTACAAGAATGTCAACACCTTGCAAAACACAAGCAGAGGTGCCTGAGGAGAATTTAGCAGCTACCACTGGTCCTCAGGTATCTGCTGCTGAGCCCACTGCTCAAGGTGGTCAAAGTAGCAAAACAACTGCTTTGAAACCCACACCTTTAATCACCAAAAAGCCAAACAAAAAGAAAACTCAAACCCCCCCCCCCCAAACCTATCAAAAAGGCAACTCTGGAGGATGAGATACCAGAGCAACTGCCTGTGACAAAAAAAATTCACAAGAAACCACTGCTGCTTCTTCCTCACAGCAGTTGGTACAAATATCTCAACCCATAACTGAAACTCCTCCTGCTTCTTCTCAAAAAGAACAGGTTATACACATAGGGACACCACAATATGATGCTCTGGAATCACTTGTTTCCATCATCCACAGCCCAATGCCCGGGGCAAATTCTCTTCTTACACCAAACCTCACATCCACAATTCCCCCACCAACTAAACTTTTGTTGGATGCAATTGATTTGGACCGGGCACAAACCAGTCCTTCTCAATCACCCATCAATGAGAACATGCCTCAACAAATGACTGGGTCTGATGTATCAATCTTTGCTAACCCACCAACACAACCTGAGGAGGTTACACCCCTTGAGTTACAAGTAACTCTTGGTGGTAATCCAAGTGAAACAGCCACTACAAGTGTTGAACCCACTGGTTTGCATTTGGACAGTGGTTACATTAATAAGACTTCCTTGGAGGCAATTCTTTCCATAGCACCTCTGACATCCACCAGTGGATTTGTTTTGACCACTGGCAACATCAAAAGGTTGTCAAGTGTTGAAGGAAGAAGACCCCAGTACCAAGAAAAAGGGGCATCAGTGGTTAATGTTTGGAGTACACTCCCTACCTCAACCACTGATAAAACCACTACTAGTGGGAAATCAGATGATCCCATTAAATTGGGTGATGGTTTAAAATATCTGGATTTGACGGAACGAGTTGACAAACTAGATACAACTGTTGCAGATATCAAAGACATGCTACAACAGTTGTTGACAGTACAAAAGATGCAATCCACTGTTGTTCCATCTCAAGCACCTGCTCCACCACAAGCACCTGCTGCAAATGAGCTCTGGAATCTATTTCAACCTTTTCTCCAAAAACAAAAACAAATGGCTGATCAGCAACATGCAATACATGTACAAGAGCTGAGAAACACAATGGAGTCTAGGTTCAAGAACACACAAGCAGACATCAAGGCACTCAAGGCCCACATATTGAAAACCACTGGCACTGCTCCTCCAACTGTTCTCTTCATTGATCAATTACCCCTAGATAATGCCAAAAAGGGGGAGAAAATTAAAGAATGGAAGAAAAAGGGAGTAGATGATGGTCTCTACATAGAACCAGAAATGGAGAATATGACCAAGCAGATACCTTTTCCAGATGGTAGCAAAAAGGTTGATGTTACCCAAAATGCACTTGATGAAGCTATAGCAAGTGTAAAAAGGGACAGAGAGGCAAATGATATGTCAAGGTGGAATAAAGAGAAAAGAGCTTACATGGAGCTGAATGCGCAGGGTTGTTATGGGCTAAAGGATGTTCAAAATCCTGAGCTAAAAAGAAATCCCACTAGAAAAGTGAGGAAACCCAAGTACACACCATCCAGACTCACAAAGCATACTCCTAAACCACCATCCAAAAGCCCCCAACATCAAACCTCCATCCAAACAGCTGTTGTAACTCCTGCTGTATCAACTACTGCTGGTACTTCAGAGGTTTCAACATCTGTTATCACTTCAACACACACCACAACCACTGTCTTACCACCACCATCATCACCACCAAAAACAACATCACCACCATCGCCTCCTACCAAAAAGCAGAAGACAGCAGATGTTACAACATTTGTTGTAATGACAACAGTGGTTGAAACACCAGTTGTTTCAACAGCTGTTAGTCAATCACAAACCACTGCCATCCAAATCACCACCACTGATCCACCCAAAACATCATCTGCCTCTCCTAAAATAAAAAGGAGAAGGATTTTCATACCAGATGATGATTCACCATCACCACCACCAACATCTTCAAAATCTCTATCACTTGTTACAATACCAAAGCCGGTTCCTCTCTCATCAGCTCCAGTACAACAAACAATCCCTGTCATTACTCCTGCAGGTGTCAAATTTCCTCTAGAACTTGAAGCAGTTAGAGAAGAGATCAAATCTTTCTACTATGAGGATAACCCTGCTAAAAGGAAGTTGCCATCAGTTAAAGGATATCCAAGGCCAAACAATATTGAAGAATATTTGAAAGTCAAAGCTAAACTAGCAGAGGATATCTCAAAAAGAAATGCACAAGGAAAATCTGATAGAGAAATTCAGCAGAATTACCAATTCTTGCTCACACAAGTCAGATCCTTAGAGCAATTTGCAAAAAATGTATGTCAGCAGATATCAGAGAGAGCAGATGAAACTTTTAGAAAAGACTACATTGAAAGCATCATGACAACCTAGAAGTACAAGGGAGAAAAGCATATGTACAAGGAGTGGACCATTCCTGAGCTTGAAAAAGAAGCAGCAAGGATTCAAGAAATGATAAATAAGAAGTTCAAACACACTCCTCCAGATTGGTCAAAACACAAAAAGAATATCCCTGACAAAACACTAGAACTGAAGAGAATGAAAGAGGAATTGGTTGCTGCTGATTATGGATCCAAATATCAAGTGATGAGATGGAAAGAAGATAAAGTCAGGGATACCTACAAAAGTTTGGAGAAATTAAGAAAGAAAGATCCAACTGCTCCACAAAAGCCTGACTATCCTGAGGCAGAGGTCTCAAAAAGACCATCAAATCTGCAAATCAGGAGATCCACTGCTCCAGCTGGTGCAGCCATCTTTAAAAGAAGGCAACAAAAACAGTTGGGTGCTGAAACCATTCAAGAGCTAATAGAAGGAGATGCCCTTGTAAAAGAAGGGATCAAGAAAATGATTGTAGAAACTCTTGGATTGGATCAACCTGCAAGTACTGCTCAGACAGTCATGAATAGGCCTGCATCTCCAAACACCTCATCCAATAAAAATCTCCCAAGAAACCCACCAGGCTCAAAAGTACTAAAGTGGGAAACTGACAAACAGACCCATGTACTGACTATGTTCAGGTCTAGTTGAGAAGTGAAGAAAATATCAAGGGAACAAGCACTTGGCCTAAGTCTTGAAGATATGCAGGATCTCCTTGATCTTCCACTTGGTAGGGATGAAGATGACACAGATGCCCTAGACTTTGAGTTAAAACTTAAAGGTCAGATAAGGGAGCTGTTGATGAGGCAATAAAGTTCCACAATAATGAAGGGTTTTGGCATTATCTGTTCCAGGGGGAGATTGTTGGGATTGAACCCTACCAGAGGAACAGATAATTAAAGCCAAAACTGGATCAAGAGCAGTGGATCCAGAATAAGCAGATGTTATGCATATAAGTCTCTCCCCTTGAAAGTGGCTTCAACATCTGCTGACCTCCTATCTACTAATCGTACAAACTGCTGACCTACAAACTGTTGATCAAGTAAAAGCCTGATGAAAGACTAAAGCTCTGCTATTCAATCTACTGCCTTGAGTCAAGCTCTGCTGATCTGGACAAGTACTGCTGGGTTCACATCAGTGGAAGGATGCAGCAGTAGTTTAAATGTCTTAATGTAATGAAATGTAATAACAGTAGTTAGCAAAGCAGAGGTTGTATAGATCAGAGGTTAGAGTTTGTTAGGAGGTTAGATGTCACTTTCATGGTGACGTCAGCTTAGATGCCTCAGTGGTTTTCTTGTGCCTATAAATAGAACAGTGCTCTGTACTTTTCTATTAGCTCTTTGCAAAATCTTCTTCCAGCACGAACAAACACTGTGAGCTCAGGCTGAGGGGGAGTTTGTATTCATACATTGCATTGTAATCGTTATTGAAATAAATTCAATCTTTCGGTTCTTTGTGGAAAATGTGTGATTAAAGCAATTCTCTCGTTTAATTGTGTGCAAAGTTTGTTTCCATCTTAATTCCGCTGCACAACTCATCCATCTTCATCTTAATTCAAACGTAAAACACAATCAAAACCAAACTCAGATCCTAACACCTGCTAACCAATACCAAAGAGGTAAAGGTCATTCTCCATACCCAAGGGTCCCACACGTTTGTGAGGTTTACAAAAAGCCTTCTAAAGCAAAAGTGAACAGGCATCCCTTTGGATATCAACAGTTGATGGGAAATGACCCCAGCAATGGTTAGAGAAAAATGTTTCAAAAACTGTCCAAACCTCTGAGCTAACCACTGTCCATCCACCTGAACTTAACACAGACAATGTTGAGACCCCATCCAAAGCCTTATTGGCTTTGGAGACCCTCCTGAACTAATTATTGACTTGATGTGCAGGGAGCTTCTGCATGCTTAGATAGTTTTTGGTATGTAGACAGTGGAGGCTCCAGGCACATGACTGGATGTAGAGCCCTACTCAAAGAATTCAAAACTCATGGAGGGGGTGATATATCTTTTGGTAATAATAGTAAATGGAAGGTGATGGGTTCTGGTACAGTACAGTCTGGAAATGTTAAGTTTGAAAATGTCAATCTAATTGACAATCTAAAATTCAACCTCCTTAGTGTCTCACAAATGAGTGATAAAGGTTATGGCTCATTCTTCACTAAGGATTATTGTAGGATTGTTAGGCCAGAAATGGTCAAAAAGATTGAAGAAATAATAAAAAATGGAAAAACCCAACTTGTTGCCCAAAGGAGTGGCAATGTTTATGTAGTTGATTTGTCAAAAGAGAGCCCAAAGACTGATGCATGTCTGTTCTCAGATGCCTCTAACAAAGAGACAGAACTTTGGCACAGGAGATTGGGGCACACAAATCTTAAGACAATCACTGCTTTGTCAAAACAGGGTCTTGTAAGAGGTCTTCCTAAAAAACTGTTCACCTGTCCTGAGCATTGTATTTCCTGTTTAAAAGGAAAACAACATAAAAGCTCATTTAAGTCCATTGAAGAGTCCAAAACAACCAAGTGCTTGCAAATGCTGCACGTGGATCTGTTTGGCCCAGTAAAAGTCATGAGTCTTAGAAAAAAAGATATTATTTGGTAATTGTAGATGACTTTTCTAGGTTTACATGGACTTATTTCTTACATTCTAAAGATGAGACTACAGGCATTCTACAAGACTTTGTCAAACAGGTTGAAAAGCAGTTTGATTTGCCAGTAAAAGTCTTTAGGAGTGACAATGGCACAGAATTTAGAAATAGGGAGTTGGATGAGTTTTGTGTGTCAAAAGGAATTGTAAGGCAGTACAGCATTCCAAGGACACCAGAACAAAATGGAGTTGTTGAGAGAAAGAACAGAACAGTGATAGAGGCTGCCAGAACCATGCTTGCTGATTCAGGTTTGCCATTAACTTTCTGGGCAGAAGCAGTAAACACTGCTTGCTATGTCCAGAACAGAGTTTTGATCAACTACAGGCATCAAAAGACTGCCTATGAAATTCTATATAAAATCAAACCACTGATCCCAAACTTTAAAGTATTTGGCTGCCCATGCTTTATTTTGAACTTAAAAGACTCAATTTCAAAATATGCAGCCAAAATAGATTGTGGTTATCATTTGGGATACTCAACCACTGCTAAGGCCTACAAAGTGTTTAACACAAGGACCAAAACAGTGGAAGAGACTTTAAATGTAAAGTTCAATGAACTTTCTACAATGAAAATACCTACAAATCCTTCTGAGTTATTTGATCTTGATAAATTCACCTTTGAAAATGTATCTGTCAAGACTAACAGTGCAGGTCCATCTCAATCACCTCCAGCAGACAATGGATATGAAGTGATCATCCCACAACAAAATTTCAAATCCATTGCCAGAGCAGCAGATGTTCAAAGCAGCTGTCAAAGCTCAACCACTACTACATCAACAGTTGTTGACCATAGTAGCCCTAAAACCCCTGCTTCCACATCATCAAACACTGTTGATAAAAATCTTCAAACAGTGGATAAAAGTCAACATGTTTCCACAACACTTCCTCCTATTCCTCCACCTCCATTTCAAGATACTGTTGGATCATCAAAGTCACCAACAGTTGTTAGCTCAAATGATTCACATCTGCAGCCCTCACCCTTAAATGCCATTGTTCTATACAAAGGAGATTTAATCTTCTTGAAGTCTCATCCACCTGACCAAATCATTGGTAACATCAGTGAAGGGGTGCTCACAAGAAGTCAATCCCAAAACATCTGTCTTTTTGCTGGTTTTCTATCACTTCATCAACCTGTCAAGTACCAAGAGGCACTGAAAGACAACAGTTGGGTGGAAGCCATGCAAGAAGAGCTCTAGCAGTTTAAAAGACAACAAGTATGGGAGTTGGTACCACTGCTAGAGGGTGTGAATCCTATTGGCACAAAGTGGGTCTTCAAAAATAAAACTGATGAAAGGGGCATTGTTGTCAAGAATAAAGCAAGGCTAGTGGTTCAAGGTTTCAGACAGGAAGAGGGCATTGACTATGATGAAACTTTTGCCCCTGTAGCAAGATTGGAAGCTATCAGACTGTTCTTGGCCTTTGATGTCAACCACAACATAAAGGTGTTTCAAATGGATATTAAATGTGCTTTCCTCTATGGTAAGATTCAAGAAGAGGTATATGTTTGTCAACCTCCTGGTTTTGAGGATCCATTTAATCCAGATCATGTCTACAAGCTAAATAAAGCTTTGTATGGCTTGAAACAAGCACCTAGAGCCTGGTATGAAACTCTTTCCACCTTTCTTCTCTCTATTGGTTTCACAAGAGGTAAAATTGACAAAACACTGTTTTTAAAATGGAGAGGGAAAGACTTGATGATTGTCCAGATTTATGTGGATGACATCATCTTTGGAAGCACATGTTCTAAAATGTGTGAAGAGTTCAGACAACTCATGACAGCTGAGTTTGAGATGAGTGCAATGGGTGAACTACAATGTTTCCTTGGTCTCCATGTGAAACAATTGCAAAATGGTACATTCATTCATCAAAGCAAATATGCTAAAGAACTTTTAAACAAATTTGAGATGAATGGTTGTAAACCATGTAGTACACCCATGGCAACCACCAAGATAGTCATGACTGATGAGAAGGATGATTTGGTGGATCAAACATTATATAGAAGCCTGATTGGGTCTTTATTGTACCTAACTGCATCTAGGCCAGACATCATGTTTGGAACATGTGTTTGTGCAAGATCCCAATCAGCCCCTAGAAAGTCTAACCTAATAGCTGTGAAAAGGATACTCAGATACATAAAAAGTGCTCCCACACTTAGTATCATGTACCCTGCTAATAGGAATATTAAGCTTTCAGGTTTCACAGATAGTGACTTTGTTGGGTGTAATGCAACAAGGAAGTCCACATCAGGAGGGTGCCAATTTCTAGGTGATTGCTTAGTATCTTAGCAAAGCAAAAAGCAAGCAGTTGTTTCAACATCCACTGCTGAGGCAGAGTATATAGCTACTGCAAGCTGTACAGCCCAACTGTTATGGCTTCAAAATCAACTGCTGGATTTTGGTATCACTGCCTTAAAGACACCTCTCATGTTGGACAGTCAGGCAGCTGAAAATATCATCAAAAATCCAGTTTCACATTCAACCACAAAACACATTGACATCAGACATCACTTTGTGAGGGATTGCTATGAAAAAGGTTAGATTTCTCTGCATCATGTTCATACCAAAGATCAGCTGGCAGATGTGCTAACAAAGGCTTTAGACACATCTACCTTTGAAAGCTTGATCTCAAGGATTGGCATGCTTAACATGGAATAACAGGCAAAATCATGTTGTTCTATGAATAAAAAGCATTAAAATGTTTCCAGAAGCTAAAAATGAAAATTTTCATTAATCCTTAAAAGTCTGCCATAACCACTATTTTGGTTCAAACATCTGTTCTGCTGAATGTTATCCACTGCTGAAAGACAACATCTGTTATCTCATTTTTATTGATAATCACTACTGTCAAACATCAGTGCTTTAATCCATTGATAGGCTATCCACTGATAGTTATAGTCAGCCACTGTTTTCATTTTCACCACTAAAAACCACTGATATTGATCCATCAGTGGTTTCCTAACAACTCTCATCCATTATTCCTCAAAGGTTGTCATGTGGACAGTACTTAGCCGTCAGATCTTTTGTAACCGCTGCCACATCAGCATACACTTTTTCACTCTATAAAACCCTGATCAAAACCCCAAACAGGGTTTTCACTGTCGAATCGAATTCAAAATTCCTTTCAAAAGCAGTTTCTCTCAAAATCCTTCGAATCATTCATCTTCTTCCTTCACTCACAAATACCATCGATTCACCATGGCTCTCCCACTGAAAACCCCTCATAACTACCTGTGTACACTTGATAAAACAAGTCAAAACACAACCTTTCACTCTGTTATTGATGCTCTCTCGTCTTCAAAGTACAAAACTTTGTTGACTTGTAATGCACCCATCTACCTGGATACCCAACGAGAATTCTGGAAAAATGCAAAGCTTGAAGTCAGGGACAAAAAGCCCTTGGCTATTACTTCAACTATAAGGGGAATTCAGGTTGCTGTCACACCTTAACCATTTCAGAGGTTTTTGAAATCAATGATCTTACAGGTAAAAGTTCTTTCACAAAGGAAGAATACCAAACTGTTTTGATTGAGAGAGGGTATGAGGAACAAATGAAAAAGGATACTTTGCAAAAAGGCAGTTTTCTACCTGCCATGAGATTTTTCTTCCATACCCTCCTCATGTGTGTGTCAAATAAAACAACAGCTTTTAACGAAATACCATTGAAAATCCAATACCTGGGTTATGCTATAATGGCTGATGTTGATTTTAACTACTCCCAGGAGATTTTCAATGACATGGTCAAAAATGTTAATAATATCAAAGACAATAAAAAACCATTCTTATTGTTTCCAAGGTTTTTAAGTTTTTATTTACAAAAGAAATTTTCAAAGGATAATGCACATGTGCTTATCCAAGGAAATCCTTTTCAAATAAACAGCCTATCTTCTGAAACTTTCACAAGGCTGTCAAAACCTTCCAAAACACAAACAGAAGAACCTGAGCAGAATTTAGCTGAGACAACCTCTGCTCCTCAGGCTCCTGCTGTTGAGCCCACTGCTCCTGGTGATCACAGTAGCAGACCCACTGCTGTGAAACCCACACCAAAAATCACCAAACAGCCCAAAAGGAAAATTACCAAAAAGCCCCCTAAACCCTCCAAAAAGGTAACTCTGGAAGATGAGATCCCAGAGATAATACATGTGACAACACAAAAGTCACCAATAACCACTGCTGCTACTTCATCACAGCAGATGGAAGAAAGATCTCAACCTGAGCCTAAAACTCCTCCTGCATCCTCTCAAAAGGATCAGGTTGTATCCATAGGGATACCACATTATGAAGCAATGGATTCACTTGAATCTATCTTCCACAGCCCTCCTCCCGGGGCAAATTCTCTTTCAACCCCCATCCTCACTGCACAAATTCCACCATCAATTATACCTCTGTTGGATGCACTTGATATGGACCAGACACAAATCAGTTCTTCTCAACCACCTATCAATAAGAATATACCTCAACAAGTGACTGAGTCTGGTTCCTCTATCCTTGCTAACCCACCAACAGCTGAGGAGGCTACACTGCAGGAGTTACAAGTAATTCCTGTCATTAATTCAAGTGGAGCAGCTTCTACAGGTGTTGAATCCACTGATTTGCACCTGGCCAGTAGTTTCTTTAGTAAGACTCCCTTGAAGGCAATTTCCTCTTTGGGAACTAAGGTGACCACTAGTGTGTTTCCATTACCCACTGGTATGTTTACTAAGGTAACCACTGCTGAGGAAAGAAGTCCCCAGTACCAAGAACAAGGGGCATCAGTGGATGATTTTTGGGAAACTTTTCCTAAGTCAACCACTGATACAACCACTACTGGTGGGAAATCAGATAATCCCATTCATTTGGGTGATGGTCTAAAATATAAAGAATTGACGGAGAGGGTTGATAAAATTGACACATTTGTTGCAGATATAAAAAATATGCTTCAACAGTTGTTACAATCTCAAAAGGCTACACCCACTGCTGCAACATCTGCTCATTCCCCCACTGAGCTTTGGCAAATGTTTCAACCTATGCTACATCAACAGAGACAACATGAAGTTCAGCTTCAAATATTCAGAAATGTGATGGAAGCTAGGTACAAAGATACACAAGCTGATATCAAGGCAATCAAGGCCCATTTGCTTCAAACCACTGGCACTTCTCCTCCTACCATCATTTATGTTGAAAATCCTGATGATGCCAAGAAGGGGGAGAAAGGTAACAAGGGAAAAGAAGGTCTATATATGCCACCAGATCCAATGTCTAAACTTGTGGTAGAAATTCCAAGGTCAGATGGTTCCAAAAAGGTTGATGTGACTCAGAATGCATTTACTGGTCTAAAGGCAAACAAGAAAGAGTCTATGGAAATAAAAGGGTCAAAAAGATTTGAGCAAGATAAGAAAGTTATGATGGAAAAGGAAGAGCAGGGTACTTATGCAACTAAAAGAAGAAAGCCTACCAGAAAGGTTAGCCAACCCAAAACCACACCATCCAAAACCACCAAACATACTCCTCAAATCCCCAAAAGTTCCTCATATCAAACCTCCAAACCAACAGATGTTAAGACACCTGTTGTATCAACAGTTGTTGGTATTTCAGTGGTTTCAACAAATGTTATTCCAACCACTGCCATCACCACTTCATCAACCAACACTTAATCCACTGCTAAACCTAAAACAACATCACCATCACCATCACAAAAACCACCTGCCAAAAAGCAGAAGACAACAGTTGACACATCAACTGTTGTAGTGACAACAGTGGTTGAAACACCAGTTGTTTTAATGGTTGTTAGTCAATCACCCATCACTTCAAACACCACCACTCAACCCACAAACAAACCACCAACCTCTCCAAAGCACAAAAGGAGAAGGGTAACAAACATTGTACTGGAAGATGACACTTCCCCACCTCCAACATCTTCACAACCACTGACCCTAGCTACTATTCCAAACCCAATTCCAATCTCTTCAGTTCAAGCCCTCAATCCAAACACTGCCATTGTCCCTTTGGGAGTACAATATCCATTAGATCTTCCAGCAGTCAGGGAGGAGATCAAATCCTTCTACTCTGAAGATGATCCTGCAAAGAGGAAACTCCCATCTCTTCAAGGATATCCTTTGCCAAGAAACATAGAAGAGTATCTGAAATTAAAGACCAAACAAGCAGAGGATATATCTCAAAGAGACACAAAGGGAAAGTTTGACAAAGACATTCAAAGGAATTTACAATACCTGCTCCCAAAGTCAGAACCTTAGAGCAGTTCTCAAAAGATCTTTGTCAGATATTATCAGAAAAAGAAGATGAAAGTATGAGACAAGACTACATTGAATACATCATGGCATACAAGAAATACAGGGCAGAAAAGCATCAGTACGAGGAATTGACCATTAGTGAACTAAAAGAGGAGATAGCCAGAATTCAAAAGATGATTGAAGACAAAGTAAAGCAAACTCCTCCAGTATGGGCCAATTACAAAAAGAATGTACTAGAAAGGGCTTTGAAGCTGAAAAGAATGAAAGAAGAGCTTATAGTTGCTGATTATGGGTCAAGGAATCATGTTACAAGGTGGTCAGAGGTAAAAGTGTTAGATAAGGTACAAAAGGTTGGAAGAGTTAAGGAAGAAAGATCCCACTGCTCCCAAAAAACCTGATTATCCAGAAGCAGTGGTTCCAATCAAACATAAATTGCCAATTAGAAGATCTATTGCTCCACCTGCTGTCATCCTTTATCAAAGAAGGAAACAAAAGCAGATGGATGCAGAAACAAAAGAAGACAAGGCTCAAGAAGAATACATCATGAAGATGGTTCTTCAGACATTGATGGCAGAAAAACAAGACTTAGCACAATCTCAAGACCCCGCCAAAGTTGTCATCACCAGGCCTCCATCTCCAAACTCATCAACAATAAAGTCTCTCCCAAGAAACCCACTGGATTCAAAAATACTAAAGTGGAAGTCTGATCAAAAGACCCACGTATTGACTCTGCTCAAATCCAATGGTGAAGTGAAGCATATATCAAGGGAAGAAGCACTTGGCCTCGGTGTAGAAGATTTACAAGATCTCCTTGAGCTTACACTGTGTAGGGATGAGGATGATGAGGTTTCCATGAACTTTGAATTACAATTCAAAGGTCAAGTTAGGGAACTTTTGATGAGACAATAAAAATCCAGAATAATGAAGTGTTTTGGCATCATCTGTTCCAGGGGGAGATTGTTGGGATTGAACCCTACAAAGGAACAGTTGATAAAGCCAAAACTGGATCAGATCAGTGGATTCATCATAAGCAGTTGTTTGCATCAGATCTTTCCCCTTGAAAGTAGCCCTAACATCTGATGACCTATAAGTACTGATCTTCACAACAACTGCCGATCCCTAAAGACTGTTGAAGATAAAGCATTGATGCTCAATCTACTGATATGGTTCAAGTATTGCTGAAGACACAAAGCACTATTGGAGCTATAACAGTGGAATGAAGAAGCAGTAGTTTAGTCTTGTATTGTATTTGTTTATTGTAATAAGTGGTTTATGATCAGTGTTTGTATAGGACAGTTGTTAGAGGTTGTTAGGAGGTTAGATGTCACTTTCATGGTGACGTCAGACAAAAGATGCTCAGTGGTTGTTCTGAACTATAAATAGAACAGTGCATTGTACTGTTCTATTAGCTCTTTTCATCACCAAGTCATTATGTACGAACAATCAAGTGAGCTCAGGCTGAGGGGGAGATTATGTGCTTGCATGAATTGTAATTGTAATTGATTATTGTAATAAATACAATCATTCGATTTCATGTCAAACATGTTTGCTGAAACTTATTCTTTCATTGATTGTGTGTTGAAAGTTTGTTTCATTTAATTCCGCTGCAATATATCTCTATTTCATCTTCATTATTATCAAACAAACACAATCAAAAGAAACTCAGATCCTAATATTGATTACCTTGGATAATGAATCTGTGGTTAGTGGGATGGTAACTATTTCTTGATTAATCACTTGTTTGTAAACTTGTTTACACCATGAGACTCGAGAGGGGTATTGGTTTTATCTAAGATATATCTTATTTTGATTAGGAATACTTTCTTGCACGTAAGGGTTCTAACGGATTATATGGTGTTGATTACATGTTCTTGCATGCGGTTTATTATCCTTGTTTAGTAGTTTTGGTCTGAATTTGCTGACATGGTAGATTTGTGTTCAAGACTTGTAAAGGTGAAATATGTTGTTATATGATCTACTTAAATGCTTATCCTCGTGGCTGTATTGTGACCATCGGTATTGCTTTCTTTGATAAGTGAGGTTAACGTGTGTTTATCGCGTTAACTTTTCGAAGAAACATCATGATAGAAAACTCCTAGCGGATGACTAACTGTCTCGAAATTGGAAAATTGATTAAGTGCTTTTGTGACATATCTAATAGATAACATGTCTAGGTTGTTTATGAAACAAGATAGTAGTATATTTATGTTTTAGATATAATTTAGATAACTTAGTTAAAACAACCATTCACCTATCCTTTTATCTGGTAAAATAATGACAAAGATTTAGTACCTAATAACGCTCGTGTTCCATGGATCGATATCTGGCTCTTACCAATACTTTGCTACATATATGACGGGATACACTTGTCCTTTGTTGTGTGTGTGTTTTAATGTTAAGGTATAAACCATTTTTATAAATATAAAACACCAAGTTACGCCGGGTGCGATTGTAAATACTATAAATAAATGTGTATAGTCGCGCCCGCGTCAATGACATATTGCAGTTTGTTTGAATCAACTAGACAGTTAGTATACTCATTCCCAAATCCCTGTTTCGCACCATCAAAGAACAAAATGTTTCAAAAATCTTGAAGGATGAAAGCACCCTCTAAACAATCACTTTGAGCAATATGGAAAATGAAGAAAACCCAATCACCATCTCATATCATTCTGATCATATGGAAATCCAATACCCGTGGGAAATCATTAAAGAAAAACAAGAAAAGAACACGCCAAACCGAAAGAAAGAAAGAAAGAAGAAAAGAAGAATTATTCAAGATCAGAAGACAATAAACACATGAAAGAATCAAACAAGAATGAATATCCTGATATCACACGTTAGTAATCAAAATAGTCTCCGGGTTATGCGTTAGTCGTTTATTATGTTTAGTTTTCTATTGGGTTGAATTGTTTAAAATATCTGTTATGTTTCGTATTGGGCCGTAGGCCACTAGTCGTATGAGTCGAAAATGTAGAGTCCAATAGGTTTGTTATGTTTTGAATCGGTGTGTCGATCTCAAATGTGCGACTGAACATACACGTCCCAAGACACAACGCTTCACTTCGTATTTATAGTGTCATCGAGTCAATAACTTGTATCCATTCGAACTCACTGTTACATTGATATCAAATCGTTCAAGTGTCTGCTTTGTAGAAGATGATGTTTGCATTTAGGGAAGTGTCTGCTTTTATAAGGTCAAACAACAACATATTTAATTTTATTATTTTAATTAATAATTTGTAATAATAAATTATAAGGACCATTTTGCCCTTCATTAAACTGAGAAAAAGGACAAAAACCAGGATTTTATTTGATATATTTAAGCTGATTTTACTTTTGGATGAAAATGGCAACAAAACTGAAATCGCATGGACCCAGATTCAAAATGTTTGAGTTTTGGACTAAAGTGGCAAAAGTGATCAAACCTCATGCACCAAAATGGCAGTTTACTCAAAAACAAGAAAGGCTAAAATGGGTGCAACTTTGTTATCAAGCTAGAGGACCCACCGCAAATTAAATGCAACCACGCCTGCAATAAGCAACAAGTTGTTTTTCTTCTGATTGAACTTATGGGTGATATTGTTTCGGCTTATGATTGGTCTCTACATGCATGTTAGCAACTTCGGATGACAAATATGCCTTCTTCTAAGTTCGTTGTTCACCATATTTGCAACAGGTCTCTTCATGTCGGCAACTTCTATCCTGGCGTATTGTGTGCGAACATGGTGTTGGGCTGCATTGAATTAATCCAAAAATATGTTAGTCCCTCATCATCATGTTATCAAATTGGGTTGCAAATAAATATACTATGTGAGATCTTACATGAATGTACGTCGATTACTTCTTGACGTTTTTTCTTATAATCGATTCTTGCTTTCCATTTACGAAAAAAATACTGTATGAGAGCCGCTGCTGCCATTTGTTTTCTTTTTCGGTAGCACCGATATGCACGTTGAATCTTGATAACCTCTATTACATTGTGTTGTTTCTGGTCGGTATCAAAATACTGGAAAGCTGTTTTTGTTCGAGGTCTAAGCGAGTTTGCTCCAAATACAGCCTGAGAACGAGCTGGGGCTGGAGCATGAGCGGCTGTCCGAACAATTGCCCGGCCATTCTTTAGATTGTACTCATTCCCACAGAGTGAAGGATACTTTACTATTGATGAGGGCTTGAGCTATAATAAAATAAAAAGTATATATCAATTCGGTTTTCACAATAATGGAACATCCTTTATGTGATTATTGATACCGTATACACACAAAATACTTTGCTCTAAAGGTTATTCACATGATTCAGAAAGCTATTCAGTGCATCTCAAAATACTAATCCTATAATACTAAAATATAATTTTTTGTATTTTCCTACTTCACAAATTAAAGTTCTACTATAAAGTATCTTTTCAATGTACCAACTATCAATGTACCACTATTGCTTTTGGAAAATGTTATTTACTTAAATATGTGGAAAATATAGTTCAAAGACGATACTGAAATAAAAGAAATTTCGATTATTAAAGTGTGAAATAAAACTTACTTGATACCGAAGTGCATTTTCAAGTTGTGTTATGATGTAGGCTCCTGATGGACGTTCGTTACGATTTTTTCGCAGACATTGATACGCGATGTTGGCGTATGTATGTAAACAATTTGGTACTATTTGCTCCCGTAGAAAATCAGGTACAATTGTACTTATTTTCTTTTGTTCATAGCAATTTTGCGCCAACTTACAAAGAAACCTTCGACTATCATCGTAATTCATGATAAAGCCCGACCTTCCACACAAGACTTCAAATAACACTACCCCAAAAGAGTAGATATCTGATTCTTTTGTCAAGAACCCCATTTTCATGTAAAGTGGATCAATATAACCGAGTGTTCCTGCTGGATTAGAGAGAAGAAATGTATGCTCTTGGTTAGCAGGACCAAATTTAGATAATCCGAAATCTGAAATCTTGGCGTTCCATTTCTCATCCAACAATATGTTGGAACTCTTAATATCACGGTGTAACACTCGTTGCATGGTCCCACGAGGATTGTGAAGATATTCTAGACCGCGAGCTGCGCCAATGCATATTTTAAGACGCTGAATCCACGAGAGATTAGTGTCACTCAGATACATGTCATGTCTTTTGTTGGATAAATACTCGTACACAAGTATTTTCTCACTTCCTTAGTGGAGTTCAAAGGGTCATGCATAGTAATGTTATGACCCCGAGATCTATGGACGTAGTTTTTAAAAGACTTAGTTTTGCTATTCAAAAAGGGTAGCGGCTCAGCTTGTTGTCCGTTTCCCATCTATGTCGATGTAAAGGAAAAAACCTATGTTTAAATTTATGAAAATAAATTTAATCCTCAATTGATTTCGGTTGTCCGTTTCAGTTCTGATTGAAAATTTAATTCTTGCTATATGTTTGACTTTTTGAATTTTGTGATTTGGAAATGCTCTGCCAAAACAAGAGTATAGTCCAGGAAAGATGAATGATGTGTGTGTGGGATGCTTTAATATTATTGATATCTGGTCATGCTTATTCCTTAGGGGGAGGGGGTGGTGATCACTAATCACTTAGAGCATCCAATCAAGTTCCGTCATGTCATCAACCATTATTCTATCACTCACAACATTTTTTAGTTGAAATGCCCATCACTCACAATACCCAACAATAAACCCTCACATTCCCTCACAATCTTCTTTTCTTCACGCCGTGATAATTTCCACGCGTGTTCAATTTCACGCGTTAAAAATAGAGGTGGCGGTGGTGTTTTGTTATTTTCCACGAGTGAATAAATTCTATCACGGGTGAAACAACCCCCACCCCGCCTGCCCTTATTAGAGTCAAGATACATTCACATTTATTTCATAACCACAAGAAGAGATAACCTTCATCAGCTTATTTGTAAAGATATTGACAACATGTTTGTAGTGACAAATAACACTAACTGGTCGATAATCTACAATAGATAAAGTGAAAATTTTAGTTTTGCACATTCCTCAATCTACACTATGCACAAAAGTACATGAACTTTGACAAAGCAACTGTTATATAAGGTTTTTCTTCAGGAGATACATACAACAGCCTTTGGAAGAATATGGAAGTGAAAAGTATTGATGTTAAGAACACAATGTGGCTGTATATTTCTGCTATTCTTATGGTTACATTGGCCGAAACTCAAGGCCAGCTAAAAGAAAGCCAGACATTGTTCCTTCATAACTTATAAGTTTCAGATTCACATGAATACAATCCTTTCTAAGCTGATTCTTTGAGTTAAATTTCCACACATTAACCTCCATTAATCCATCTTCCCTTTCCTTTGGAACCTGGTTGATATCAAGAACATTCCATGCGTTGGGGGTTCTGAAATAAAGGGCTTTAGTTTCTTTGTTACCTTGGTGGGGTAGACCTTGTACTTTCACAGGACGATGCACACCTCGTACTCTCACAGGACAATGCAGACCACGACTATTTAAAAGATCGAATACTAGGTAACACCCATAATTTGTATCTGGTGACAATAATTGACTTTCAATCTTGCACCCGATATTAAATACTTGTGATAGAATCTCAACAGGGTCTACAAATCTGCATGTACAAAATGTCATGTGATTAGTTACCGGTTTCTCCACATTCTAGAGGTGAAGCTTTTCACATCCCTCTGTTCACGTATCTTTAACATTTTATATAAGTACAGAATACGAAGTGGTAATATACCCACTACTGATGTAAATGTAGCCAATCATACTGTATAAAACAAATATGGAAGCGAAATTTACAAAAAGAACTATCGTTCAAAACACAAACCTGGTAGATTCCGGGGAGTCCCATTTATAAAGTAGCGCACTAGAAGCGAAAGACACAACCTCCTTTGCAGAAAGAAAATGATGTTTCTTTCCATTCATTTCACTTGGCTGGAACAATTTTCCGACAAAGGATTTAATATATTATAACCAAAACCATAAGAATATATTTTGTTGATAAGCTTTGTTAAAAATAAAAAAAAAACGGACCTTTGAACTCTCATCAGAGTTTTCAGAAAACTGAAGTGTTTCATCATTGTTAGCTGAAAATTGTTGCATCTGGCCCATGTTTGAGATCGATCTCATGATTTGTTTGACATCCTTTGATTTCTTAATTTCTTCATGGGTCACCTGTATAAAATTAGTAGACCATGTCAAAATATAAAAAAAATAATATAAAGTAAGAATCAAATGATATTTCTAAACATACATTGTCAATGGCTCGAAACTCAATGCCTTCAACATAGATAGCACCACTTCCGCAATAGCATCTTGAAAAACTCTCTAGTAAAACCTCAAAATCACCATCATCCTTATTATTTAGGAATCGGTACAATTCAATCATCATCCAACTGTCTTTTCTCCATGTTGCGAAATATGCATGTAAGGTTTCACTCCCCTTTTTGTACTTCAAGTTGACATACCTCGGTTTACTTGAAATTTTGTTCGGTCCAACAAATTTGAAGACTAGATAAACTCCATAAACGACACTTGGAGTTAAAAATTGAGCTTTTATCTTGGCATGGATCATTAAATTTGAAATATCCATCATCAACGACACTCGTTTAAACCTGAACATGTTATAAGATATTAAAGTTCAAATGAAGGTTTTTTTCTTCCTGATAAAACCTCCTAAAGATAACTACATAGAATAAAAGGATAATTAAAAAGAAACAATATCAAATAATATCCATTTATTTTAATCTAATCTAACTTATAATAAAGGATTTCAATGCCAAATGGCATATTCTCCTTCAACCTCAATTTTTTTTTTAATATGTAGTATGTATGGATATCACTTAGACTAAAGGGTATGGTTCGGCCCATCCCCACGGGGATGAGCCTCCACGTAGGCGCCACGTAGGCGGCTCGTGGGGGATGGGTCTCCTTCACTTTTCAGGGGGATGGAGGATGAACACCTTTATGTATATATATGTATGTATGTATAGGTATATGTGAGAGAAGGGTGGAGAAGGAGGGCCGGCGAGATCGGCGAGGAGCTGCTGGGTGGGATGGAGGGGGGCGGTGTGGGGGACCGGCGCCGGTCCTTGCCGGGCCTAGCCGGCCCCCATACCTTCTAGTCTTATCATTATCCTTATTCCAATAAACTATTTCAAATAATTCCTCTCAATTTTATTATTATATATAAATCTCTTCTTCAATTTTAATCTATATCTATCTATCTACATCTATATTTATATCTATATCTTTAAAGTCTCAACAAATTTAACCATTTATTTAAAACTTGTAAATGTAACAAAGTCTCAATAAATTTAACATCTGAACCTAAAGGAATTTTACCCTTTTAGTCCAAAGAGGAATTTTTTAACATCTGAACCTAAGGGTTAGAAAAAAAGACGTTGTGGGCTCAGATGTTAAAAGATTCGTTTTTTGGCTAAAAGGGTAAAATAGATATCACCACAAGGGCCAAAATCATAATTTACTCTTGATATTAACTATATATTTGAACGTTTTGTTTAGTTTGATATCAAATAGATTTTACGGAACTTAAAATAAAATTAACTAATATTATTTATCATTTCTACATTTACAAGTTTCAAATAAATGGTTAAATTTAGGAAAAATTACAAGTTTTGTCCTTTATCTTTATAGTACTTTACAGGCGGTGTCCTTTTTTTCAAATGTTGACAGGCGGTGTCCTTTAGTAGGTATTTTGTTACAAGTTTTGTCCTTTAGGCCAAACCCAGTTAGGTTTTTTGGTTAAATTTGGTCATGTGCCTTGCACATGAGGGCATTGTTGTCATTTCATCTCTTTAGGGACTATTGTGTAAAAAACTTATGTTTAGAGACTAGTTTGTAAAGAATTCTTATTTAGGGATAATTTGTAAAAAATAAAAACTAAAAGAAATATAAGCTTTCTCTCTCTATAATCTGAACCAACCAACCCATCTCTCTCTCTCATCTCTCTCTAAACCACCGGTCATCTACCCGAGCTCCAGCCACCACCCACCCCAATCTGGTGTCTCCCAAACCACCCCTACCCAACATCCACTTCCAAATTCTCAATATTTATCCACAATCACTCCTCAAAAACCTTAAATTTTGATGAAATCTACCGCCACAATGAAGAAGTTGACCGTAGATTCAAGAACTTTTTCCACAAAAAGATATGGGATTTTGTGTTTGTTTGTTTCTTTCCAACAATTGGAGACAAAAAAGATGAATCAAATTTATAGATGAATCAACTTCAAGTTTCTGTTCAAGATTTGTTTGTTAGATCTACAACATTCAAAAACCTCTAAAGCTTTCAAAACATTAGATAATAACACGCTTCTGAAACTACCAACATTTTGAGATCTAAAAACTGAAATTAGGATCTCGATTAACACGTCCGTACGATTGAAATCGCATTCCAGTTCTGAATCGATTTTTTTATCGTTATAGTTCATCTAGTGGATTGGTGACTCGTTTTGTTCTAGCGAAAATCGGCATTTTTAGAAGATATTGTGTAATGTGGGTGTTACAGAAATGAAGATTATTTTAAGAAAAATTATAGATGAAATGTGTGGAATTGCAAGTCTTACTCTTTGAGAGTATTCAATTTTTGAAAATGATGAACAATCCTGAGAATAAACTTGGCTTCTTGCAGAGTGGTGGGTATATTGCAGAATTTTGGGAATGGTGAACAACATTCTGTGCATTCTTCTTTTAGGTTTGTGTTCGCAAGTTGAGCTATGAATCTTTGAGTGTTAATTTAAGTTGAGCTATGAATCTTTCCTGTTGGTTAATATTTGATAAAACAAATTAGGTTCATATGTTTAGGGTCAAGTTGGGTGGTCGGCGATCTTGCACCGGTTGATGATGATGGTGGTTGATGTGTGGGCGGCGACGGATGGTTGTGGTGGTGGTGGTGGTGGTGGTGGTGGGAGATGGTGGTGGTAGATAAAGGCTGAGAGAGAAATAGAGAGAACTTGTATGTTTGTAGAGAGAGAGATATTTTAATTTTTTAAATAGATATTAGTTTTTTAAATTCTTTTTGTTTTATTTTATTAAAAAGATTTATAAATGTTGATACATATTTTGTGGACGCGACTTGGTTCGGTTCAACTCGATTCGGTTCGACCCGGTTAGCTTCGGCTCAAGCCCGACGTCATGACATTCCTCCGTCATGCGTCCCAGAGTTCTACTCGCGAAGCACGAAGCGCCGCAAGCCGGTTCCCGCTGCCACATCATCATGACATCATCATGATGATGTCATGATGATGTCACTACTTTGACTTAGCTTGGCAAATATAGCATGTTGAATTCTGGACGTGCATGTACATGTATCCATGGGCCAATCAGAATGCTTGGGCCTTTGTCACATGGGCCGTCCCCTAGCCAATCGCACAAGGGAGGCCCCAGCCCAATCGCACAACAAATATAAATACCGAAATCTTAGTGATTTCGGTAGAGAGGTGCGGACAAGATAGACAAGGCAGATAGAACAATCGCACAAGAGGGAACCGAGAGATTTGTTTGAGAGTTTGCAAATATTGTTTTGTAAACATTGATTTGTAATCGTTTTCAAGTATTAATACATTGGTGTTAATCGTTGAGTCTCGGTGCCCGTTTTCGTGTTCTTGTCCATCTCTCAATCTCGGTTTGCATCTCCGGTTGGATTCCGCACAACCGGGTGTGTTTGACAACAAGGATTAGGCGACTAGATCCTCCCCTAGCCGGACCTACAATAAATAAATAGGTAGAAAGACTAAACTACCCCTGTTTGACCAGACTTAACAAAAAAAACCTAACTGGGTTTGCCTAAAGGACAAAACTTGTAACAAAATACCTATTAAAGGACACCGCCTGTCAACATTTGAAAAAAAGGACACCGCCTGTAAAGTACTATAAAGATAAAGGACAAAACTTGTAATTTTTCCTTAAATTTATTGAGACTTTGTTACATTTACAAGTTTTAAATATGGTTAAATTTATTGAGACTTTGTTACATTTACAAGTTTTAAATAAATGGTTAAATTTGTTGAGACTTTGTTAACAAATTTTACTACAATATAATAATCTATTTATATCAATATAAATATATATATATTTATACTATACTATATAATATAACATTAATGTGTAACACATATCATTCATTGTAAGCATTTATTTTATGATTTACTCGCCTCACTTCCAAACTTATCTTATATTAATTAAATAAATAAATGAATAATGAGCTAATACTAAATTTCATCCTACTTTAAATTTTGAATACCATTCTTCTATTTTTCTAATAAAATATTATTCTAAAATTTAAATTGTTAATTTAAGATATTTTTAAATAAAACAAATTATTTATCACGAAAACCAAACTTTGTATTAATATATGAAATATTACATAATTTATAAATCAATTTGTCGGAATTGGTACCAACATTTTATCACTCAAATAGATGTTGATTTGCTTCTTGAATAACATATCTTCTTTTCAAGAACCATCTTCACAATCACCATATCCATCGCGTATCGAGTATTATCCATTAGTATATTGAAAGATATGACTTTTTTGTTATTGGTATATAAAATTAGATTTATTAAACCCGGATTACATGTGGTTTTTTATAGATATAACCTTTTTATTATTTCCTATACAAAATTATATTTATTCGACCCGTGTAATCGATGAGGTTTTTAAGATATAACTTTTTTATTATTTGATATATAAAATTAGATTTATTCAATTCGTACAATACGCGGGGTTTTTTAAGGATATATATTTTTTATTATTTAGTAAAGGATATTACATTTAGGATAAATTACACTTTTCGTCCTTTATGTTTGTATCCCATTGCAATGGATACCCTTTAACTTTAATAATTACAGTCACAATCCTTTATTTGTAAACTCATTACACTTTACGTCCTTTACCCCTAACCTGGTTAAAATTTTTAGTTAAATATGACATGTGCCTTGCAGATGAGGGTAGATTGGTAATTTTACTAAGATATTTAGACAAATAAACAAATTAGCCATTAAAAACCAACAATCCACCGGCCACTAAACATTGGCTGACCATTCACGTCTCCGGAAGGCCCTTATTCCGTTCACGTTGGCCCCCTAGTCGATAAGAACGCTGACGCCACCCATTCATCCATTATTCTCTCACCATTCACCTTCCGGCCACCATGAAGGTGTTGGGCCTGGGTTTGGGTATTGTTGTTATTATTATTGAACGGCCCCCAAATTACACCATTTCTTCTATTACACACAATCCATCAAATTTCCCCAAATTACAAACCTAGAATTTCCATTTCCCTCAAAAAAAACCAATGGAAGCAAGGAAGTTTGTGTCTCCGCTGTAGATAAGAAGAAGAGAACGAATGTGAATCTGGATCTGTTTAAATCGGGATCTGAATCTGACTCTATTTAAATTGGGATCTGAATCTGTATGTGTTTTGACCGAATCTGAATCTGCCCCGGTGCACCAGCGTTTTGAATCTGGATCCGTCTGAATATGATGTTGTTATGGAACACATATGAAAGCATTTTGGAGATTGAAACCCCAGTATATATTTCTTGAACCATCTTCTGGTGTCTCTTGAGATAATCTAGAGAGAGTAATGATTGTGGTGGTTGTAGTTGTTGGCCGGAGAAGATGTAGTTGTCGGCCGGAGACAACTTTGGCGCCGGCCGGAGATTGGACTGAATCTAGAGAGAGTATGTCAGTGGGTGGTGGGTAGATGTGTTTTTAGAGAGTGTTATATATTTTATTTTTTAAATTCTTTTTGTTTTTTTTAAATAAATGGGTAAAATGACTAAAGTGCCCTCATGTGCAAGGCACATGTTATATTTAACTAAAAATTTTAACCAGGTTAGGGTTAAAGGACATATGGTGTAATGAGTTTTACAAATAAAGGATTGTGACTGTAATTATTGAAGTTAAAGGGTATCCATTGCAATCTGATACAAACATAAAGGACGAAAAGTGTAATTTATCCTTACATTTATTCAACCCATGTAACACATATTTGTAAAGATGTAACTTTTTTATTATTTGGTATATAAAATTACATTTATTCAACCGGGTCAAATATAGCACTTTTAGTTTCGTATCATTCTTTTACCTAATAAAACTATATAGATTAAAACGAGTCATGTCAAATATAATACGTACGTTTTCATTAGACTGTATAAATTTAAATTACTCTACGTTTCAACGTCAACACAATGCACCGTACCATTCTTTAACTTGGTAAAATTTTATATTATTATGTGCTTATTTTTATGTATATGTCAGTACAGATTCAGGTTGGTTAAGGTCAAATATAATAAAATTTTGTGTTTCATTTTATATACGTTTTTAGTTGTTCTATGTTTGAACGTAAACTTTGTTCGGAAACATGTTGGGTCAAATATAATGCGTTTTCCTTAGACGGTAAAAATTTAAGTTACTTTACGTTTAAACATCGCCGCAACACGCGACAATAACTTCAAGTGGGCCGACTTTTTTTTTCTTTTAGTATGGTTTTGTTTTTTAACCTTTACCCTTCAACATTTAGTATTGGCACTTAGGTTTCTTTGAAAATGTGTAGGCACAGATGTAATATGTTTTTTTTTTGCTCTTTTTATGTACGTTTTCAGTTAGTCTACGTTTTGACATTAAATTTATTTTATTTCAAGTCGGGTCAAATATAATACGTTTTCATTAGACTGCATAAATTCGACTTACATTACGTTTCGACGCCACCGCAACTCATAGTACCGTTTTTAACTTAAAAAACCTAATTTTGTACTCTTTTTATCGTACGTGTCGGTATAAGTTCAAGTTGGTGTCTGATGAAAATCTCTTTCGCAAATAAGTCGGGTCAAATATAATAAGTTTCCGTGCTTATTTTTATGTACATCTTCAACTGATTTACATTTTGACGTAAATTTTGTTCGAAAACGATTCAGGTCTACACGGTACAAATCCAAGTTAGTTTACATTTAGACCTGCCGCAACACGCAGGAAAATTTACTAGTTATACTACAATTATAATTATCAAGTACAACATTAAAAAAATTTAATGAATTCGTCTTTCCTCTCAAAATAACTCTTAATAAATTGTTTACACATGTGTGTAACTTTAGCATATATATAGTAAGGGTTTAAATGATAAATTTAGACATGTATATTTTTTTATTTAATAATACATGTAAGTTTAAATATATATATATATATATATATATATATATATATATATATATATTTATAGGAGAAGGATCCGTTAGGAACCACCCTTTATTGCGAGAACCGCGAGAACCAATGTGAACACAACCAAAAATAGCTAAAAACACACAAAAAAAATATTTTTTATAAAAAAATCGCTACTTTTAGTAGCCAAAACATTTTTTTCTAATACACATATGAAAATACGTGTTTAAAAATTGAAAAACAAGTTTGGTCAATATATGTTTGATAATGTACACATGTATTATGTATATACTTAAAAATTGACAATATACATATGTGTAATTAAAAATTGATAATACACACAAGCGTATAGTTAAAATTTGATAATATACACATATGTATAATTCTAAAAAAAAAAAAAACTCTTAAAAAGGTGCGAGTAGCGGTATCATTCATTCATTCATTCATTCGACGATGACGATGACGATTATTATTATTATTATTATTATTTTTGCTTAGAACGGATGTATGGTCCAGAATGGTTCTCAATTTGTTGATACATGTATGTGGACGCGACTCGACTCGACGCGACTTGGTCCGGTTCGACCCGGTTAGGTTCGGCTCAAGCCCGACGTCACGACATTCCTCCGTCGTGCGCCCCAGAGTTCGACACGCGAAGCACGGAGAGCCGAGAATGTTTCCCGCTTGACACATCATCATGACATCATCATGATGATGTCATGATGATGTCAAGACTTTGACTAAACTTCACATATCTGAAACAAGTTGGAATTCATGTACGTGCATGAGTATGTGAAACTTCACTTGGGCCAATCAGAATGCAGCATGGACTTCAACAGGTTGGGCCTAAGCCCATATGCGGCGAAACAACAATGGAGTCGGCGAAACAAGGCTGTTTCGTCGATCATGGCTCCATTTTGTCAATTGTAATTGTGATTCGCCGTGTCTGTTCTGTTTCGTGATGTGTGTGGGTATAAATAGACAGTCTCAGTTAAGAGACAGTAGACACCAGAACAGAGAGCACACACACACTAGAGAGAGTTTGCAGAATAGATTTGTAAACATTGTTTTGTAACTGAACCTTTCATACGTATTAATACAGAGGTGTTAATCGGTGAATATTGTGTGTCGTGTATTTGCGTGTTCTATCTCGGTTTGCTATTCCGGTTGGATTCCGCACAACCGGAGTGGTTCGTATACAAGGATTAGGCGACTAGATCCTCCCCTAGCCGGACCTACAAGTGGTATCAGAGCCTTGGCTCTTCTCCTTGTTAAAACCGAGGTGTTCTTGGTCGTGTTTCGGGTTTTTGAAAAGTTCACATTTTCTGAAAAAATTTGTTAAAATCGGCTGTAATCTTGTTATTTTGCTTCATGTTTTGTTAAAAACCTTGTTAAAATTCACATTTACATGTTGTTATGGGTTTTTATTAAACTTTTTAGCAAAATCGCACTTTCGGAAAATTTATCGTTCACCGGAAAACTCATAGTTTACCGGAAAATACATTGTGTTCTTGATAATCTTCAAAGTGTTCTTGATAAAACCCACCTTTTGATCGTTAAAATTTAACTTGTAAAGTTGTTTGGGATTATTGAAAATTGAAATTGAAAAAGCTAATTATTAAAATAATCCACACCTTACCGAGTTAGTAGGATCATCATACCAGTAGTTTGAAAAGAGAGTGGTGTGTCTGACAGATCTCACTAACCCCAGTTACCTCTTTCGACGAATCATCGGTCAGACGAAACAGGTCCCTTTAGTCAAACACCTACACGACGAAACAGACATCCTGTTTCGTCGACATCCTTGTTGATTGGGCTTATATCTTGGGCCTTTGTTTCGTCAGACTTGAACTGGACAGTTTTGTTTCGTAAAGCCCAACAACCAGAAATCTGTTTCGTAAACTTGGGAGCCCAATTTCAGTTTCGTCGGATCTTTTTGTTTCGACAAGCCCATCACACATAGTCTGTTTCGCCGATTTGAATTAAAATCAATTTCTGTTTCGTGGATCTGTGTTTCGTCAAAACCCTTATCAGTTTTTAACAGAAGGCTTGTAATTGTGTTTTCACTGTCTGTTTTGAGTGTGTTTCACAGGTACTTGTCATCCTATATCAAACATGAATCCAAGGTGGAATACTCTGGTAAATACAGATATGTATTTTGGTACTCCGTCTTCCGCACCGGTATCTTCACAAGCTAATGCAATTTCTACCGGTCAATGGGCATTTGTATCAAATCAAGTTCCAAGCGTTCAAAGCATTCTCTTAAGCGAGAGCGAAACTGAAAGTTTGAATCTGCCTCCAAAGTTGATGCATTTATATGAATATCCAGGATGGATTGATAGATTTCATACATACGTTCTTGGCCAGAATACAGAATTGTGGTTGCGGTTTATTACTGATTTCGATCAAACAATAGAGGTTGCCGCATCATCTGCTGCTACATTTGCAGATCTCACGGAAGATCAGAAGAAAGTTTATGATCTAGAAAAGAAGGCATACGCCATTCTCACTCAAGCCTTGAGTAAAGATATCTATCATCAGTTTGTTAGTTACAAGACAACGAAGAGGTTGTGGGACGCATTGAAGACAAGGGGCGTGGGAAATGAAGCGACACGTCAACTGAGGAAAGAACTGCTAAAGAAAGAGTTTGATGGTTTTACTTGTATGGAGAATGAGTCGTTGGGTGATTTGACTAGTCGATTTAATCACTTGATGACTGAATTGACAAATTTTGGGGTAGCTACAACTCCTGTAGAGATTGTGAAAAGGTTTGCAGATTCGTTGCCACCTCAATGGAACACCTTCTTGGAAATCATGAAGTACAATGGTACTTTAGCTACAACGAGCTTCAACGACTTTGTTCAAATCCTGGAAAACAAGAATCAGGAAGAAACTCTGAAGGCAAAAAGAATTCCCGTGCCTCAAAATCCTGAAATGTATTTTGGGACTTCTAGCAGTTCTACAAAACCGTCTTCACATGCTCCAATTCAAACAGCCTTTGTGACTAGCACAGACATGTATGGCAATACTATCCAAGTTCCGGTGCCTCCAAAGACAGACATGTATGGAAATCTGCTGGAACCAGTTCCTCAACAGCAACAACAAAGCCAACGACCTCTCAGACCAACGGATATGTTCGGAAATCCGTTACCAGTTCGATCTCCCGCAACAATAGACATGTATGGGAATCCACTTCCTCCTCCTCAATCTACAGTTCCAACAGACATGTATGGGAACCCACTTCCTCAACAACAGCAAGCTTGTTATGGAAGCACATCATCTGCCGGTCAGCAATCTAAGCCAAATACAGTACGGCTCGACACCTCAAGCTTCTCTAAAGGTAGTGTGGAAGTAGCAAAGGAACACATGGAGCTGCTTAACACTTTGGTGAGCGCATACTGTGGGTTAGTGGAAGGTCAGATTGGCAACATTAATCTGACACAAGAAGACTATCAGCAGATAGATAAAGAGGAGATGGAGATGATGGATATCAAGTGGGCCTTTGCCAGTGCTGTTAGGCGAGCAAAGGATTTTATGGAAAGAACAGGCAGAACCAACTTGGAAAGCAAGAAAGACACCAAGTATTGGTTCGATAAACAGGCCGTTAAGTGCTTCAACTGTGGTGAACGTGGCCATTTCAAGCGTGAATGTACAAGGCCATCTAAACATGGGAACCAGAATCCCTTCAGAGGTCAAGGCAACCAGCAGAACCAGAACAGGAACAATGTTCGCACATTGGTTCCTGTCAACAATCAGACTCAAGCAGGACCATCAAATGCCAACCAGGCACTTGTGGTTCAAGTAGATGAAGGCTGTGATTGGTCAATCCAGTTAGGAAATGACGCACCAGATGGAACAGCTTGTTTTGCTGAAGTGGTTAATGATCTTAAACACGCCAGTGGTGGAGAATCTTCCACCAATGGTGATGAGTCTTCTGTAGACGAAGACAGTTCTGGTTACAGTGGAAGCTCAGATGAAGAATCCTCAACTTCAGGCAATGATCATTTGGATGACACGTCAAGTGCGTCAGTTGATGCAGATGTTGATGGGCTATTGGGAGAAGTTGCAGCAGAAAATCATAGAAGATCTATATTGGTGGATCAAGCTGCTTATTCTTCTTCTTCTCTCCATTCAGCCTTTATGGCTAATGTCGACAGTTCATCAAGTCAGGTATGTGCCGATGAACCCACTACTGTTATTTGTGATAATTGTGATAGGTTGAGTGTTAAATGTGCTGATTTAGAGGCAAACATGTCTGAGTTGCAAGGCAAACATGATGCTTTACAAGCTAGTTTGTTTGACTTGCAAGACAAACATGTTTCGTTGAATGATAAGTGGTGTGAATTGCAAAGCAAACACGAGGCTTTGCAAGAAAAGTATGATGTGACATTCATCCACAACCAGAAGTTAACCGTGGATCTTTCGAAGTGCACTGAAGCCAACATGTTTTATGAAAACCATGAAAAGGAATTTAAATCGATGATTGAAAAATTAAAGAAAGATAAAACCGAGCTGACAAAAATGGTTTCCAGAAAACAAACTGACATAAACTTGTATATCACTCGTCTTGAGATAATGCAAAAAGAGATGGCTTGTGTTAAAACTGAAAGTGAGGCGATCCGACTCAAGTTAGACAGTTATTTGAGCTCTAGCTATGTGTTGGATCACATCATTGACGTTCAGAAAGAGAAACGGGATGTCACATGCATAGGTTACAAGAAATGTCCACCACCTGTGAGACACAATGATGATGCCATGCCTGATGAGGAGTATAGAACTCACTTTGAACCATCTGTTCCTTTGGACGTTGAGGAATTTGCAACAGGACTCGGATACAAGAAGGAAGTATCGTCAGATTCAGATGTGTCAGCAGATACATGTGTGTCTTCTGCTGAACAGAATCAGGATCCTCCAGTTGTTGTTGAGGATGCTGATTCTTCTGATGATGAATCCGATGATACTGACTCAGCAAAGTCTGATGCGGTGATCAAAGAAGAGGACATACCTCTTGAGAATCACATTCTTTGTGATCCACCTGCAAAACTGTCTGTGATTGCTACAGCCAAGTCTGTTGAATCCTCATCTGGAAGCTGTGAAAGCGTGAACTTGCTTTACACATTGATTGGATCTGATAAAATATATTCAGACAAGGATTTCCCTATCAAAAATGTCAATCAATCTTTGATTGATAAAGTTTTCGAAGATTCTACCAGTAAGTTTTTGGGAAAGTCGAGCCCATGAGTTGTAGTAACTCAGTGTGCTCCTATCCCAAAATCCGAAGTTAGAAAGAAATATGGGAATCAAAAATTGCAAAAACAAAACAATCAACGAAAGCAAAATCACGCTGCCCAAGGAAATGGAAAAGGCAAACAGAGCCAAAACAAGAAAAAGGACAAGAAGGTAAACTTTGTGAAATCAAAGGGAACGGACAAAATTGAGACGTTTGAAAACAAATCTAACTTAGATTTTGTTAAACAAGCAACAGTGTTGAAAAGAAATGAACCAAACTGTTCGAAACCTAGTACCTCGAGATCACAAAGTTCATCATCATCGGCAAGACGATCACATGATACTTCGGGGTTTGTTGAACGAAGATCATGTTTTGAATGTGGTACTATTGGACACATAATTCGAAACTGTCCGTATCTTCATAAGTTAAAGGCAAAAGTTGATGCCCCCCATGGTAACAATTACCATAAAAGATTTGTTTCACCAAAACAGGACCCTCGTCTTGTTAAACAACAAGAAGTGAAACAGAGAAAGAAACAACGGAAAAATGTTGAAAAGGTTTTAAAACCAGAGGTTATCCAAACACAGTCTGTTAAGTTAGATGTTAAAAATGAAAAACAAACACAGATTTGGAAACCAAAACCAGTAATTGTTTCAGGGGGAGCTACATCAATTCCAAATCATCGGGAAATGGATGTTACAATTCTCGATGATGACGGACGACCCAAGTCTGTGAAGGCTTGGGTCCCCCTCTCCAACTAATCTCTGAATGAGTGTGCAGGATGTTCCAGGAGGAACTATTGATAGTCTTAGGATTGTTGATAGTGGAGCGTCCATGCACAAGATCGGCGACATAAGGCTCCAAAATATTGTGACATCTAGGAGAATGTTGCCTTTGATGGAGAGAGAAGAAAAGAAGACAAAAATGTCTGATGGAAGAATGTTGTTGAAAGAAGTTGAAAAATTCGACATGACGAGAAATGTTCCAAAATTTGGTTGTCATTGTTTTTGATCGGGTCCTCAGGGAAGATTCAAATGAAAAGTATGCGCCTGCAGCACGTCTGAAGCTTTTTGAAGATTCATGGATTTTTCTTCCACAAGAAGTTCAAAGTCCACAAGATGAACGTGTAGGGTACTTTTCTCTACGGTGTGATTGAAGAAAATGTGTTTGTTGAACAAACCAACCGGGTGTGCGGATGCCTTGGCGTGGATTGAACAACCGCACACTACTTCTGAAAGAGAAAGACAAAGACCTTCGCTGGTGCAATTTGGAAAACCAGCCGGACCCAGAGGTCTGTGATCTTGTTGTTGTGAAGAGACTTCTCAGTAGCTACAAAGAATCGAGTTTGAAGTCCACACCGGGTGGATATCCAGTTTGGGAGAGCGTTCAGATTCTTTGCAATGCACAAAGCAGTTGCAGGATACGGTTTTGAATTTCTAATCTCTCCTTTACTTGTCGATATTTAAGCTGCTTTATGAATTTGTATTATCTCGTACAGCACTCTTTGACCAGACACGTTGAACTCGAATATCACCTCACACGTGATCGTTTCACTATGAAACTCCTCAATGTTGTCAAGGTCCACACCGATGACCAACGTGCCGACCTTTTTACCAAAGCATTTGACAAATCAAGATTTGACTTTTTATTATTGGTAAACGGCATTAAGGTCAAGCAAGAGTAAAACCAACATCGGAAAATCATTTTTGTAAATACCTTTGTGTTTTAAATTTGTCTTAGTTTATTGATTTTAGGGGGATTAAATCCAAAAATTTGAAAATCCAAAAACATTGAAAATTTTCAAAAACACAAAAACAATAGAAAAACAAAAATGAGTTTCCTGGCGAGAAAAAGAGAAAATGATAGTACATCAGTGGTCTATCCAAACCTCTTTAAACCTTAAATGAAAAACGATAAGCAGCTCTATATAAGATGTATCGGTAGGCTCACAATCATTTTAAAGTGTGCAGGGTGATATAAATCTTAAATCGACTGAGGACTGGGTGGGAACCATTCATTGGCATATGGTCTTAGTACCGAAATTTCGTTTGAGAGATTGCCGAGGTTCTGAGATATTCGGTCTTTATGCTGCTTATCATCTGGGTATCATGGTTGTATCTTTTACCGAAAAATAACGGGGACGCAAGTCTAGATCTTCCATGATACTATACATACGTGTACATATATGCATACGACCTCAATAAGTGATCAACAATCACATGTCCCCAAATAAGTGATAAAATATCACAAATTCTTTCCGGGAGTCAAGTTCGTCTCTCTGCTGTACGAAAGTACTGACCTGTTCACGGACTTGCTCCTGTGCCCTCATGCATTGAAAATCAAGTTCCTCTTCAATAAGTGATTCTATCACATAGGGCTTGTTTTCAAATCAAAATAAGTGAGAATCTCACATCATATACGGTCAAACAGATGATAATCGGTATACTCACCGGTAAGATGAACCCTCGTGCATACCTTGATACGGGAATGTGTCGTGATGTGGATGAACACCGGTCGGTAAGTATAAATCATACCTTAACGTATCCCCTCGCCATGATTACAAATGATAAGTTGAGTTTATGTGGACAACAATACCGATAATCGTTATAGGATGCTTATCTTAATGTTAACTAATTGAACAACAAGAGCGTTTTGGCATGACCGTACACTGATATGATTCTCTTACCCTCGAAACTCGCAAAAAGAATGTCTGTAAATATTTATTTAATGCTTTCAGTTTCTGCATCTTCGTATATATTTATTTACTGCTTTCAGTCTTTACATTTGAAATATTCAAAAATACCAAAAAGATTTTAGGTGTGTTTTAATGTAAACTTTATAAAAGCCAAAAAGATTTTATTTCTATTTTATTTTCGATCGTACGATGTTGGAGCTCGAGTCTTCGTTACCTGAAACCTGACTGAAAACCAAATCGACTAAATCTTCATAAACGGTCAAAATTTGCAAGTTTTGAAAGTTAAAAACTAAAATTGACAAATTTGTTAAACTTTCAGACTGTCGGACGGTGTTTGATTAAACAATGGTCACACGTGTGTCGTTTGTTTATGTTTACTATATTCCAAGCAGTTGTTCTCATTACGCGTTTAGATTTCTTGCATGTGCAGATTCTAAAGGCAAGGAGAACATGGTCGATGACAAGCCTCGGAATGAAGACACAACGTGAAGGCACTCAAATGATGAAGATGATCGAGTTGCCGCTGGCCATCATCAACACCATAAGGATCTCAAGTATTGAAGATCAAAAGATTCACGAGCATACCTCAAAGGAGAGCTTATGTTAAGGGTGAGTTTGTCAACACACTTCCTACATGAAACGGAGAGTTTGTTGATACACTTTCTGCTTACAAGACGTGAAGACTTTGAAGATCCTCCGACATAGAAGACATGAAAGGCGAATCTCGCGAGTAGCGTCCAAGGGGGAGTTTGTTGATACATGTATGTGGACGCGACTCGACTCGACGCGACTTGGTCCGGTTCGACCCGGTTAGGTTCGGCTCAAGCCCGACGTCACGACATTCCTCCGTCGTGCGCCCCAGAGTTCGACACGCGAAGCACGGAGAGCCGAGAATGTTTCCCGCTTGACACATCATCATGACATCATCATGATGATGTCATGATGATGTCAAGACTTTGACTAAACTTCACATATCTGAAACAAGTTGGAATTCATGTACGTGCATGAGTATGTGAAACTTCACTTGGGCCAATCAGAATGCAGCATGGACTTCAACAGGTTGGGCCTAAGCCCATATGCGGCGAAACAACAATGGAGTCGGCGAAACAAGGCTGTTTCGTCGATCATGGCTCCATTTTGTCAATTGTAATTGTGATTCGCCGTGTCTGTTCTGTTTCGTGATGTGTGTGGGTATAAATAGACAGTCTCAGTTAAGAGACAGTAGACACCAGAACAGAGAGCACACACACACTAGAGAGAGTTTGCAGAATAGATTTGTAAACATTGTTTTGTAACTGAACCTTTCATACGTATTAATACAGAGGTGTTAATCGGTGAATATTGTGTGTCGTGTATTTGCGTGTTCTATCTCGGTTTGCTATTCCGGTTGGATTCCGCACAACCGGAGTGGTTCGTATACAAGGATTAGGCGACTAGATCCTCCCCTAGCCGGACCTACACAATTACCGTGTGTTTCTCTTAGGAACCTACCATACACACACATATATACATAGGGTTGAGATCGTGTGAGAAATAGTAGGCTAATTGAGAAACTTAAAAAGCATTCTTGACCACACATTTTCCCTAAGCTAAAATGTAAAAAAAAATGCAATTTTTTTGGAAAAATCGAAGCATTTTGTATCATGGATTTTTTAGGATTTATACACATGTGTATATTGTCAATCTTTTAACTATACATACATGTATATACATATTCAAAATTGAAAAATAATTATTGTACATTTATGATTGAGGTGAATGATTTAGTTTTAGCTTTAGGGTAGCATTAGGGGTTAGTTTTAGTATTTAGGGTTTAGCATTAGAGTTTTGCTTTAGGGTCTAGGTTTAATTTTTAGGTTTTAGCATAGAGTTTAGCCTTTGGTTTTAGATTTAGGTTTTAGCTTTAAGGTTTAGGGTTTAGAGATTTTTAGCTAGTGTTCAATGAGACGGACCCAATGCTGCTGGAATGAGCTCAATTGTCATTCGTTTGACCCGGGTTTGCTACACTTCTTAGGTTAAGGGTATATATTTTTCATAATATACACATATGTACAGTTTAAGAATTGATAATATGCATATGTGTATAATTCAAAATTGACTATATACATAAATGTATAAAAACTTGGCTTGAAGAAATGTGTGGTCTAGAATACTTCTCAAGTTTCTCAAATAGAGTGATTTTCTCGTAAAATCCCTACCCTACATGTATATATATATGAGGTGGGATTAGTAGAAATAGAATTACTTATAAAAAGGCGTACCATGTGTTTCTCTTAAAATCCGTACTATAGAGAGAGAAAATGGGAAGAACCTTGATTTTTTGTAATGTCTCCACTTTTGCGAACTCTGGTTTTGATATGTAAATAATGATGATGATATCATCTCATTTCTGTTGTTGTGACTGTCCAGCGAAAACCACTATTACATAAAACAAAAACAAATTAAATTACAGGGTGAAGGTCCCTCGTAATATATAAAAATTAACAAAAGTTGAATGACATGACACAAACCTAAAAATAAAACAGTGCCCACATAAAAAAAATTGAAAATTGACTTCTATGCTTTTAGTGTTATTTTTCTTTTCCTTGTTCTCATGATATTTCTCTGCTTGCATTTAAAACCCTAGGTACGTAAATATGGATGTCTGGACACTTATAGTAAAGACACATAAAATAGGACCGTCAAACTTGTGGCTCAGAGTTCGCTCGAAGTTCGATCGGATTTAGCTTGGAAAAAACTCGTTCGGTATGGCTCGGTTTGTAACTGAGTCAAGCTGGCTCGGCTTGGTTAGAAAGTGAGCCTAGCTCGGCTCGGCTCGTAACGAGCCAGATTGGCTCGGTTTCCTTGCTCATTAGCTCGGTTCGGCTTAGCCTGGATTATTTTACCTCTGATATATTTTATTTATTTATACATTATAATATATTACAAAAACTTATTATTACTTACATGTATTTAGGAGTTTATTGGATATTTATAACATATTTAAAGGTTGATTACCATGCTAACTAACTTATATTATATTTGGTGTAAATTTGAAACTTATTTTGTGCTCGCTTCTAATATTAGGTTGAACTTATTTTGAACTATTAAATAATATTTGAGACTATTGAATTTTAAGAGCTACACTTTAATTTTTCTTTTTAAATTCAAGCCAAGCTAAACCGAGCCAAGACAACTCGGTTTAAAACCAAACCGAGCCCGAGCTTTAATTTTCAGCTCGATTTCAATTTTGACCCAAGCCGGACCATGAACAGCCCTAGACTCAAATCAAATATGATAATGTTCTCTATTTTACAGTATATTTTTAAAATATATAATATAGCATTAACTAGTTATTGCATTTTAAAAGTCTTAGTGGAACTATAGTTAACCCACAAAATAGTTAACCGTTGTTATCCTATTTTTTCCCTCTTATCTAGGCTATAAACAAACCTAACGTTCAGCGAGCAGTTCGAAAACCGTTCGGCATAAAGTTTGTTTATGTTTATTCGTTTAATAAACAAATGAACATGAACAATAAATTCCGTTCAATAATTTAAACAAATGAACATGAACAGAGGTAGTGATCGTTTATGTTCGTGAACGTTCGGTAATTTGTTTATTTATATTTGCTCGTTTATTTTCATTTGTGTTCGTTCATTTAAAGGTTTCTATATGTTATATTTTTGTTTTATTGTTTTTAGTTTTTAAAAATTTAAAACCTATTTTTACTATATGCCTCCTTCAACATCCCTTATTTGACAATTTCAATTTCAGTTTGTGTTAAAACTTGATAAACTTCTTAACTTTGTGTTAATATTGTTTTCATTCTGATAATTATGTCAACTGTGTTCGAATGATTATGTTAAGTGCTTATTTATTTTTTGGTAGATTCTTCGTCGTCTTTGTGATGAAATGTTATTGTGCTCATTTATGTTCTTGAACATTTGTTTTTCATTTGCGTTTGGTAAGTGTTAGTGAAAAGTTCATGAACACGTCATTTCCTTAATGAATGAACAGGATCAAGAAATCTCGTTCGGTAAGCGTTCGTGAACAGTTTATGAACAGGCTCATTCCTTAACGATCGTTCGATTCGTTTACTGCCCTACAGTCTCATCTAAAATTTACCTGTCAAATTGTGATGTCTTTTCTACACATAATCTGAAAATAAACCTTTATATGTGTGTGTGTATATAAATGTTCATTGGGAACATTTATAAACTGAGGAACCGGGAATAGTGCATTTAACATTTAAATAAATTATAAAAATTCAATATAAAATGCTAAAAAATATTTTTCGAAGCTTTTGCATAAAAAGATGTCTAGAAATTATTCCAATAAAAATCATTTTTGTAAATTTTTTACCTTTTTTTATTGTTTTTTTTAAATTATATTTTTTTGTTAAAAAGACTTCTACATGTATTTATATGTAAAAGCTCCGGAAATATTTTAAAAAGGTAATTTTTAACATGTTAAATACATGATTCTTCGATTCCTCACATTTTTAGTGTTCCCCAATATCTGTGTGTGTGAGTAAAGGTGAGTTCATTGGAGAACCACAAAAACTTGGGAACCCGGGAAACCTTTGTTAAACATATAAAAATAAAACATATAAAAATAACTGATAAAAAAATCATTTTTACAATTAAAAAATATTTTCTACCTAATTTTTTTTGAATCTTTTGCATATAAACACATTTAGAAACCATTTTTATTAATAAAAACAATTTAAAAAAAGTAGAAAAAATTATAATTTTTTATTTGTACGTGTGAGTTTGTTTAGGTGTATTATAGTCATTTAAGACGATAGTTTCTTACTCTTCCAATTTCCCTCGTTTTTAAAACGTTAATAACTCTTTCATATGACATTTTAGTTATAAATTGCACAATAAAAACAAGTGTTTTTTAATCTTTAAAACGAGTATAATATTGCTATACTTGTGAAAAAATAAAATTAAAACCCAGGTGTTATACTCATTTCCCATGCATTTTAAAAGATATAATAAATTTGGGAAACAGAAAATCAAATTTCAAATAAGAGAGAAACAAAATAAATGAGATAAGTGGGCGAGTTATTTACCACTTTGCCTTTTTGAACGAGGATTCCGTCACATAACATGTCGTAAAGATCCTTCTTCTTTTTGGTATCGCAAATCTTAGGGGTTCGTGATTGTTGGATTATTTCTCGATAGTCACTAGGCAGTTTGGGCTCCCACATCCCATAATCCTCCTTTATATTAATAAAACAATGAGTTAAATGTCATTTTAGTCCCTGTGGTTTGTGTCATTTTGCCAGTTTAGTCCAAAGGTTTCATTTTTCACCTGTGGGTCCAAAAAGGTTTCACCGTTGCCATTTTAGTCCACTAGGTTAACTTCATCCATTTTTCTGTTAACGAGAAGAGCAATTCGGTCATTTTAACCTAGTGGACTAAAATGGCAACGATGAAACCTTTTTGGACCCACAGGCGAAAAACGAAACCTTTGGACTAAGCTGGCAAAAACATTTAACTCTAAAACAATTTAAATCATATTTTACTTATACATTACATTTCGCAAGGAATTTATTCTAGTTTGACGCACACACCCATAAAGAAAGCCAATTTTGTAAAAACCGCAACTTACATGGCATTCCAACGCTTTCTTAAGCTGTACAACCACCTCACTTGCTGTTGGCCGCTGACTCCGTTCATCATGCAAGCAGTTATAGGCAACTTTTGCAAACGTAGACAGTGATAATGGCACAATTTGTTCCTTTATACCCTCAAACACCAACTCGTCAAGTTTGTTTTTCTCATGGAAGTTTTTAGCCAAAGGACCAAGATATTGTTCTTTATCCTGGACATCCACACCTGTTGGAATCGCCAATCTCCCACACAAAATCTCAAATAAAACCACACCAAATGAATATATATCAGCAGCTTTGCTTATTGTATGTGTTTTCAGGTATGCTGGGTCAATGTACCCTGCTGTACCTGCAGCTTCCTCCTCTATGACATAGTCGATATCTTGATTATTTGGACTTATCAAGGAAAGCCCAAAATTACTAATTTTTGCTTTCCAGTCCTTACTTAGTAGAATGTTACTACTTTTGATATCCCTATGTAACACTGTCTCTCGTCTTAGAAGACCTCCATGAAGAAATTCCAACCCACTTGCAACATCGATGCCTATTTCAAGCCGTTTCTTCCATGTAAGACTAGCGTCGTTTAGCAGATTATCCAGACTTGAGTTAGGCGCATACTCATAAACAATGATCTTTTCACCCATTTCGTCACAATAACCTTCTAAACCAATGACATTCCTGTGTGTAAACTTGAGAAGAATTTCTAGCTCTCGAAAAAATTCGCGGACTCCTTCACCATTCATCGTATTAAACCGCTTTGCAGCAATGATTTTATGTCCATTAGCATGTCGAAGTTGTCCTTTGAATAACTTCCCAAATGCACCTCTTCCAATGCACTTCTCATCACTGAAATTATCTGTGGCATATTTTATGTCTTCTAATGAAATTCTAACAATATCCATGCCCTTTTCCTGTGAATCATTAGAGCTCAATGAAGTACTTGACGATTAATCCAATAAAATTAAAATTCTTGTAAAAAATTAGGTATGAATTAGTATATTCTGTTTAGATTCCCAATTCCCAAGTTCATTCAATTATTTGTTGTAAGTTTAAATTGATTGATGCATGGAGGTTTGTAGAAAGTTCTTTTAATGGAGAATGTATTAGGGTGGAAGGAGTGCTCCCCATTTGGGGAGTGGTAAACTTATTTTCTAACCAATAATGTCATGCCATGTTAAGTTCCCACTCCACTCTTCATTTTGCACTCAATCACTAGCAATGCTCATGTAGAGCAGGAGAGTGACAAACAATTTAAAAAAAAAAAGTGTGATTGGTTGAAAGAGGTTGGAGCCCACCATTAACCCCCCTCTCTCTCCTTCCTCTCTCCTCTTCCCCACTCGGTGACTCACCACCTACACCCCTCCCCGCTCACAGATTAAAGGCCGGCAACACCTCCCCGATCGGCAAAGCCCCTCCCCGCATGAGTTCCCCGAACCCACTCATTCCACCCTTATAAACTATCATGAAGCTAGTACACTTACATTACATTTTACCGCCAATGTTGGACTAAAATACTTGAAAGAATGTTAATTATCTTTTTTATATAAAGCATGGAGAGCAAGAGGTTTATTAATTCGGTATGTATTAAAATTATGGAGTAATTTTAAGATAAAGTTTTATGAAGTTATCTCGGGGAAGAAGCTGATTTTTCTGTTAAAATTTTTTTGGAATCATAAGCTAAATTTATTATTATTATTAAATTTATTATTATTATTATTATTATTATTATTAAATTTACTATTATTATTATTATTAAATTTATTATTATTATTATTATTATTGAATTCATTATTATTAAATTTATTATTATTAAATTTATTATTAATATTAATTTTAATATTATTATTATTATTATTATTTCTATTTTTATTTTTATTTTTATTTTTATTTTTATTTTTATTTTTATTATAGCTTTAAGAAGGTGAAAACCACAAATCATAGCCCACCATTTTTTAATGCATTGTAATATCCCGAGGCAAAGTTTTGTAATAACTCAAGTACTGTGTTTCCCTCTATTTTCTGTCTTTTATGTTCATATTATTTTTTTTTTCTTTTATTAACTAGTGGTAATTGGGAATATTGGTCATAACCAAGTTACTATGTATCCTCCCTCCGTGGCCCAGTGGTTCCCATTGGGTATGTTGGGCCGGCTCCTCCTTTGGGAGGTCACCGGTTCGACTCCCACTCGTGGTCTTAGGGGGGGGGACGTCCCAATGATAGACCGTATCCTACCGAGGCATGGTGCGGTCTTGAGGGCAACCCGGTTTTACCCAGCTGTTACCCCAGCGAGTCTCTCGTGTGGGGGCAGTATGGTTTCCGGGCGAAGGTCAGTCAGAGCGGCAGTCGGGGCCCGATAGAACATCGCGTCTGCGAAAGCTGGGCTGACGGGTAACCGTCCTAGACGGGAACCCGGTGACCAATGGTCAGGTACATGTTGAAAGTCACCCTTCAAAAAAAAAAAATAATAACCAAGTTACTATGTGTACCTTGTAAATATTAATTTGATACAGTAATAACAAATATGACCCATTTTGAGTTTATTCGAATTTCAAATGGCTAGACTTTGGATCGAAAATTCTTCATTTCCATTGTACTTCAAGAAGGAAACGATTTGAATAATAAGAAAGAGAAAAAAGAAATGCCAATCACATAATTAATAAAACAAAAAGGAAAACATTTACTAATCACATAAAAATAAAACAAAAAAGAAAACATTTACTCATCACATAAAATAGAGGTAAATGCAAAAACAAAACCACTGACGTTTTCTTGAATTGGAACTCCACACAAGAAACAAGCCACAAAGGACAAATAATAAATAATTGTTTCTTTACTTTCTTTCTTGTTTCTTGGTTTACGAATAAAGAGGAACTGACCTCCTTTGTTGTAGTCGGCGAGAATGACAAAGCAAAAACAAAATAGGGCTAATCTTTTTCTTTTATCGGTGGCTGGGTTTGACGGTTACGGCTGCGTACGACTAACCCTCGTTAATCACCTCTTCTCTTTCTATCATGTTCGTCTATGTGTAACTAGTTGTAGCTCTGATACCAATTTTACGTCAGACGGTTCTATTTAATTAAACGAACTTCATGAATTTACAAGAAGAAAGACAAATAAAAAGAATAACCTAGAATTTTATTTATAGTTATATTAAACTTCATAGTAGTAAACTTAAGACTTTAAACCTTTCTTAAACATATTGCAATTCCAGTTACCTAAAATAAATAAAATTATAATAAAACATATTAAAATAAAGCCTTAAGTTTACTACTATAATTCAACATTAACCGTCGACATAAACATCTAAATTTGTTTGTTTGCAACCCCCTAAATCTCTTAAAGCACACATGTTGGGGTCTCAATAAAATTTTACTGATTTCTCATGTTTTTCTTCTCCATCTGAATCTCCATCTCTATCACCAAACTATAAAGATTTCATTATAGCCTAATTCCTTATATACAAGGGCGTACCCACCCCAGGCCGTTGGTGGGCGGGCACACCCCTTGAAAAATATTTTTTAGTGTTATTTTTTTCCTAGAAATTTCGACCGCACCCCTTGGAAACTTTTCACCCGCACCCCTTGAAAATTTCAACCGCACCACTTAGAAAAAACATATTATAAATTTACAAAAACAAAAAAAAAACAATGATTATTTTTTACTACATAACTATATAACACAAGTTATATAATTATTCTTTAACCACTTATTCACTTAATTACTTAACCCAATCAAAGACCAATCTACAATCTATTTTTATTAACCTAAGCCCAAACCCAACCCAAAGAAATTTGAACTAAATAAAATAACCCAAACCCATCCACCCACTCCAATTCTAAATCCCGCCAAAAAAAAACTCCAAGCGACTCGACGCCACTACTCACGACCGGACAACTTTTTTTGCCGGAAAAACCAAAATTCCATCAAGACCGACCCATATTACGCTAGAATTCCGATATAGAACAATTATGGTATCTTTATTGTTTTTTGTTTTATGTGATAATTAGGAGAAAATATAGACGTATAAGGGTTTGATCTTTTTATATTTTTTGATGTTTTTTGGTTGTTCTAGACTTGTAGTTAAATGATTTTGTTGTTTTATTTATAGCTTTGTTTGTTTAAATGATTAGTTACAAGTAATCAACATTTAATACTAGAGCTTGAATGTTTGAAAATACAATTGAAAATTATGGACTATGGTTGAACAATATTGTTTATTTTGTTTGTGTTTGGTGTAGCGATTTATATGTGATAGGAACCACGAGTAAGAATGTAATGAACTTATGGAGTGTTTAGTATCTTTAGATGATGTTTTGGATATATTTAAAAAAAATATATGTAGGACACAATTTTAAATACGTTTGTAATAACGTTTGACGTGTTTTTGATGATTATATAAATGTTTGATATTCTTTTGTCTTACATGACCCGACTCGATCCGACCCATTATGAACCGATTTTTTTATATAGCTAGGGCCTAAAATCTTTAATAATACGCCGCACCCCAGCAAAAAACACCTAGGTCCGCCCCCGCTTATATACATGTTCAAAAGTTAAGGATTGTAGTCAAACACAAAAATTAGAGGGATATAATAGAATAAAATAAGAGAGAGATGGAGAACGTTAAACAAAATTTTGATGAAGTGACTTTTTAAAGATACGAGGATATAGATTCCAATGAAAATACATTTCCTTCTCTACTCTCTCATATCAACCCCTATCTTTCTCTTGATATATATACATATACCAACACCCAAGTTGCATATATAGGTTGTACCGTAGTACATTATACCGTATATATTAATATTCTTGATGAGGTTTACAGAATTACTCCAATATAACTAAATTAAACTATCTTAAAAAACTGATTACGTTTTAGTTTGCAAATTTGTTTTCTACGAAACCAAAATTTTATACTTTTCTAAGAGTTTTATAAATTTATGTTTGTATAATGTTATATTATTTAGTTGTAAAATAAATAATGAAAACTTAAATAATTAATGAAAGACTTACTTGGATTTCTAATGCCTTCTTCAGTTGGACCATCACTTCACGTGCCGTCGGCCTTTCTTCCCTCTTTTCATTTAGGCACTGAATAGCAATCCTTCGAAATATAGTCAAAGATTGCGGCGCAATATGTTCATCTGTACCCTCAAACACCACCTCATCGAGTTTTCCTTCTTTATATAGGCCTTTAATAAAAGGGCCTAAGTACTTATCGTCAGATTTGTGGAAGTCCGTTGAGTACGCCAATTTCTGGAGCATGGTCTCAAATAAAACAATACCAAATGAGTATATATCACATTCTTTTCTTAACACAGCTGTCCTCACGTATTCCGGATCAATGTGGGTTTCTGTGCCTGCAATATCGTCGACGAGAACTGTTTCCTGATCTACTGAATGTATTACAGAAAGCCCAAAATCAGTAATCTTTGCAGACATATTAGCATCAAGTAGAATTTTGCTGCTTTTGATATTCCTATGAATCACCACCTCTCCTGTTGTGGAACCTCCATGAAGGAAATCCAACCCACTTGCAATGTCAACGCATATCTTAAGACGTTTACCCCATGTAAGACTAACGTCTTTCAGACGATCCTCAAGACTTCCATTCAACATATACTCATAAACAGCGATTCTTTCTTCCCCTTCCTCACAATAGCCTATGAGATCAATGACATTCTCATGTTTGTAACTTATTAGAACTTTTAATTCCGTGGCTAATCGGTTATATTTTCCATTACCCACGCTAAATCGCTTCGCAACGATGCTGGTGGTAGTTCCATTCGCTTGTGTAACTTCTCCTCTATATACCTCACCAAATCCACCACCTCCAAGATACCTCTCACGACTGAACTTATCTGTGGCTGACCGTATGTCTTCCAATGAAATTTGAAGTACATCTTTGCGGTTTTCCTGTGAATCAAGACACTATCAACTTGATAATTCCAAATCTAAATTGAAATTCTTATATTAACAACTTAGATGAGACATTTTGATATTTAACATACAAATATAGTTCAAGCGGACATCCATAAAATCAAATGACTTGCTTGAAGAGACAAAAGAGTTCAACATTTTGGTGACAAACTTACTTGAAAGTATAGGGCTTTCTTAAGTTCCTTGACTACATTTTCCATTGTTGGACGATCACTTTGTGCTTCCGCCAAACATTTATAGGCAATGTTAGAAAAAGTGTCCAGAGATTCTTGATTGGGTCCTTTAACTGAAGTAAAGTAGGTTTTGGTTACCTCTTCTTTTAGTTTTGGATCTACCATTTCCTTAATTGCTCCTTTACTGAAGTTTTCTCTTGCTATGACTGCAAGCCCCGGGTTATTGTATATTGGATCATAGGCTAACCTCCCACACAGAATCTCAAACAGTACTACTCCAAAACTGTAAACGTCTGATTCTTTTTTCAATCTAGCATCCTGTTTATATTGTGGATCTACGTAACCCTCTGTGCCTGGAGTTTTTTTGTAATACGGACTGTCTTCACTAACAGTAAGAAATAACGAGAGCCCAAAGTCACCAATCTTTGCTTCAAAGTTTTCATTCAACAGAATGTTGGCACTTTTGATGTCACGATGCACTATCTCTTGTCGGTCGCCCTCAGTAGTGTGAAGGCAACTCAACCCCTTTGCAACATCAAGGCAGATTTTCACACGTTTTGCCCAGCTATCACGAACAATCTTACTCGTTCTTAGTAAATAATCACTGAGACTCTTATTGGAAGCATACTCATAGATTAGGATCAGTTTACGACCTTCATCACAAAAGCCAAGTAGAGTGATTATGTTGGAATGCTTACAACTTGTAAGCATTTCAATTTCTGCATAAAATCCTCGTTCTGCTATCAAATTTTCTGTATCGATGATGCATTTTATAGCAACTGTGCTGCGTTTCTTGGGTACTTTACGCTCATTCTGCCTTTCAATTGCCAAACAATATGCTTGATCTACATGGTCAAGTTCTGCTGTGTATACTGAACCAAATCCACCAGATGACACAATGCAGCCTTTTGAAAAGTTCTCTGTTGCCAACACTATATCAGCGAGTGGAATCCTCATATGTTCCAAGCCCTTCAGCTGCAAGAATACATGTATAGAGAAATTAGGAGTGTTGTAGCCTATACAATTTGTCCTGACACTTTAACTATTGGTTCTTTTCGAGAATATTTTTTTCTTCTTTATCTCTTTACAGATAACATCAATGAATTACACAGATGGCAGCAACAAATTACAAAAGGTTTGTCTGAAGCTGATTCAGATTCTTAGAGTTGACATACCAAGCGATTATCACAAACCCAGGTTTATCAAACTGCGAACGAACTCGAAGAACCAACTCGATTTTAAACAACTTTTTCAACTCTTTATTAATTAAGGCTCAAACTATTGGCACACCCAAAGTGCCTATACGTAACCCAATCCAAAGGTAAAATGGTCTTTTTGCCCCTTTATATACACCGCGTATAGACCTATAGGCGACGTATATAAAGGATTTTTTTGTAAGAAACATTTTTATACATTACTTATCGCTTTAGCAAAGTTCTATAATAAGTACTTTAAAAAAAACATTGTTAAGTATCGTATCGTATAGTATAGGTCTCGTATAGCCCTCGTATAGGCCTATGGATGTAGTATCATATTTTTTCTGGGTCATGGGTAGTTTGTCTTCTTAGGTTAAATTTTTTATTTGTTATTTATTTTTTCTTTCCGATTACCGTATTTTGTTAATACTACAAATACACATTTTATTTTAGTTTATTTATATAAATCATTAAGTTTTAAATTATTTATGACGTCATCAAGTTTGAAATCTAAGTCCAACAAGTGGACTAGCAAGACATTGATAACCGACCTGGTTACGAAAACATTGAATTGAACTAAAGTAATCTAGAAAATCAATTTTATGTTGGAAATATTAAAGAGGAACATACAAGTTGGTATGTTTCCTTCGTCCTACATCGGTGGAGTGAGTGAAGTTTGAGTGGTTTATAAGGGATTACCCCTTATGGGCCTTCATAGTGTTAAATGGGTTGAGAAGTGGGTTAAGCCCACACGCGCGCCGAGCCGAGCCGCGAGCTCGCGAATGGGCGCGTTTGAGGTGCGCTTTGCACTTCTTAACTTGCAAAATTTCGCAGCTCTCTCTCTCTCTCTCTATTGTGTGATTCGGTTTTCGTTCCAGCTTCTGCGTTTTCTGGTTTCCATTGCTGTTGGAATACCAGATCAGTTCTGCATTAAATCCTGGGAGTTTACGCTGCAGCTCACAGCAATACGAGTGCGTAAAATCTTTTAAGGACAGGAATCATCCGTGCAGTTCAAAGATAGTTCTTTAAGTAATCGCCAGGTTGGTTTTAAATTTACGTGTTCTTTAAATTCGTCCGACAACGGGACAGTCTCCTTCTACCTTTCTTTAATCAGTTTGCTCAAGTTGGAACAAACTGGTTTGGCCGATAACTCGGTAATTAATAAATTTATTGTTGATTAATTTAATTTTCAACAATCTTAAAGGATTTTATTCTTGTGTTTAATCAAAAGAAAAAATTAATGGACGCTGAACTACCAACAGCCAATCTGAGATTCATGAATCAAGAGTTTGTCAAGTTGGACAGATTCGATGGTCAGAACTATACCCGCTGGGCGGACAAGGTTAAGTTCATGCTAGTTGTGCTGAAACTTTACTATATCCTTGATCCTGATTTGCCTGCAATCCCTGATGACCCTCCTCGTGAGGCAGGAGAGCTACCAGATGCAGATTTGGGAAAGCAAAGACTTGTCCGTAAGGAAGCTGAAGATCTTTGCCTGGGCCACATCAAAAACTCTCTTTCGGATCGTCTCTATGACTTGTACGGGCCGGTAAAAAGTGCTAGAGAATTGTGGAAAGCTTTGGAAGATAAGTATAAGGCTCATGAAGAAGGTACTAACAAATACCTTATTGCCAAGTACTTAGATTTCCAAATGGTCGATGACAAGTCAATCCTGGAGCAAGTGCATGAACTCCAAGTTCTTGTTAACAAATTGACCGCACTTTCTATTCCGCTGCCAGAAATATTTCAAGTAGGGGTCATTATTGCAAAATTGCCTCCTAATTGGAAAGATTTCTCAAAGAGAATGATGCACAAGTCTGAGGACTACTCGTTGGATGAACTGTTGAAGCACCTTCGAATTGAGGAGGAAACGCGCAACAGGGACAAAAGAGGTAAAGTCGGATCGAGTGTAAATCATGTTGCTGGAGGATCTGGTCAAAAGGGAAAAGGGGCATCAAAGAATAAGAAGTTTACTGCACCAAAGAAAAAAGAATTCAAGAAGACACAACACACTAACAACCATCAACCAAAGAGGTCTGGTAAATGCCATGTTTGTGGAGAAATAGGGCATTATGCACGAGAGTGCTCTCAGAGGAAATCTGGATCTACGGTTGGGTCTACAAGTGCTGTTGATGTTGAGAAAGTCACCAATCTAGTGGCCAGTGTGGGTCTTGGTGAAGTTAACATGCTTTCTCAATATACACGCATTGTAGCATGTAGAGGATGGTTCTTGGATTCTGGAGCAACTGTTCATGTTTGTGGGAATCGTGGCTCGTTTCTTACTTATGCTCCTGTTCCTCAAGGAACAGTGGTGGTATGTGCTGATGGACATCGTGTAGAGGTTCGTGGTAAAGGCACGGTGCGGCTAAACTTTAGAGATGGTCAAGTGGTTACTCTTCAGGACGTGTTGCATGTTCCTGGTATCACCAAGGGTCTTGTTTCTGCTGATAAGTTTGATCGGAATGGTTACAAGCTGGTTATCAAGAATCTTCGTGTGAAGTTTTCTCTAAATGACATCTATGTGGGTCAAGCAAAGAACACGGGTGGAATGTATCGTCTTGACTTAGCTGAAGATGGGATTGATGAAGAAGATTCGGATGAAGGGGGCGTTTCAGTGATTGATGGGTTTGGGAATGAAAGTGATAGTGATAGTGGTGGTAGTGTTAGTTCTAGTATTGGTGAATGTAATGCAATTGGTTTTGATTTGAATGAAATTATGTCTTCTGATTATATCGCTTGTACAATTTCTTTATGGCATAAACGTTTAGCTCATACAAATATTAAAAACATTGAAAAAATGCAAACTAAAGGTTTATTAAAATTAAAAGATAAAGACTTTGAAAAATGCGAAACTTGTGTTAAATCAAAATTCACAAAGAAACCTTTTCCAAGTGTTCATAAACGCAATACATCACTACTAGAACTAATTCATTCAGATATTTGTGAACTGAATGGAGTTCTTACTCGTGGGGGTAAGAGATACTTTATCACTTTCTGCGATGACTCGAGCCGATACTTATATGTTTATTTGTTGCATTCAAAAGACGAAGCTTTTGAGGCATTCAAAATATATAAGGCTGAGGTTGAAAAACAAAAGGAGAAACGCATTAAAATTCTTCGCTCGGACAGAGGCGGAGAATACTTTAACCGAAAGTTTAATGCATTCTGCGAAGAAGAAGGCATCATACATGAGAGAACTGCACCTTATACTCCCCAACAAAATGGTTTGGCTGAGAGAAAGAACCGAACCTTGGTAGAGATGGCTAACTGTATGTTAAACCAATCGGGTCTACCTCGTAATATGTGGGGGGAAGCTGTGTTAACCGCATGTTATGTTCACAATAGGATCACTAGTCGTGTGATACCTACGAGTCCATATGAGTTGTGGAAAGGAAGAAAACCAAACCTAGAGCTTTTGAGGGTTTGGGGGTGTCTTGCCTACTATCGCGTACCTGATCCAAAGACACTCAAACTGGGAGAACGAGCTTTCAAGAGTGTATTCATTGGATATGCTTCGCATAGTAAATCTTACCGATTGTTGGATGACGAATCAGGTATAGTTGTAGAATCCAGAGATGTGGAATTCTTTGAGAACAAGTTTTCTAGAGATGATGAAAACTCAAATGGCACCACAACTTCTAGTACTTCTGAGAAAAGGGTTCAACCCTCACCAATAGTTGAAGAACAACCAAGGAAAAGTACTAGAGTTAGAAAAGAGAAAAGTTATGGAGATGATTTCTTTTCTTACCTGGTTGAAGGAACTCAAAAGAAAGTGACGAGAGAGGTCATTTTCGCTGTAAATTTGGATGATGATCCTAAAACTTTCAGCGAAGCAATGTCATCTAGAGATGCCCCTTTGTGGAAGGAGGCAGTCAATGATGAAATGGATTCCATTATGGGAAATGGAACTTGGGAGTTAGCTGATCTACCCAAGGGAAAGAAACCTATTGGATCCAAATGGATTTTCAAAAGGAAGTATCATCCAGATGGATCCATCTCTGCCTATAAAGCGAGATTAGTTGCTAAAGGGTATAGGCAGAGAGAAGGGATCGACTATTTTGATACCTATGCACCTGTGGCTAGAATAAGTTCTATTAGAACTCTAATAGCGGTGTCTGCTTTGAAAGGGCTTTACATCCATCAAATGGATGTAAAGACAGCATTTCTAAATGGGTATCTAAATGAGGAGATTTATTTGGAGCAACCAGAAGGGTTTGTGATGCCTGGACAAGAGAACAAAGTGTGTAGACTTATTAAATCTCTGTATGGTTTGAAGCAAGCTCCTAAACAGTGGCATGAGAGATTTGACACCACTGTGACTGCTTTCGGGTTTCGACATAACAGTGCTGATAGATGTATTTATACTAAATGCGAACCCGCTTATACAGTCGTGATTTGTCTTTATGTTGATGATATGTTGATCATTAGCACTCACCTTGAAGGTATTTCTGAAACTAAGAAATATTTGTCCTCGAACTTTAAGATGAAAGATCTAGGAGAAGTTGATACCATTCTTGGAATCAAGGTGAAGAGAACTGGAAGTCAGATTTCTCTAAGTCAATCTCATTATATAGAGAAAATTCTGACTAAGTTTCAACACTTAAATATTAAAGAGTTTAATACTCCGTTTGATCCAAGTGTGAAACTTAATGTGAACTCTGGAAGTATGATGTATGCAACGCATTGCACTCGTCCTGACATTGCTTTTGCTGTAAGCAAACTGAGTCAGTATACTGTTAATCTAGGGACAGAACACTGGAAGGCAGTGGGCAGAGTACTTGGATACCTGAAAAGGACCAGTAACTTAGAACTGACATACACGTCATCTTCCAGAATACTTGAAGGTTATTCTGATGCAAGCTGGATTGATCGCACCAATGATTCAAAATCTACAAGTGGGTGGATTTACACTCTAGCAGGAGGAGCAATTTCTTGGGCGAGCAAGAAACAGACGTGTATTGCCCACTCAACTATGGAAGCTGAGTTCATAGCGCTAGCTGCGGCTGGCAAGGAAGCAGAGTGGATTAGAGATCTACTTATTGACATCCGTCTGTGGGATGTTCCAATGCCGTCTATTCCCATGTATTGTGATAGTGAGGCCACACTATCTAAAGTATACAACGCAGTGTATAATGGGAGGTCAAGACACATAGGTCTTCGGCACAATTATGTGAGACAACTGCTTGAAAGTGGTACCATCAAGGTTGTCTATGTCAAGACAAGTAAGAACTTGGCAGATCCGTTTACTAAACCTCTGACGAGAGATTTGGTTGTGAATACCGCGAGAGACATGGGTCTAAAACCACAATAGAATCGTTAGTGATGGAAACTCAACTTGGACTTAGTGCTCCTATTTCTCAAGTTTAATGGGTAAAAACGAAGTCACTTAACGATAGAAGGTACTATCAAATTTGATAGATCCATGTGAGGTATGATAGTACGTCGTTGCCGAGAACAAGGGTGAGCTTATGCTCTTAACAAAGTTTTGGAGGCATCCAAGCAACGTGGGTGATGTAAAACTTTGCCTATATGATCTAGGGGTGGTGCCGCCTCGAGTGAAGATTAGTGGTTTATCCTCTAAAGGGTCATGAAAAGGATTTATAGCGCACGACCATATTCGCGCTCAGTGAGAACGCAAAGTCAGCTGGTGATGTGTGGGGGTAAACCGAAGGGGGCTATCAGGTTAATGGTTTAATTCCATAGGACACCATCTAATCTGTCTCTTCTTGTTTATCAACATAAACTGGGTTTAATCTTCGTGACACCTTGTGACATCATTAGTCTAAGTGAAAGGAAACATTCCAACTTGGTGGGGGATTGTTGGAAATATTAAAGAGGAACATACAAGTTGGTATGTTTCCTCCATCCCACATCGGTGGAGTGAGTGAAGTTTGAGTGGTTTATAAGGGATTACCCCTTATGGGCCTTCATAGTGTTAAATGGGTTGAGAAGTGGGTTAAGCCCACACGCGCGCCGAGCCGAGCCGCGAGCTCGCGAATGGGCGCGTTTGAGGCGCGAATGGGCGCGTTTGAGGCGCACTTCGCACGTACGCATCGTCGCTAGGAGCTGAGGAGCTTTTATTTTTAGCTAAGGTTCGGTTTCAGGTGGGGTCAGATCTGTAAACCGAATGAGATGAGATAAGATAGAGATGGATTCGAAACCAGTGGGGGTTATCCCATTATCTCTATGAAATCGAATTCGTATAGGATATAGATACTGAATTCGAATGTGATATGGATGGTTATCCTACTCCCTATTTTTCTCATTCTCTGGTATAACCAAAACTATAAATAAAAGTTTCCTGCTACCTCTTAACTTGCAAAATTTCGCAGCTCTCTCTCTCTCTATTGTGTGATTCGGTTTTCGTTCCAGCTTCTGCGTTTTCTGGTTTCCATTGCTGTTGGAATACCAGATCAGTTCTGCATTAAATCCTGGGAGTTTACGCTGCAGCTTACAGCAATACGAGTGCGTAAAATCTTTTAAGGACAGGAATCATCCGTGCAGTTCAAAGATAGTTCTTCAAGTAATCGCCAGGTTGGTTTTAAATTTACGTGTTCTTTAAATTCGTCCGACAACGGGACAGTCTCCTTCTACCTTTCTTTAATCAGTTTGCTCAAGTTGGAACAAACTGGTTTGGCTGATAACTCGGTAATTAATAAATTTATTGTTGATTAATTTAATTTTCAACATTTTATGTGAGTGAAACGCAAATTTTTAGTTTGCACCGGTACAAGATATCAATTATTAATTACCACAATCCCCTCAAACAGATAAACTCGTTACCTTCAACTTCAAGTGATCAGGTATTGTACGTAGTGCAACTGTTGAGTGTTCCTGTAATGTCATTGCAACGATGAAAAACAAATTAATGAACTTATAGGTTGTTATGACATAATGATGAATGAAAATAAACAACAATTAAAGTATGGTCTAACATTATTTTCATGCATCTGTTGAACTTTCAATGCTCTCTCGAGTCTTTCGAGGACCTCGTTCATAGTAGGTGGTGCTCTCTGATCGATCAGGCAATCATATGCTGTTTCCGAAAAGATTTTGAATGATAGTTGATCCATTCAGCTATATAAATTTGGATCAACAAATTCATGCAATTTTCCGTTTCTATAATGGAATATGGCTGATGAAGCTTGAAAGCTTTTATTATCTTTCGAAACGAATGCTTCCCTACCGCACAAGAGTTCAAACAATACAATGCCAATCGAGAAAACATCGGACTTGTAGGTCCCGACTCCAAGCTTTTCGTAAGCCAGGTCTAGCTTTCCCACTGGTATTGTCATGGAATATTCAAAGCCAGATATTTTGGCTTCCCAATTTTCATCTAATAAGACTGAATCGCTGTTGATATTATGATGTATGATACTATGTTTATGCAAGTAACTCAAAGCACGGACAGCCCCAACGCTTATCTGCAGTCTTCTCATCCATGTAAGTCTAGGGTCACTCAGATGCCATCTTAGACTTCCACGGGCAACACGCTTGCTAACAATAAGCATCTCGTTGTTCTCATAACAAAACCCGACAATTGAGACCATATTTGGATGCGCAAGACGAGAAAGAATTGAAATTTCCTTTTCAAACGCCATCTCTTGCAGCCGTAAACTATTATCTAACCTCCGTACAGCAACATCAGTTAACGCTCCTGATAGTGAGAGTTGTCCTTCATAAATCTTCCCTAGAAATCCTTCTCCGATGAAATTTTCTTCAGCAAAGTTGTTGGTGACATATTCTATATCTTTTAATGGGAAATACAGGAGCCCAGATGTCGAACTGTTTATTTTTACGACAAATGTGAGAACTACCAAAGGGAAGGGAAAATGCAAAAAAAAAAAAAAAATGACATTACCATACAAAGATAGGTGATCTATATGCAACAGCAGTTTCAAATTTCTTACTACCAAAGGTTTAGATTTCCGTCCATTCTTTAAAAACACTTACCTTTTGTCGGACGATAAGTTTGTATTTTTTTTTCTCAAAACCAAAATATTTTAGATTTTTTGAAACAAGAAATTAAATTATGTAACTTTTACCTGGTTGGTTTATCGAAATGGCTTTGATCAGAATGGGTTGGGTCATCTAAATGTTTTTTGTCCGGCTGGTTTTGGTCTTCAAAATGTTTTTTATCAGATTGGGTTGGGTCTTGGAAATGTTTTTTCTCAGATTGGGTTTGGTCTTCGAAATGGTTTTTCTTGAACTGGTTTGGGTCTTCAAAATGTTTATTATCAGATTGGGTTGGGTCATCGAAATGGTTTTGATCAGATTGAGTTGGGTCGTCGAAATGGTTTTGATCAGATTGAGTTGGGTCGTCGAAATGTATTTTGTCGGATTGGGCCGGGTGATCAGAAAAACCCACGTCAAAAGATTTAGTGTGGTTTTTGTTGGTTGTGGATCCTTTTCCGCATAGCTTCCCGAGTGAAAGTTTGGCATATATGGGCATCTCCTATTTTGTGGTAATTTCCCGCCACTACCTTCGTTTATTTTTTTGTCTAACATACAAACAAAGAAAAAAGAACTGAACAAATGTTAGAAAACAAAAGAACAATTATTAGAAAACCTAAAAGATAGCCCACGAAGCCAACAAATAGAATATGCCACCTCATTAGATTCCACACAACCATTTTCAACCAAAAGAGGTTGCGGTGTACTCTAAATTAATTAGTGTTAAAAGATGTTATTTCAAACCATTTTCTCCTCATGTTAAGAGGTGTTAAAACTTTCCTTTATTAACATGTTAGGCAAAGAAAAAAAAAGAAATTAATGCTATTTAATTATCAATATTTATTTTAACTGAGAAGTTAATCAAGTTGTATTATTATTATTCTTATTACTATTTATTTTGTATTTCATTTAAATATTTAATATTAAAATAATTAAAGAAAATGATGGGTGAGGAAGAGTTAACAAGGTTGAATCATTTCTTTAGGATGAGATGAATTAAAATGGAAAAAACGGATGATATGAGTTAAGAAATGTGAAAATATAACTCATGACCTAAAGAGATATGGTAGTTGTCTTGAAACTCATTTGAACCAATTACACCTTTTAATTTATATAAAATGAAAAACCCATTTTTAAAAATTAACATTTTTAGTTATTAACTAAAAATAAATAAATAAATCAAATAAAAAGCTATCTCCATCTCCTTATAAGAAAAACAAACAAACAAAAAACATTTTCAACTCGAAAGCACTATTTCTATTAATTGTTTTGGTTTTCACAAATTATTTTATTTGGATCCAAAAACTAAAGCCATCTTGGTGGCGCCCTAGGTGTTTGATCTTCAACATATGTTTTTTTTGAACGGCAAAGGTAAGAAAACACTACTCTTAAATTTCACAAAATTTTACCACATTGCAGAAATTGAACTCTGGTATCTCCTCAAGAGACACAAAACCTCTACACCACCCTACCAAAGTGGTGGTGGATCTTCAACATATGTAGATATAAATAAACAATTAGTCTCATATACTTAATGTGATATCCCACATCGGTTGTGAAGGGGGAACAAATGCTTCCTTATAAGGGGTTGGATGTCTTCACCATCGTGACGCGTTTTAAAACCGTGAGGGGCGGACGCTGAGGGCGTGCTGGCCGCCAAAACGGACAATATCATGGTGTATGACTATATATGTTCTGATACTAAACCTAGCTTGTAGATGATGTATACTCCTTTGGTTTGTGTAATCTGTGATGACTGATTCATCAATAAAGAGATTCATCTTCTACATATTTCTATCTTGTTCTTCATATTTTGTTCTTCATGTCTTGAATCAAGTGCAATGTTTGATGTTCGTCATCGATCCGGTGCTTTAACAGGGTCGGGTCGAGTTGGGTCACATACTAAACGATTAAACCTAATCAACTTTCAAATACATAATAAAATTCGTCATTCTTCATTAGAAATATATAATGGAAATACAATATATCTACAATCGCTCTCGATGGATTTTTATTTTTGAAATCTAACCATAAGGTAATAAAATTAACAAAATTAGAAAAACCTAAGAATGATCGAACAACATTACTTTCCTCCAACGGAAATAAGGTTTAGATAGGTGATTAAACCCTAAATTACATAAATAATAATAAATAAAATCATCAAATAAAATAATAAATATAGATATTTTGAGTTAAAACAAAATAAAGTAATATTAAAATCATCAAATAAAATAATAAATATAGATATATTGAGTTAAAACAAAATAAAGTAATACAATAAAATGAATAAAAGATTTTGAGGCTTTAGTCTTTGATCAGAAGGTTTAATGTAAAAATTTAAGAAAATAGGTAAATAAAAAAAGCATCACTCTCGCTACTTTGCTAGCTGTGAACTGATATATCAAAATTACACAATGAACCAACGAAAATACAAAACATTTCAAATAAAAATAAATAGTGGATTAAAATATTAGGCCTCAGTGGGCTATTATGACACCCATTAGCCCAATACTTGCATAAAATAAAACAAAAAAACCTAGCCGTTTTTCCTAACCCTTTGCTTCACCTTCTTCTATGCAGATCTAACCAGAGAAAAATCTTAATGAACCAATGGGTGTCTGAAGGGGTATGGTACCAAAAAATGCCGCGCAGACCATTCAGGTCGTGCGTGGGACCATACTCCTTAATCACTTTGGTGAGAAATCTTTAACCGTCTGCAGAGAAACCACGAGTATTACAAGCCAAGGCAGCGCATCGCATACAACGAAGAAGCAGAAAGAGATTTCAGCCTAGCCTATAGGCCAACAGAGGCTGCGGAACACTCAAAGTTCATCCTAAAGATTGCTCTTGTCCCACTGACAAGGGAGAAGCTTCCTCCAACAGTGGGAAAGTTCAACGGTCTCACAGACCCTGACGATCATGCTAGAGTATTTACAAGCATTGGCGTTATGGGAGGATGGAATATGCCAATGTGGTATCATTTATTTATCCAGACGTTTACAGGGGCTGCTCGCGCCTGGTTCGACAGCCTTCCGCCTGGAAAAATCAGTTCATGGGTCGATTTCAGAACACAATTTGTAAACCACTTCAGCCAACAAAGACGTTATCAACGAGATATGTCTGAAGTAACAGATATCTAGCGCAGAGAAAACAAAGGTTTAGAAGACTTCATCACTCGCTTCAACAAGGAGTGTTTGGAAATCGGCGGTCTCAGGGAACAGCTCATGCGCGCTCACTTCAAGAAAGCTATTCGATGTGATAGTCTCATCAGAACTATCACCGGAAAAGACGGTATGCCCAAAGAATGGGACAAGCTGATGGAAGCCGCCAAGATAGTAGCGCAAACCGAAGAGTCGCTAGCTGGAACCAAGAACTCCTACACTGAAGACCGTTTTTCCAAGAAAAACTCGTGCGATTATGGCAAGCGCAACAAGAACAAGAATCATGAATGGAAGACTAGACAATCCAGTGGTTATGAGGAAAGATCGCGCTACAAGGAAGACGCGCGAGAAACGATTGACAGAATTGGGTATCGAAAGGCAGTCAGGAACGATAATCGAGAAAAGCACTGGACTCCGCTCACAAAGACACCAAAAGAGGTGCTCATGACGGAGAATCACGATTTCAAGGCTCCAAGGCCTATGACAAACAAGAAAGGGCAAGACCCGAACCTGTACTGCGATTTCCACAAGGATACAGGTCATCTAACAGATGATTGTATCAGTTTAAGGCAAGAAATTGAGCGAGCGCTGAAAAGCGGGAAGTTAAGCCACCAGGTAAAGAATGTGCGCAAAGAGACGCGCCAGATTCAGCGCAATGATGATAGAAACCAGAAGAAAGTTCGACGCCTAGAAACACACATGGTCAACTGGCCAAGATACAGCGCAGAGATAAAGGCAAGCGCCCATCTGAACCTGCATGGCAAGAGAAACAGGTCATCTTTACGATAGTACGCGGGGGACCCGCGCCACGCACCACGCGCCCCGTCGTCATTACCGGTATCATCGGTCATTACGAAACAGAATACATATTCATTGATCCGGGAAGTACAGCTGATATCATCTACGAGCAATGCTTCAATCAGTTTGACGATGAAGATAAAGCGAGACTAGAGCCGGTTGATTATCCTCTATCAAGATTCTGCAATGAAATGGTCTTCCCACTAGGCCAAATCAGCTTCCCCGTCACGCTTTCTGACGGGAAGCATTCAAGAACCACAAATGTCAATTTCATGGTGATGCCAGTCAAATCAAGGCATGATGTTTTAATTGGGAGAGAAACCCAAGGAGAGCTAAACATGGTAACCTCCACACCCCACTTGGCCATCGGGTTCCCAACCGAGACGGGGGTGGCGATTATCTATGCAAAGAAAGAAGTGATGTCAGCAGAGGATGCGCGCCCAGTCAAAGCGGCGAAAATTTCAACGACCGAACCAAAAAAAATGGGTTTAAAACCGCAAATACCCAGAGCAAACGGTGACGATAGGCCATGCAATCTCACTAAACATCAGAATGCACCTCAAGCAACTTTTGTTCAGAAACATGGACATTTTCACCTGGACTCCGGCAGACATGACCGGTGTCACGCGCGACGTCACTGAACACTGTTTGAACACTTATCCCTCCGTCGAGCCAAAAGTTCAAAGAAGGCGCAGCCTACGGGCGGATAAGACCAAAGCCATGAATGAGCAAGTTTGTGAATTGCTAAAGGCATGTATACTCAGAGAGGTGAGGTATCAAAGTTGGGTTGCAAAACCCGTTATGGTGGAGAAGTCTAATGGAGGATGGCGAATGTGTGTCGATTATACTGATCTCAACAAGGCGTGCCCCAAAGATTGTTATTCATTACCTGAGATCGACAAAAAGATATACTATGTCGCGCCATACAGGTGGAAATGTTTTCTGGACTGTTACAAAGGGGTATCACCAAGTTCAGATGAAGCTGGAAGATGAAGACAATACAGCTTTTCGTACCGACATCGGAATCTTCTGTTACACAAAGATGTCGTTCGGTCTCAAAAATGCTGGCGCAACCTATCAGCGCCTGATGGATACAATATTTGCTGACGATATTGGTAAACATATCAAGGTCTACATTGACGATCATATGATCAAAAGTCCCTAGGAGGACCAGATGTTAAAGGACATTGAGAAGACTTTTAACTCTTTGAGAAGCGTGAACATGAAGCTGAACCCAGCAAAGTGTTCTTTTGTTATGGAGGAAGGCAAGTTTTTAGGCTTCGTGGTCACAAACGGCGGTTTCAGGGTTAACCCCGAGAAAGTTCAATCCATAGAGCGGATGCCGTCACCGCGCACGATCAAAGATATGCAGATTAGCCGACCGCCTAGCCGCGCTTAATCGATTTCTATCAAACCACGCAGAAAAATCGTACCCTTTCATCAGTACTTTGCGCAATTGCGTGAAAAAAACAAGAATTCAAGTGGACGCCAGAAGCAGAGGCTGCCTTCCAGCAAATGAAAAAGTGTTTGATCAAGCTCCCTACACTAGCCGAGCCGTTTGAGAAAGAACCACTCATTCTGTACTTGTCTTCTTCGGACAAGGCGGTTGGGTTGGTATTGTTGGTAGAAAGGGATGGAGTTCAGACTCCAATCTACAACGTTAGTAGGGTGCTCACAGATCCGGAAAGTCGTTATTCAACCATGGAAAAGTTAGTGCTAGCACTGCTACACGCCTCCAGAAGGCTGCGCAGATACTTCACAGGGCACGTAATCAATGTACTCACTAACTTCTATATCGGCACAATCCTAAAAAAGCCAGAGACGTCAGGGCGCTTAGCAAAATGGGCAATCGAACTGGGGGGCCATAACATTCTGTACAGGTCGCGCCCAGCCATTAAAGGCCAAGTGTTAGCAGACTTCATCACTGAAGTCCCAGAAGACAAAATCAAAGATTGTGAAGTTGTTGATACTCATATCAAAGACACATCAGATGGGTTATGGTTGTTATACACTGACGAAGCCTCAAACGAAGACGGCGCGGGAGCCGGAGTGCGCCTTGTTAGCCCAGAGAAGCATGAGTTCACCTACGCCATCAAGTTGGATTTCAAAAAAACCAACAACGAGGCAGAATATGAAGCGTTTCTGGCAGGCTTGCGCCTAGCCATCAAGATGGGAGCTCAAAACTTACAAGCGCATGTCGACTCTCTCCTGATAGCCAGTGAAATTAACAGGTTGTATGATGCAAAAGGTGAGGTTATGGCCTTGTATTTAGAGCAAGCGAAAGAGTTGCTTCAACAATTCAAGTCATACAAGGTAGTTCATATCAATCGATCAGAGAACAAACCAGCAGACACTTTGAACAAGCTCGCTTCAACAGCCTTTCAACATCTTGCCAAGGATGTAAGAATTGAATTCTTAAAAAAACCCGTCGGTTTTGCTGCGTAAAGTGAATGTGATTGAGATAGGGCCACCGTCTTGGATGACCCTATCATCAAGTATCTGCAAGAAGGAATTCTCCCTGAAAATAAAGCAGAGGCAAGGAAGATATAGAACAAAGCATTGTTCTATGAAATGAATGGCGGAATTTTGTACAGAAGATCCTTCTTAGGGCCACTCCTGCGCTGTGTGGACCCCCAAGATGCAAGTTACCTGATCAGGGAGATCCATGAAGGCATCTGCGGCATTCATGCGGGCCCGCGCATGGTTTTCGCAAAGATAATGAATGTTGGTTACTATTGGCCAGGGATGCATGTTGATGCCCTGAAGGAGCTGCGCAAATGCGACTCATGTCAAAGACACGCTCCGAAAACACTGCGACCAAAGAATGATCTAATCCATGTATCCACTGCTTGGCCTTTCCAACAGTGGGGATTGATATGGTGGGGCCTTTCCCTGAAGCTCCTGGTGCTGTGAAGTTTATAATCGTTGCCGTCGATTATTTCACCAAGTGGGTGGATGCCAAAGCTTTCGCCTCAACTACTACAATGATGGTGCGCAAGTTCATATGGGAACACATAATTTGCAGATTTGGTCTCCCACTCAAGATTGTAGATAATGGCACCATTTTCGCTTCCGAATACCTTCAAGATTGGATGAAAGAGATGAATATCGAACACACTTTCTCTTTCGTTGCGCACCCTCAGGGCAACGGTCAAGTAGAAAGTGTCAACAAGAGTATCGTCGAAGGGATAAAGGCCCGACTGAGCACCAAGAGAAGAGGCTGGGTAGATGAGCTACCGAGCATCCTGTGGGCTTATCGAACCATGCCGAAAACAAGCACAGGCGAAACCCCCTTTAGCCTGTTCTACGGCTCAGAGGCGGTTATCTCAGCTGAAATTGGCCTCCCCTCGCGGCGTTTGACAGCGGTCAACAAAATCGATACGAGGCAGAGCGCCATCTAGACTTAGACCTACTCGAAGAGAGGCGTGAAATAGCGCGAATCAAAGAGGCCAAGTATAAGACACAGTTGGAGAGGTACTACAATGCTAGAGTGCGCATTTGAACCTTTACTCTAGGAGAGTACGTTTTCAGAGATAATGAAGCTTCAAATGCTGAACGCCCCGGTAAACTAGCACCCAAGTGGGAAGGCCCATACTTAATACATGAGGTGCTGGGAAAAGGGGCATACAAGTTGCGCACCTTGGATGGACACATCATCCCGCGCACATGGAATGCGCAGCAATTGCGCAAATGCTACATGTAAACACCCTGGGCCATGCGCCTCTTATCTACTTATGTTGGCTTTACGCCCCTCTACTATGATTATGTATGTTGGCCTTGCGCTTGTTTCAAAGCTACTTAATGAAAGCATTGCCTATGCCATTTGTTTTTAGCATCATGACTTCTATGTTACAAATGCATGTTAAACTTTTGATTAGCACGAAAACACTTCAGTAAATTACGAGCTCTAGAGTCATGCCTCCAAGGTCCTCCGCGATCATAGCGCGAGACCGGGTAGTTACACTCACATGCGAGCCACACTTACATTTATTCGCGCTAAGTTAACCAAAGTTTCTAACAACAATGCAATAATTGTAACTTGACATAAGAAAAGAAGCGTTGATGTCACATTCCAAAAAGCGCAACAGCGCGATAATTACATAAAAGTAGCAAAACATCGGATTGATTCAACAAGCGCGACTGCGCGATAACTTACATTTAAAAGGAAAATTACAAGGTACAGGCTATCAGCACTATCTACTCATAACCATCACCGTCATCGTCATCGTTCCCATCTCCATCGCCATCGCCATCACCACCGGTTGGTTCTTCTTCTTCATCAGATAATTCCACAGTCTGTGGAGGATCTAGAATAGTCTTTAGTCGTTGGCACCAGTCGTCATGCTTCAGCGCCTCTCCGACCAAATCCATCACAGGTAGTGATAAATAGTCATATACCTTTTCAGCTCGGGCTAATGCAGCATCAGCCTGATCGGTCACTGAGCAATGACTGACATCAAACTCCTGTCCTAATGCCTCTTCAACATGTTGCGCACACTCCAAATAACCTCCACGATGACCAACCGCGCGTGAGGCATCTATGAGAGCGGCAACAGCCGCATCCAGCTCAGAAGCATTTAGGATGGAGTTAGCCATCTACAAAAAAAAAAAAAAAAAAAAAAAAACAGAGACAGATAAGAACCAAAACAACAAAAACAAAGCCTAAGCTAAAAAAGAGGAGAGCCTTACCAGGACCACACCTCTACCGTGCATCCACGCAGCCTCGGAGACCAGCGTATCAACGATGCCTTGGGCTTCAGAGTAATTGTTCTGTGCTACATTGAGAGCAGAGGTACTGATATCTCGCACTTCTTCAGCCTTTTGTTTGGCCTCCTCAGCAGTAGCAGCCTTTACTCTCTCAGCCTCAAGGTCAGTTTCTAAGGACTCATTTTTGTCGGTTTGCTCATGCAAACGACGTTTCAACTCTGCAATTTCCACATCCTTAGCCGCTAGGTCCTTATCCTTACTGGACACCTACGCCTTAAACTCAGCCTGCGAAGGACGAGATAATGACTTAAGGTAACATTTCGACAAGTAAAAAACAACAAAGAAGAAGGAACTGAAGTTGGTGGAACCTCAACGCGCTCTTTATCAGCTTCAAGATCCTCAACCTTCTTCGTTAACGTGGAATTTTGGGCCTCAAGGTCGGTAATCTTGTTGCGAGCTGCATACATACGTTGGTTATCTTATTCACAAATCTTTTTCCACTCCGCGAACTCTTTTGACAAAAGATCCTCAGCAGCTTGTAATTTGCTCCTAAAACCCTCGCTGCCCCACTCTTCAGATTTCTTCTCTGATTCAAACTTAGCCTTCTCTTCAGCAAATGCAGCCTTAAGCTTCTCAAAATCCTTGACCTGCCTTAGCACACGCTCTCGATATTTTTCCCAATCACCCCGCTCTTTAACCATCGTACGCCACTCGCGCACGAACTGGTGGTTAGCGGCGCGGATGTTGGCTTCTCCAACAACATAGGCATGGTACAAGGCATCATGTGATCGCGCCCTCAGCCGGTTAACTTCCCCAGAAGGGAAGGAATTCAAGAAACAGTCGCGGCAGGGAACGAACTCCAAGAAGGTATCTTTTTGCTTCAAACCCCATGGAGCTCGGTGGGGAGCATCACCGCTATCCTCCTCGGTGTAAGTTTTGTAATAAATGTCGCCTAAGGTATCCTTAGGACCGATAGGAGTTTGCGGCATGGATCTTCCAGCACCACCTGCGCCACCTACAGCAGTAGCCGATCCCCCAGCAGAAGTGACTTGAGCAGTTTGGGTGGGGGGGCATCGACCTGCGCAGGCTTGGTTGGCTCAATAACATCGGGTCCCTTACCTCGGGTAGTTTCCTTCTTTTTCTCGTGAAGGGGCTGGTCAAGCCCCATAACATGGACGACCTCCGTACCCTTCGCCTTCTCGTGAGCAATAGTAGCAGCGGCCCCGGTCTCCTGGGACTTATCGCCCTCGGGCTTTTCAGCAGCCTTTTTTTTCTCTCTCTCCTTCTCCTTCTCAATAGGCTCATCAGCAACCTTCTTTTTCTCCTTATCAGCCTCCAACCCAGCAGGTTGAAAGGGCTTGATCACAACCCTGGTTCTTTTCTGCGCCAGCTCTTGGGGGTCTTGAAATTCAACGCCCTTCTTTTCAAGGGTTTTCTTCTTGGTTTCTACAGAAACCAAGTGTTAAAAAGAATTTCATTAAATAAAAACATGAAGTCACACAACTAACCTGGAGAAAATTTATAGAGAGAGCGCAGACTGCTCTGTTTCCCTATCACAGGGACTTCACCAACTTTCTGCGCCACCTTAGGATCAGCAGCAACTTCTTCCCTGCTTCTTTTCCGGCTCACCAGCTTGAGAGCAGGCTCTTCCTTATGTTCTTCCTCTTCCTCCTCATCCAGAGCGATAGAAGTGGGAGTAACGCCAGCATCTGGGTTCCTTGAACCCGCGCTTTCCAAACTCTTCGAACCAGCGGCGCTGGTCTTCTTCTCACCTATACGGGACAAACCCTCAAGTGAGTCACTGACAGCAACATAATCATCCAGGTTACGCTGCCGGAATCAAGGAGTACCTCTATCAGAAGCACAAGCAGTCGCGCGACTACTCCCGCCCTTCTTGCTGGTCGCCCCTGCCTCAGCAGTTGCCTCCTTCTTCTTCTTGATCGATTTCTTCTTCTTTTCCCCCAGATCAATGCCAAGGTCGCGCAACACACATGCAAAGATGTTAGACCAGGAACTTAACTCCCCATTCGAAGACCCTACAGACTCCTCGCTGGAAAGATAAAGAATCTCTTTTCCAGCAGAGGTCACGGCTCGCAAGGGCCTGGGATTGGGTAGATGCACACCTTCGGTTGCAGTCGGAGGATTATCAAATGATCCAGCAGGAGGGACTTGAAGGGGTATGGTCCCAAAAAATGCCGCGCAGACCATTTAGGTCGCGCGTGGGACCTAACTCCTTAATCACTTTTGTGAGCAATCTCTAGACCTGCACGGGATGTTCAACCACAGCCTGAACCCGCGCGAGGTTCGAGCAACAAATACAATCAATTTCTATACTTAGCACTCTGAATAAGAGCCTTCACCTCCTGCAACCTTGCACGGGCTGCTTGAGCACCCAGCAAAGGTTGCGCAGGACTCAAAGCACAAGGCCATTTCAGAAAATACCGAAGGTACAAGTGGCAGAAGAACAGGCCAACCAGCGTCCTCCAGGCTGTACTCTATCGTGCTCCACGATCGTCTGACGTGCAGGAGACAGAAGGTACACAAGGATGCCTACGTGGCACCAATCAGGGGGCTGCGACACCTGCCCTATGATCTCCACTTACCTGCTGATGGCAGAGGGACAACAAGGCCGTCAACAGAGACACGTGGCTCCAATCACAGTGCGCCAGCACCAGAGATCTTCCAGAAGACACTAACGGTCGATACCAGTGAGACAAAGAGCATATTCTCCATTTGTCGCCTTCCGGCCCAAGGCCCATCAGCCCATCTCTTCTTACACCTCTCCAGCTATAAATAGGGACCTCCATGCACAGGTTAAACACTCCATTCCCTCAACTCTCACTCTTACACACAATTATTTCCTCAAAGCAAATACTTATTCTCACGCCGGAGTCTAGTTAAGAGGGAAACCCCCATATTCCCCTCTTAACGAGTTAACGGTGTTTTGTTTTGCAGGAAGATCCAACCCCGAACGGAGCTCAGAAGTCTAAAGAAGATTAACCACTATGAAAGGAACATAAACCAAACTAATTAAGCCTAACATTAGTTCCGTGTTTCTTCAGTGTCAGAATTTTTTTTTCTTGTATCTTCACTTTTCTCTATGCTCTTCCTTTTTCACTCCTTCATGGGGTGCGTCATCAAAATTTCATGGGGTACGCTTGAGATTTTCACCGACGGATAACCCTTAAAGTTTATTTTTCCAGGGGTGCGCCCGCCCACCTACGGGTAATAGTGGGTCCGCCCCTGCTACTAGTTGTATAGGAGGTTCCGGGTCCTACAGGCCGATTGGAGAAGATTGATTCTTACGGGAATCCTTTGGACTAAGGGCTGTTTGTTTACCTCTTAATGAGGCTCTTAATGGTTCAGACCTCTTACTAGTCAGCACTTACTGATTCAGACTGTTTGTTTCACAAGCAGATGTCTGAATGATTCATACATTTGCCACTGAATGGTTAAGATTTATACAAAGTCTGAATGGTTAAGACCTCAAATCTGAATTGGTCAGAGATTTGCCTCTGAACGGTTAGCATTATATAAGCTCTTAATGGTTCAGACCTCTTACTAGTTCAGCACTTAATGGTTTAGACCTCTTACTGGTTCAGCACTTAACCATTCAGATGTTGCCAAACGGCCCCTAAGTTGAAGACTAACCTTAGACCTCCACTCGTTTTCTACACTTTGCACGCTCATTTTTTCCAAGTTAAACCAGGTATATAGAAGATCTTAAAAAATCTTTTTGAAAAACAGAAATAGATTAGCTTGAAGTTTGAACCACCAAGACTAGGAGTTTTTTCCCATATTAGTGTTGATGGAAAAAGTATTTACTAAAATAGTGTTGTTGGAAAAACATTTACCAAAAAGATGTGTTTAAAAAAATATTTGTTTCTCACTCCTAACCTCATTGGATTAATCCAATTCATTAAAACAATTATTGATTTATCCTAGTATTTGGTCTCTCACATAACTTTTTTTAAGAATCTTAAAGAAAACTATTTTTTTTAATAAAATCTACTTAAAACACATGTATTAAAATTCTAAATTTATGTAGTTGATAAAAAACCTTGGTATGGTTCGACTAACTTTAGTTATACCTTGATAGTTAAATATTTATTAAAAATCCAAAAATATACTAAATCTAAAAACTTAAAATTACGGACTATTGTTGTAGTTCCCTTATGTTATGTTTTCTTTATATAAATAATACGATACTTGGATATATTTTTCTCTCAAACTAAATGCATTAGCTAAAGATATGTATTTCGTGTCACAACACACCTAGGATTATTATCAGCCAATAACTGACTTAAGATTATTATTGACCAAATTGAGTTAGGTGAGATTATTTATTTCCAATTTACCATATAAATATACACACAAACATCAAGAAGCAATAATAAAGGAAATGCTCAGAAGTAAAGATACATAGTTGGTGACTTGGTGTATCTATATATTGAAGGAGACCATTGTTGAAAGATACAAAGTAAAGAAAAAAAGGTCACGATGAGAGCTCGTGGCATTATTTTAAGGCTATGTGTTGTGGGCTTGGCCTCAACCACACCCACCTTTTACATAACCACTACGCCTGGGGCATGGAAGGGCTAGAAAGGGGCACGGGGCTGCAGGGCATAAGGCGTGGGGCACCATTGTATTTTTTAATATACAACCAATCATATTTAGTCACTTCAACCCAATACGACATTTCTAATAAAGCCCACAACACCTTGTTTAGAGCCCTTCCACCAAGCCTAGTGGCGCCACGTGGCATCAATTTTTCATCTTAAAGCCCCTTTAGGTTGCGGGGTGTGGAGGGGCCTGGGTTGGGAGCATTGCTCGACACGTGACGAGGGTGAGATCCACAAGTTAATACTAAAAAACAAGGGGTGTGGTGGGGCGTCGCTTAGCTGGGCGTGACTAGCCATGTGGATTTGCTAAGCTAATAATATACAGAGTTTTTCTTAAATAAAACTAGTAAAATTCCCCCGCACCTTGCGGTGGGAATTCGGTCAGTATCGGTTCAGTTTATTACGGCACTGATACTTGTTATATCAACAGGAAAAAAAAACCTAAAAAATAAAGTTATGATATGCCAAAATGGATATCAACCCGTGTTTACATTGATCGGTACGGATGTTGAAATTAGTTTTATCAAAACACAGATAAAAATAATCATGTCGCAATGCGAGACAGTAGAGACGACTAAACCACACACTTTTCGACATGGCTGAGACGGATGACAAGGCTAAGACTACTTTTGAAATGATTGAAAAATGATGTTTATATTAAAAAAAATTTAGTTAACAATGTTTTCTTTTTAGTTTTCTCTTATTATAATTTCATTTCAACATCCGTTGATTTTGAATTTTTTTTAAAATACTAATACCTTAAGAGTTTCAATAAAATACTAATGTAATAGAAGGAAAAAAGAGAAAAAATTTGGTAATTTTCATATGATTTTGACGTTTAAGTACACACCATTTTCAATACGGTTAATTTCCATTTGATTATTTAGCTTTCAAATTATGAAAGCTACCATTTTGAAGTTTGGTTAAAAAATAATAGTAAAAACCCCTTGTTGCCAAAACCTTAAACAACTAAACTATATTATTGCTCAAGAATAAAATACTAATAACAACAATAATAATAGTAGTAATAGAAGGGATAAAAAAGAGATACAAAATAATTCAAATTTAAATTGGGTAATTTTTCATATGATTTTGACTTTTAAGCACACACCATTTTCAATACCTACTCGGTGTTTGGATCCCTTTTCTCTTTCTCAGTAGGACTTTTTAAAATAAAAAAGTCATAAATTATAACTTCTTTTTTAACACAAAAAAAGGTTCAAAAGAACTTATTTCCATAATGTTTGGCATTTCTTTTCTCCTTCTCCTGACTTCTTAGATAGTGTTTGGATGGAAAAGTTATTCTCAAAAGTCGTTTTAGCTCTAAAAAGACTTTTAAAAAGGAAACCCAAACACCCACCTAATGGTTAGGCTAGACGGTATGGGGGAACGTCCCCCTCCATCTTGGACCGACGCCGAAGGCGACACCGTGCCGCCCCGGCGAGTATGCGACGTTGGAGACGGAGCGCATGCGGACAAAGTTGGCCCCCTTTTCAATGTTGACCGTTGAATAAAAAAATATAAAAGTGGTGGGGTAGGATCATCTAGGATCATCCTCCAATTTCCACTAAATTTGTGGGATGGACCATCCTCACAAGGATGGTGATGTGGCGATGACATGGCGGATCATCCTCCCTTCAAGGATCATCCCCATACTAGGGGTGAGCAAATTAACCACCATAACCGATAACCGAACCATAACCGATATAACCGAACCACTAATAACCGATAACCAATATAACCAACGGTTATGGTTATGAAACTTTGTATAACCGCTCAATCGGTTATGGTTATGGTTATGAAGCTTTGGTTAACCGATATAACCGAAACCGAACCGAACTTGTGATGTTAACTTTATATAATGGATTTGTGTTTTACAAAACCATATAGAGGGTTTTTACTAAGTTAAAAATATGTTAGTAACAAAATGATCTTGATGTAGATGCCATTTATTTTGATAAAGAACTAAGGTGTTATGGCCATAATTGTTTTTGTCTGAGAATTAACTTATTAAAAAGAACACTAAATTGGTAGTTTAACCAAAAAGTTTAGTCTCCGTTATCTTATAAAATAGGCTTAAGCTAAGTTCAAATCGTGCACAACCCTATTTATTTCAAACCTTGTTTGGTTACTTAACCGAAATTAACCAAAACCGAACCATAACCGACTTTATAACCGATTAACCGTAACCGAAGTTTGGTTATGGTTACCAAAACTCCATAACCAAACTAGCGGTTATGGTTATAGTTAATACTAAAAACCGAACCAAACCGACCCATGCACACCCCTACCCCATACCATGTAGCGTTATATCCATTATCCAATAAAGTCAAACCTTTCCATTTGACTATTTGGCTTTCAAATTATCAAAGCTATCATTTTGGCGTTTAGACTTTAGCTAAAAAGGAAAAGTGAAAATCCTTTGTAACTAAAACAACGAAACTATACTATTGTTCAAGACGTTAGAAATTAATAATGAGATTTTGAAAGAAATTAAAAAAAAATTAGAAAAAAACCCCATCCGGTCCGGTTCACCGGTTCAAAAGATCCGAGTCTGACCAAGCAACCACGCCGACACACACGTTTTGTAGGAGGTTCCTGGTCCTACCAGGCTACCGCCTGTCCGGTTCGGAGAACATTGATCCCTAGGTAAAAAATTGTTTAGAGTTGAAGACGAACCTTAGAACTCAAACACGTTTTCTACACTTTCGTAACCAGGAATAAAGAAGATCGTAAAGATATTCTTTTTGAAAAGCAGAGAGGAGTCAGTTTAATTAGAAGTTTTGAACCACCAAGACTAGTAAAATCCTACATGGAAAATTATGGGTCAGAAAAGATTATTGGGTTAGCTTATGTTCGAGCAACTTGTAACTCATTGACTTATAAAAGTTAATAAGTTGTTTTTATAGTGTTTGAGTTAGCTTATTTATTTAAGTTATTTTTATGTGTTGAAAAGTTGTTTTTGAGAAGTTAATTTAACTTCTCACACTTATGACTTATATAAGTTAATAAGTCCTTTTTGAGAAGGAATCCCAAACAACCCATACGACTTATATGCAGAATCGACCATAAAATGTCCAAATGATGCAAAATTACACTTAACACAAGAAAATGATTAACTTTCCAAATTACAAGGCATATAAAGAATTGTACCCCATGGCCAGGATATTGTACCTTGCTCTGTTTTAGCTCCGAGAAAATGGGCAGCAAATATCCATGATGGAGGCACAGATCTAGAGGATAACTTGGGATTATACCGGACGGTTACCCACAATTCTCCGATCGTTTCCACACCAGACGCTTCCTTTTGGCTTGTGTAGATTGGGGGAGCAAACTGACAAGATAGTGATTAGTGTCTAGACTTCCTCACTAAACAGTGTACTTCTTTAACTTAACTTATTCACAATACTTGCACCTAACTTATCTTTAGGTGATTTCAGTGCACGTCGCTCTCCTTATCCCGATTCCAATAATTGAAATCAAAAGGCACTACTTTTCCTATTTTATTTTCAATTAAAATAATACTTTTATACTTTTATTCGATGTCGGATTTGCCTTAAAAATGGTTCAACACATTTGTACCAGGCAGTTTAACCCGGTAGGCTAGTTAACTATAGACAAAATGACAGTGCACGTCCTTTAGGTTTACCTAAAAGTACTGTGCACGTCCTTAATGTTTAAAAGTTGCAGTGCAAATCCTTTACCTTTAATTTTGTTGCATTGCAAGTCCTTTATGGCTAACTGAGTTAACTTTAACCGTTAAATCCCCCATGTGCCTCCCACTTGAAGGGTAGATCTGTCCATTCCTTTCATTATTCCCCTTTAAAACCCTTTCTTCTTCCTCTTATCTGCGTTGTCTTTTTTTTTTTTGAGAACCTTAATCCACACCTGCAATCACACCCCCCCTCATCACCCTTGTCTCTCCTCCGGCGACATGTTCTCCGACAACCACACATCCACACCCTAATCGGACGGTACACGGCGATACACGACAACCACACGGCAGAGGGGAGGGGGAGTTGCTCATAACAGAGACATCTTCATGTACAGGTAAAATTGCCTCAAATTTCATCAAAGTTTTCGGATTTTTGTTGTTAATTGAATTGATTTGAGTCATATCTCAAACGGGTATTTATTGTTTTTCCCAATTTTAATTTGGGTTTTTGATAATTTTGTTGAACAAATATGGAAACAGAGGAACAGAGGAAACTCTGTTTCTTGATTTGTTTCTAAATTTTAACCAAAAGTTGCCGATTTTGGACGATTTTTAAGATGGATTGTTTTGATTTTTTGAATAAAGTTTCGATTCTACAAATCTGGTTGATTTTACAACAGGAAGAAACAAATCTTGAAACTCTGTTTCTTGATTATTATTATTATAATATTTTTATCAAAAAAATTGCCGATTTTGGACAATTTGCAACATGGGTTTGTTGGTTTTTTTCATTTCTAATCTGCGGTTTGAATAAAGTTTCGATTTTTATCAAAACAATGATCAAATCTGGTCCATCTGGATGATATTTTTTACATGGGTATGCTCTGTTTTCATTTCTTGATATGTGTTCTTGATGAATTTGCAAAGGTGACACACCATTCTGCAGTGAAGATTGTAGATCAGAACAGATTTACATCGATGAAACCAAACAAAAAACCAAGAATCTTTCTTCTTCAATGAGAGCTATCAGATTTACATCGATGAAACCAAACAAAAAACCAAAAAACCATCAGGCCGCCGACCAATGGTGGCGGCAGCGGTGCTATTCTGGTAAAGCCCCTCTCAACTCCCTCTTTGCTTTTAAAAAAATCTTTCAAGGCTCAGGTTTAATGGACATGAGGTTTGATTTTTCTTTTCCGATACTGATAATGAGATGAAGCTAATGTTGATAAGGAGTCGATGATGATGATGTTGAAGTGTCGGCTCAGTTTCGGGTTTTCGAGCAATCGGTTCACGACACGAGTCCAAGCTAGTCAACACGGGATTATATTTTGGTTCGGGTGCGGGCTCGGTCAACAAAGTCAAACCAGTCAACACGTCAGGTTGACTGGTCAACGCTGGTCAACTGGGGTCACCTATGTAGAAGAAAGGGGTCACATAGGAAGAAGAAAGGGGTCACCTATAAAGGGAAATGACAGATCTACCCTTCAAGTGGGAGGCACATGGGGGATTTAACGGTTAAAGTTAACTCAGTTAGCCATAAAGGACTTGCAATGCAACAAAATTAAAGGTAAAGGATTTGCACTGCAACTTTTAAACATTAAGGACGTGCACTGTACTTTTAGGTAAACCTAAAGGACGTGCACTGTCATTTTGTCTTAACTATATAATTTTATGGTAACGAGTTTTTAGGACCCATACGTTGCGATGAAACCGTTAAATCGAACAAAAATTAGACGTAAAAACATTAAATCATCACACACGTCACGAAGTGTTATCCCAACAACTTTAGACAACGAAAGAGGACCCAAAGAAACGTAAATGTAGTATGCCAATCACGTTTCTTTTCTCTATTAACTATTTGTGTTGAATTTCATCCCTATATTTATAATCTTTTTTTAAATATTAAGATATAGTCAAGGATGCATTTTCAGTCCTTTCCATAATTTTCGTCACTTTAAAATTCGATGTAAACAAAACAATGTTTTTGTTATTAGTTTATTTTACTGCTAATGGTACACAATTTCTACTAACTACTAAATTATCACCAAATTATCACCTTAGTTGGAATCAAACTCAAGATCTCCTACTAATTTTCCTAATATTTTTTTAATCATCTAATATTAGATCTAAAGAATGTAACACATAAGAAAAATAATAATCTTTTAAATAAATATTAACATAATCATGGGTTAATATAGTAGTTTGTAATAATACTAGGGCCAGTGGCAGACCCAGAATTTTTTCCTGAGGGTGCGAAATTTTTTTAAAAATTTTAGACCCTAGCTATATAAAAAAATCAGATTATAGCGTTTCAGATCGGGTCGGGTCATGTAAAACAAGTAAACACAAACAAACAAAGTTTCATAGCGGGTCAAATCAGATCGGGTCGGGTCCATTTCAATTTTTAAACAATCAAACCCTAGTTTCTAACTTCCTAACACATTAACAAACAAAAAGCATCAAAGTTCAAACCATCCATACTTCTATTTCTCTTAATTATTAAATAAAAGAACAAAAAAACTTATCTAAAACATACATGTGTCTTTAATTAGAAGACTCTGGCGAAAAAAAGTGGTTCAACCCCTTTCCTCTTGAGAAATCGCGGCATAACTTCCCTACTCATTGTTCCTTCCTAATCCTATAACATACAAAATAAACAAGGATCTTCAAGTGTTCAGCCATAGCCCATGTTCCTTAAAACATCAATAAAACATCAAAACAAATCGAATTACCTATGTAAGTTCAATTTTTGAATTTCATCTTTTCAAACCCTATACTAGAATCTGTTGGAAATTTTAGTGAAAATGAGTTTTTCACTAAATATTTTGGACATCAATAATATTTATATATGTGTTGTATAAATATTTATTTATGGGTTTGTGTTCAAGCTATGTCCAAATAGAGCTAAGATGAATAAGATATCGAAGCTAGAAGTTGTATGTTTGGAACAAACAAAGATGAGAACAATGGATTAAGTTTTGTCAACTTGTCCCACATAGGTGGGGTGACAAAACTTGAAGTGGTTTATAAGGAGGAGCACTCCTTGTATATTGTTTCCTTAAAGGGAAACACTAGTGGGGACCCTAAAGGGTGCGCTCGTGCACACACGCACGCGCGTGGCATGGGTGATGGTCGCAATGTGACGCACTTTGCTCTTCGTACACTGCCTTTGTATTTTTGTCCATGAGCGTGTGGTTAGATACATAGCGGGTCCGCTTTTGGAGCACCTTTGGGTGGCGTAGGCGGATGACATGGCATGGCACATGTCAATGTGGTGCGAGCTCCTTAGGCGTATGGCGCACGTCATTGGCTAGGGCCCGGTGGCGCACGAGTATAGATGGCGCATGACCTAGGTATGGCAATGGGTCGGGTTCGGGTCGGGTATTGGTAATCCCATACCCATACCCGGTTATAAAATCATGTCCCATACCCGACCCAATACCCGTCGGGTATATGTCGGGTAATTACCCGTCGGGTACCGGGTATACCAACGGGTATCGGGTATACCCATTAGTTTATGTAATTTTATTTATGCAACAACTATTATAAATATATATATATATTACATACATATAAGTTTTATTATAAATTAGTAATAACTTTATAATATTTATACACTTATATGTATATACTTCACAACATACAAAATATAAATACTATCATCAAATACATATGCTAAAAGAAAATTCATTTTTTCACATTATGAACATACTAAATAAATCACTAATAGTTAAGGGTTAATGGAAAATAAAAATATAAATTAAAAACTTCGGGTATATGATCGGGTATATAGTTCGGGTAAATGGGTATGTGATTTCGGGTAATCGGGTCGGGTATCACCTAATCCCATACCCGACCCATACCCGCGAAATTTTTTAAAACTAATCCCATACCCAGCCTAATACCCATCGGGTATCGGGTATACCCGCCCCATTTGTGTCGGGTTTCGGTTATACCCGTTGGGCTCGGGTATTTTTGCCATCCCTAGCATGACCAGGTGGCGTCCTGGTATGCGTAGCGGCATCCGCATGACGCGAGGCTATGTGTCCGCGCAGGTTCTAGTGCGGTGCGCGCGTATAACATACTGGCGGCCTACGACACGCATAGGCGCGGGTCCGACTATATAGTGTGCAGCTCGCTTGCAGGCTGCTCACAGATCTCTGTCAGTTACGAGATCGTCATGAATTAATATGATAGTTACGTTGACCACTTCAATGGCTGTTTAATCCAAATTAAAACCTGGTTATTACAAGATTGATTGTCTTGTAGTTACAAATTAATTATCTTGTTTAATATTGTAATTATTACAAGATTAAATAGGTTTTAATACATTGTGTATAAGTAAAAGGACCATGGTCCATTGTAAAGTGAATCATACGAAAACTTATACACATGTGATAATCTCTTTGTTCTATGAAAACTTTAGAGAAAGTGTATTCTCTAAATTACATTTTCACACAACTTCATCTATTTTTCCATAACACCAAATTATACACGGTGTAATCTCGGGCGTGAGAGCCATCTCGGGCAGTACAACTACTGCTTCGGTTGTTGTACCCTGGGAGACAGACCGTCTGAGAGGAGGCGCGGAATCTGTTTTAAAGGAAGCGTGTTGAACACGTGCCTTAACCAAAACCGTCAACAATTTTGCTTGTCTTGCAGCGGAGTTTTGATCTCGTAGGTGCGGTTGAAGTTTCCAGAGACATCGACTTGAATCAAGATCGGTACAATTAAATTGTATATTACATTTATTTACTTAGTTTATGTAACTGTTATTGTACTAGAAGAATTTCCCACAAATAACGAAAGTCTCGTTATTATATATTTTGTAATATATTTTATTAAAAAGTGAACCTAGTTCCTAGAAAATCATATAATCAATAAGAGATTAAGAAACAACAAACTCATCCTATAAAGACTAGAAAAACCCCAAATTACCTGAAAACACATAAATGTTTAAACTTTTTTAACCCATCCTAAAATCCTATTATCTCCATGATTCTTGAACAAAATCGCATAAACATCAAAATAACAAAAAAAAAGACAAAAAACAAAACATGTACCTGTCAGGGGCGCCCTGAATCAACCAGTTTGCAGCCGGAAAACAGTCATCGGTCGGAATTATGTTGTCGCTTGGCGCTGAAGTGAGGCAGAGGGAGGGCATGAGTCGCTGGCAAGTGGCAGCGATTTGGGTTTTTTTATTATGTGGACTGATTTTGTTTAACAAAACTAGTAGTTGGGTTGGCTTGAATGGGTATTAAGAATAGTTATTAAAGGCGTTAGGCGCACCTAAGGCACATAGGCCTCGCTTGGGGCCTAGGCGCAAGGCGCAAAAAAAAAAGCGTGGGCCTGAGGAAAAAAAAAGCGCATAACAAAAAAGTTAAAATATTTTTGTATAAAAGAAAATTAATACTATTCTTCAAATAAAATAAACTAAAGCTATTATATAACATTTAATATCGTCTATTTAGTACCAAAAGTTATAAAATGCTAGTTTATTAGTGTAGAAAAGTAGTTTTGTTAGATAAAAGTTGAAATCTAGCTGTAATCTTGCCGGAATCTACGCATGAACCATCATAAGGAGAATTAAAGCGCAATTGCCTTGACTTAAGGCGCAATTGCCTCGCCTGGCTAGGAAATTGTGCCTAGGCGCAAGAGGTGATGGCTTTTAACAACTATGGTATTAAGTTATTAGGCTTGATGGATTGAATTTAAGTTTTATTAAAGGGGTTAGTAGGCTAACTTGTTTACATAATTTGATCGGGTTTCAATCCGTGTTCACAATTTTTTTATATAAATTCCTAACATTTTTTTCTAAGGGGTTCGGACGAAAATTTCTAAGGGGTGCGGTCGGAATTTTCCAAGGGGTGCGGACGAAAATTTACAAGGGGTGCGGTCAGGATTTTTCGCGAAAAATACCACTAATTTTTTTTCAAGGGGTGCGGCCGCCCCCTACCCTATAAGGTGGGTCCGCCCCTGACTAGGGCTGGCATATCGTGTATACATGTACACGATAATACACTAACACGATAATACACTAACACGATAATACACGATACACGAAATCACATACACGAACACGACACGATAAGGTTTCGTGTCCAGTTTTCCATACACGAACACGGAATATTTTTTAACAGGTATACACGATAACTACCTGTTAATGACTGTTTACGAATGTTTCAATAATTACATATCTAGGAACCTGTTTAGTGAATAAAAAGTTGCCAAAAGTTCACAATAGGCTTAAATAATGCATAAACTCAAGTTCACATGGGTCTTTCTTCTCAAATCTTTAATTCAAAGTTCACATGGGTTTTTCTTCTCGACGGCCGGTGGTTGGGGTGGTGTCGCTGAGAGTGGGGCTGCAGAAGGCAACAATTAGGGTGTTTTTTTAATATGTCCATTTAAATGGGAACGGGCCAGAAGGGTTAGGGAAACTAGAGGAATAAGTAATAAGATCAGGTTTAAAATTGCCAGCCCTAAACAATATATAATTATAACTTTAATATCGTTTAAAATACGTGTATTTATACTTATGTATTAAGTAAAATGCAATAAAAAATTTGAAGTGTAGCAATATAATAGAAAAATAAAAGCTAGTTTGGGTGAATACTTCCTCAATTTAATTACCAATAATCTCATACTAGTTTTTTTATATCGCGCGTTGCGGCGAAACCGAGCAAATGAAAATGTAAAACAAACGTGATTTGAAAATAGAGCATGTTGTTTAGAGAATCAAACCATTAGAACGATTTAGTTTATCATCGTACCGTTATAGAAAAAAGTTATAAACATAAGTTATTAAAAAAGTATCAAATTAATCGATAAATTAATATATGTTTAAAAAAAGAAAAAAACTATTATTAAAAAAAAGGTAAAGGAAATATATGATTAAAAAATATGTTATTAAAAGTAAATATAATAATAAACTATTATAATATATTAAATAATAAAATAATAAAAATTATATATTATTATAAAAATAAAATTACTATTCATCATCCCTCGAAATCAATATATATATATATGGTAGGGTTCTAGAGTGAACAACATTTCAAGAGTGAACTGTGTGAACTCATCTGGACTATTGATTTCCTTTTTAGTTATTAAGGGTAGGATTGTAATTTTATAAAAACTTAGATTTAAATCATTATCTTAAAAACTGAAATCAGTTACATATTTTCTATTTTAATTCCTTATCCATAGTATCTTTCCTATTTTAAATTCATTATCCACAATATCTTTTACTTCAATTTTATTTTTCAGATTTTATCACCAGAATTCAAATTTTGATTTTTAAGATCCACGTAACCTTCATATTTCAACGGTATACACATGTGTACTTGGATATAAATAGAACAGTACGTATGTGTACTCAGCATCGTACATATGTGTACAGTAATTCACAAGTGTACATCAGACATTCAATAAAAAAAAATCTAAGATATCACAAAAACAGACGATATACACATGTGTACGTCGCATAAAAAACATGGCAAAATCAGAATACACATGTGTACATCGTATTTAAACAGAGCAAGGATAATGAATTTAAAATAGGAAAGAAATTATGGATAAGGAATTAAAATGGGAAATATGTGACTGATTTCAATTATTAAGATAATGATTTAAATCTTATTTTTTATAAAATTACTTTCATATTTAATTAATGAGAGAGAACATGATTTATGCAATCAATTTAAGATGAAAATTACACATATACCCTTTTTGTATTTAATTAAATGGAAAAAAATTAACCACATAATTACCGTCATGCCACTCATCTAAATCTCAAGATCATAGAAATCAAGGGCCAAGATGAGTTCACACAGTTCACAACTGAGGGGGGTGTTCACTCTTGAACCTAATCATATATATATATATATATACATATATATATATATAGGTAAAGTATAAAATACAAATGCCTTTAACGTACGAACAGTACGCGACATCGAATTCGCAGGTTGTAAGAAAAAGCGCGCACACGGAGTTGCAAAATCGCATGTTGTATGTGTGTGCTTGAAATCACATGGATTATTGCATATCGCATGGATGTGGGTGTGGTCGATGAAATCGCACGCAAAGTGTGAATTCTGATGTGTAAAATGTGTTTTAATTAAATTCAACAAGTTTTAAAAATTGGAAAAACCCGTAAACCACACACTACCGGCAAGTGTACCGGTCGTAAGTAGTAATACAAGTAAGTCCGAGTATCGAACCGTGGACACAATCTAGCGACTCTTGATACTAAACCTCTATCGACCCCTAGCCTAATAAATTGGTTTTGTTTTGAGACAAATATTTTTAAGCTAAAAAGCAATTTAAATAAATAGACGACCAAACAGCAGCAAGCGTAAACAACCAGAGACTGGACTGAAACTCAAGTATGGGAAAAATAGGTTACCTAGGTAAGAATCCCTAGACTCATGAATAAAATCCTAACCTTGGTTTTGAATGAAGACTATGCCTAACCGGATAAACCCCTGGAAGGTAAACCGAACCTGACAGTATGACAAGTGATGAAGTGCTAAAATGGACTGACTCGAGTTATCGACCACCAAGTCCCACAACTATCAGGTATAAAGTAATTTATTTACTAAAACCCTCAAATTATGAAGCAGAAATAACAAAGAACACCGAGACCCTAGGAAACTCTAGACGCGAATAAACAGATGAACCCGAGTTATCGGCCACCCAAACTGCCAAACAACGCCCAGCTAATAACCTAGCAATTCTAGATTAGATTTCTCACCTCTAGAAGAGATTGCACATTTTAATAAATTGGTTTTAATAATTATTAAACTTGAATTAGATTTCTCACCTTCAAGGTCTAGACCGAAAGATTACAACCTAGACTGACTCCCGGCTCTAAAGTATATTTATAAGTATCTAGAGCAATGGAACCAATAAATAAATTATCAAACCAATCAAAACCAACACACAAATAATTAGACTCGGGTTCAAAAATTATAACTTATAAATCATCACATTCATTCAAAACCAAAAGTTAATCATTCAAACAATCATCTAATTCATCAACCCTAGACAACCATAAAAAGTTTAGCTACTCATAGTAAATAAAAACATAACAAACTCGGTTCTAAAAATCAAACAAAACATGGGTTCAACGCAAAAGATTAGAAAAATAAAAGTAATATCGAACCCGTAATGCTATGAACTCGAACCGACCTCCTTTTTTTCTTCCTCTTGCGCCAACAACAGCTTTTGTGTCACGACCCCCGACCCACCCTGGACGGAATCGGGAGCCGCGAACAGTCAAGTGGTACCGGTGATTATTTTGAAAAATATTGCAGCGGAAATTTCATCAGAACCGTGAGTTAGGAAAAATATCAGAGTTTTAGAAAACACCGGATTTTATTTAAATAGATGGGATAAACCCATGTTTTACAAAGGTAGCTTTAATAAGGAATAAACCCAATTACATAAAACAATATTTCTTAATTTGATTTAATTAATAAAATAAGCCACTTTTTGAAGCCCTTCAGTGTCGTATCCAGCTTTTATTCCGATCTACTGTAATTACCTGAAACGCGTTTTAAAAAGGTTTTGTTAGTAGGAAATACTGGTGAGTTCATTCATTTTGCTAAAATGACACATTTGTTATAATTTACAGTATTAAGGGTGATTACATTGTTTCTATATCAACCAAATACCCACGGTATTTGTCACTCGACCCATTGGCCCTCCCGTTGTCCAATGGTGACGATTATCAAGTAATATATACAAAACCCCACATACCGGCTGTAATTTGGAGATTACAAAGACTTAATCCCTGTAATTATAATTTTTGAAAATAAACATGCTTTTGAAAGTAATTTGATAAAAAGAGAATGACTCACATTATAAGCATGCAGATTTATACAGGCAGAGTTTAGCCTACTGGTCAGCCTTGATATTGCCGATTTATACAGGCAGAGCTTAAACTATTGATTAGTCTTGTAACCTACTGCACACGAATTAGGTAAGTAACTAATACAACATTTACGATAACTCACGAGATTATAAACCCTCACAACGAATGACGAAGTGCAATCACTTAAACATCCATCGGATTCACAACGAATGACAGAGTATTCCCCAAGTGCGGGTGGTACTCAAAGATCCTGTCGGAATCACGACTAATGACAAAGGATAGCACTTAAACATTCATCGGATAGTTGAAATCGATCGGACATTGAATCGTAGCAGCGATCGAGTTAATACCCGGCATCGTAGCAGCGCCTCCCTAATTTAATTGTAATTTCTACTTCAGAGCAGAATACTTTCGTTTTTGAAAGTTTTCGTTGACACAGAATGAAAGCTCGATGTCCGGCTATTTATAGCAAAAATATGGGTTTTACGCGGCCCGCGTAAACCCATGCATAACATTTACGCGGCCCATGAGGGACATAAAGGCGGCTAAAGGTTGCTGAGTGATTGACACGTGGCGGCACCAGGCTTTCGCTTATCGTTGAGCTGTCGCGGCCCGCGTGACCGCCCATCTTTCCTTACGTGGCCCGCGAGAAGGTGTAAAATATGATTTTCTTGATTTTTGATATGGATTGGGATTTCAGGGGTCCGGGTTTTTACTAACGGATCAATTTGGGACATTTTTTAATATAATTATATCATAAAGAAAAAGGGAATAAAATAGTGAGAAAAGAGAATGGACCCATTTTGTAACTTTAGGGTTTAACTAGAAAGCTTCCTGGTATAAATTTTGGGTATAACTTTTGAGCTATTTTAAAAATATATAATACACTCGTGGTAAGTATAATACCCCTAATTTAACCTTATCCCGATGTCCCAAGACAGAATCCCAACAACTTAGTCGGGCAGTGCCTTGACATGCGTTATGGGCTTCAGATCAATCGGAAAGGGTAGCGGTGATCGGGAGTTAAAATACTTAAAACGAGGCATGGCTTTATTATTATTATTGGGTAAATAATAATAGAGTTAAATGCCATTTTAGTCCCCGTGGTTTGGGCTATTTTGCCATTTTAGTCCAAAGGTTTCATTTTTAACCTGTGGGTCCAAAAAGGTTTCACAGTTGCCATTTTAGTCCACTTGGTTAACTTCATCCATTTTTTCTGTTAACGAAAAGGCCAATTTGGTCATTTTGTATGTAATTCTGTTAACTAAAAGGGTAATTAAGCCATATAAAATGACTGAATTGACCTTCTCGTTAACAGAAAAAATGGATGAAGTTAACCCAGTGGACTAAAATGGCAACTGTGAAACTTTTTTGGACCCACAGGTTAAAAATGAAACCTTTGGACTAAACTGACAAAATGACGCAAACCACAGGGACTAAAATGGCATTTAACTCATAATAATAATAAAAAGAATATTTATATATGGATATAGAGTAGCTAAGAAGTGGACAGGAGATAAAAATGAACATCACTATCATATTTATACATGCATTTTGAGCTCAAGATATTCTAGAATGTTATACACATGCCCTACATGGATTAACTCATATTATTAGGAGTTAATTGCCCGGATGGTCCCTGTGGTTTAACGTTTTTTCATGTTTAGTCCCCACCTTTTGAAAATAGCAGGTATGCTCCCTGTGGTTTGTCATTTTGTTACTCGGATAGTCCCTGAGTAGATGTCAGTTAGTTTGGAAATTGCATGTATGCTCCCTATGGTTTGTCATTTTGTTACTCGGATAGTCCCTAGAGTAAATGTTGGGGGACTATCCGAGTAACAAAATGACAAACCATAGGGAGCATACATGCTATTTTCAAAAGGTGGGGACTAAACGCGAAAAAACATGAAACCACAAAGACCATCCGGGCAATTAACTCTATTATTAGTCATACATTTTTAATATTATTTTATCAATTCAATTCTATCTTATGTTACACGTAAATGATTTCAACAATTAAATTTATATTAAGTTTAAATTATTTTTTTACTATTAAATTTATTAATACATACGTATACTTTTAATTTAGTAAATTTTGATTTTATATATCATAATTAATTTAGCTGCTTTACTTATTTGGCGCTTATAATTTTTAAAATATAACGTCCTAGAAAATAATAAATATGTTATTAGAAAGAGAATATTTATATCTACATTTTGAACCAAGTTTCATTAAAAACAGAGTAGGTTCAAATATTATTATAGTTTAATTATTTAAACGGTTCCTGGGCCCGTCCCGGTACTTCATATTTCTAGTAGTCAACTTACCCGTAATCTACCCGTCTAATAACATAAGTTTTTATATACTTTTATTTTATTAGAAAGGTCACCAATATACAAGTTAATTAACTAATATAATATTTCAAACAACTATATAAAATAGTGTTTAAAACTATTTGGGTTGAATATTTATATTAAAAATAAACTAGTTACTAGTTACTAGTGGTTAATAAATTTAACCAAACCTATAATTCTTATATGATAAAAGTGGGAATGTTACATCCTCCCCACCTTGTTTTAAATCTCGTCCTCGAGATTTGGGTTACGATATTTCTTTTAGAATTATGTCATATTTTAGTCAATAAAAACAATATTAAGGTAGATGACGCAAAATTAAAATATCAAATTTTGTGAATACGAGTTGTACCATAAGTAGGATTCAATGGTTCAATTGAATTAGTTCAAGAAATCGATGACAAACGAATGAGATGAAATGATATAATTTCCAAGGTGACTAGGTTCAAGCCAAAAGATACATGATAAATAGATATTTAAAATGAATGTGAAGGACTTTTAGAATCAATAAAATTCTTTGTCAAAAGAAAGCTTACTTTGATTGGCAACTGAGGAAGACTTAGAATCGACAGGTTCAAAATGAAATAAAAGTATGAAAATGATTTGTCAAATATTGAATTATGATATGAGAAAATTAATGTGCTGAGATGAGTAAATTGCAAGGATACACGAAAAGACAATAGAGTTAGTGTATTATTGTCTTAATACATAATTGCATTAAGATGATTTTAATCAAAATGTTCGATCAAAGATAGGTGATATTTTAATTTATTAAATATCTTTTCCTTTTACGTTATCATAAAGTAAAATAATAAATTAATATAGATAGTTTTTAAAATATCAAAACCTGTGGTAAAAATAATGATATATGTTTTATTAATATGTTTATCCAAATACCCTAGAACTCATGATTTTTTTTTTGTTTTTTTTTTTAAATCAAGTATGTTTAACTATAAGATTTTACAATAAGATATTTTAAATCATAAAAATAAAATAGTAAATGTTTATTTTAATATCAAGCATACTTAAATATTGGCTTGAGTAAATAACATTTGATATTTTAATATATTAAAATACATACATATATAAAATAATAAGTATTTAATAGTTGTGGAATATTAATCAAGATGAACAATTATTTATAAATTGTCTTGTCCATGACAACTTAGACAGTTATTTAGATAATTTTATTCGTCCCTCTAATTCTTGTATTGTTTTATGAAAATATGTCTTCTCCTTACAGTACAAAGTATATATATTTTTATAAACATTAATTTGTCATTATCATGGTTGGATATTGGTTAGTGCTGCCTTGTTTAAGCATAGGTGATCAGTCCATGCCTAACTAAGGCTAGGCTATCCAATACCTACCCTTGATAATAACCCTAGTACCTAAAAATAATACTAATCACTACTACTATTAATATATTATTAACTACAAAAAATAAATAATAAAAACTTAAGCGAGAGTATTCTTTAAACAAAATTTTAAAAATATAAATTCTTTATCTCAATGGTTTAACAAGAATTTTAAATATAGGAATACTATATTGTAAATTAGGTAATTACTTATGTAAGTTTCCATATATAATTAATTAAATTTATTTTTAAATTTATATAATGTTTTTCGATCAACGATGATAAAGCAATAAATATTACGAAATGCTCGATTGATGCTGTAAGAACTATTAAGAGATACATGGAAATAGGACATGAATTTGTGTATCATTATCTTAGCACACGATTGTGTTAAGATTGCTTTTTATAGAATAAATCAACAAAGCGGATTCATATGAACAAATAAATAAATGATTAAATGCAAGCTTCAATTTTATAAAAATATCACCACAAGGTGATCGTAATTAAAGAAATAATTTAGTGAAGTCGAAGGCCAAGCAAAACAATTGAAGTGCTTGTTGGGACTATTTTGAATAGGATAGCTTCAATCCATCATATGGGATTTTGAAATGAATATGTAATGCGAGCAAGTTCAAATAGTTGAATTTGTTTTAAACAAAACAAGTTCATATATTAATAAGAAAGTTCGGATATGGTCACAACAAAAACCATGTATGCCAAAGAAAATTGAGTTTTCTCAAGAAATTTATTGACTCGATGTCAAAGAGTCATCGTTTTGCAATAATGCGGTTTACAGAGATCAAGTATAGCGAAACAATATTTGAGTTTGGATAAAATAACAAATTGGAATGATGTCCTTCAGTGGTCTTCATAATTCAAGTGAATCACATGCACCACAAACAGTGTATGTGTAATGTGTAATGTGTGAATTTATCAATATTCACCACTATGGAAGAAATCCTCATGGTATGATGACCATTAGGGGGAGTAGCAATGCAAAAGTCTATTCATAGAGGTCAGAGTTTTAATAAAAGAAATTTAAGAATTTTATCTGAGATTTTGGGTGATAACCGTTGTTAAGTGACATTATCAGGGAATCTCGAATAAAATAAAATAGGGGAATTTTGCAAAGGTATGTGATTCCTTTTGCAGTGCTAATAATCAGTGTTGCAAAAATCGCGACTAGTCGGCGATTAATCGGCGACTAGTCGCTAGTCGGACCTCTACTGAGTAATTTTTCACTAATCAGTGAAAAAATCGCTAGTCGGCTTAGTCGGCCCTAATCGCGACTAGTCGGCGATTAATCGGCGACTAGTCGCTAGTCGGACCTCTACTGAGTAATTTTTCACTAATCAGTGAAAAAATCGCTAGTCGGCCTAGTCGGCCCTAATCGCGACTAGTCGGTCGGGAAAAATCGGAAAAAATCGGGAAAAAACAAAAAAATCGGAAAAAAATCAGAAAAAATCAGAAAAAATCGGAAAAAACACATATTCCGGCCAAAACCTCCCAGATTCCGGTCAAAACTTGTCCACTTAAAAAAATTACGTATAAAAATATATGTATATATGTATAAAAACTTAAAATTATACATAAAAAGTCCGATCCGATTAATCCCGAGTAATCCCGAGTAGTCGCTAGTCCCTACCTCACCGACCCGCTAGCGACTAGCGAGTTCTCCAACCTTGCTAATAATTATGACTCTGATTAGACTGTGCACTGATGGTTGTGAAATCCTGTTCTAGCGTACCTCAGCGAGATTCATGTCGTTTGTAGGATCATGTGGCCAAGTGCTGCTTTTTGATTAGTAGTTCTTCCACTGACAGGATTAGCATTGGTGTCGTCGTGCCCAATCATATTTTCCAAAGGTCTTGCCTTGAAAGTCGTGTGTGATATATTTTAACGTCTATGGACGTATAATTTAAGTTTCATATGTTTTCTTGTGCATTAGCACAACTTTACATGCTTCTTACTTACGTTAATAGTTTATGATAACGCTTTGGAAATTCTTTATATTTTTTATGGTGTTTCAACTTAAAGGGGTTTCCATTGTTTATTTTGTCATACGAGCTACGAGACAGATGATCAAACGAAATAATGTTTGATATCGGAAAAGAGATTCCTGATAAAGAAATCTAGACACATATGCTTGTGCTTTATTCCTATTTGGCTTTTGGAATTCCTTATAGATATATATATATCTATATAATCATATATTTCACATGCTGTAATAAACATACCATCTATAAGGTCAATGTATTTAACAGATTCATATTTCCAAAAATAAGTCAGATATTAGGTCATGATACTATTTAGGGAAAACTTGTCACTTGTTTGACATATTATACTCCTTCTTACCCGGTTCTCGCCGGAAGGTAACCTCATCTTACCCGGTTCTCGCCGGAGAGGTAATTATTATATTTCCCATAAATAGTATATTTTTAAGATTTTCAAAAGAGCCTCTTTTATTAGGCTTTCATCCGGAATTAGGGAAATTTGTATTCCCATAACACATCTTATTCTAGTCCAAGTAGTATCAATAATCAAGAATTAACAGAAGTTAAGTGTTATTACCTGCAATGTTCTAATCGTCATTCTTACGGCATACCAAAACCTATCATACTTTATTTACACAAGTACTTAACTTATCTCGAAGCTTATACTAATGCATCTTTTCTTAAGTTCAAGTCTAAGTACTATCCTGAGTGCTACCGGAAAATATCAAATTCCTAACTCTTCGTTTAAACTTAGGTATTATTACAACACCCAATTGCTTAAACAAGTGGCTTAGCTCTGATACCACCTTCTGTCACGACCCCCGACCCACCCTGAACGGAATCGGGAGCCGCGAACAGTCAAGTGGTACCGGTGATTATTTTGAAAAATATTGCAGCGGAAATTTCATCAGGACCGTGAGTTAGGAAAAATATCAGAGTTTTAGAAAAACCGGATTTTATTTAAATAGATGGGATAAACCCATGTTTTACAAAGGTAGCTTTAATAAGGAATAAACCCAATTACATAAAACAATATTTCTTAATTTGATTTAATTAATAAAATAAGCCACTTCTTGAAGCCCTTCAGTGCCGTATCCAGCTTTTATTCCGATCTACTGTAATTACCTGAAACGCGTTTTAAAAAGGTTTTGTCAGCAGGAAATACTGGTGAGTTCATTCATTTTGCTAAAATGACACATTTGTTATAATTTACAGTATTAAGGGTGATTACATTGTTTCTATATCAACCAAATACCCACGGTATTTGTCACTCGACCCATTGGCCCTCCCGTTGTCCAATGGTGTCTGTGACTATGGTCATATCACCCCTTGGCTAACCCGTTGTCCAATGGTGACGATTATTAAGTAATGTATACAAAACCCCACATACCGGCTGTAATTTGGAGATTACAAAGACTTAATCCTTGTAATTATAACTTTTGAAAATAAACATGCTTTTGAAAGTAATTTGATAAAAAGAGAATGACTCACATTATAAGCATGCAGATTTATACAGGCAGAGTTTAGCCTACTGGTCAGCCTTGATATTGCCGATTTATACAGGCAGAGCTTAAACTATTGATTAGTCTTGTAACCTACTGCACACGAATTAGGTAAGTAACTAATACAACATTTACGATAACTCACGAGATTATAAACCCTCACAACGAATGACGAAGTGCAATCACTTAAACATCCATCGGATTCACAACGAATGACAGAGTATTCCCCAAGTGCGAGTGGTACTCAAACATCCTGTCGGAATCACGACTAATAACAAAGGATAGCACTTAAACATTCATCGGATAGTTTAAATCGATCGGACGTTGAATCGTAGCAGCGATCGAGTTAATACCCGGCATCGTAGCAGCGCCTCCCTAATTTAATTGTAATTTCTACTTCAGAGCAGAATACTTTCGTTTTTGAAAGTTTTCGTTGACACAGAATGAAAGCTCGATGTCCGGCTATTTATAGCAAAAATATGGGTTTTACGCGGCCCGCGAGGGACATAAAGGCGGCTAAAGGTTGCTGAGTGATTGACACGTGGCGGCACCAGGCTTTCGCTTATCGTTGAGCTGTCGCGGCCCGCGTGACCGCCCGTCTTTCCTTACGCGGCCCGCGAGAAGGTGTAAAATATGATTTTCTTGATTTTTGATATGGATTGGGATTTCAGGGGTCCGCGTTTTTACTAATGGATCAATTTGGGACATTTTTTAATATAATTATATCATAAAGAAAAAGAGAATAAAATAGTGAGAAAAGAGAATGGACCCATTTTGTAACTTTAGGGTTTAACTAGAAAGCTTCCTGGTATAAATTTTGGGTATAACTTTTGAGCTATTTTAAAAATATATAATACACTCTTGGTAAGTATAATACCCCTAATTTAACCTTATCCCGATGTCCCGAGACAGAATCCCAACAACTTAGTCGGGCAGTGCCCTGACATGCGTTATGGGCTTCAGATCAATCGGAAAAGGTAGCGGTGATCGGGAGTTAAAATACTTAAAACGAGGCATGACTTTATTATTATTATTGGGTAAATAATAATAATAAAAAGAATATTTATATATGGATATAGAGTAGCTAAGAAGTGGACAGGAGATAAAAATGAACATCGCTATCATATTTATACATGCATTTTGAGCTCAAGATATTCTAGAATGTTATGCACGTGCCCTACATGGAGTAACTAATATTATTAGTCATACATTTTTAATATTATTTTATCAATTCAATTCTATCTTATCTTACACGTAAATGATTTCAACAATTAAATTTATATTAAGTTTAAATTATTTTTTTACTATTAAATTTATTAATACATACGTATACTTTTAATTTAGTAAATTTTGATTTTATATATTATAATTAATTTAGCTGCTTTACTTATTTGGCGCTTATAACTTTCAAAATATAACGTCCTAGAAAATAATAAATATGTTATTAGAAAGAGAATATCTATATCTACATTTTGAACCAAGTTTCATTAAAAATAGAGTAGGTTCAAATATTATTATAGTTTAATTATTTAAACGGTTTATGGGCCCGTCCAGGTACTTCATATTTATAGTAGTCAACTTACCCGTAATCTACCCGTCTAATAATATAAGTTTTTATATACTTTTATTTTATTAGAAAGGTCACCCATATGTTAATTAACTAATATAATATTTCAACCAACTATATAAAATAGTGTTTAAAACTATTTGGGTTAAATATTTATATTAAAAATAAACTAGTTACTAGTGGTTAATAAATTTAACCAAACCTATAATTCTTATATGATAAAAGTGGGAATGTTACATTTGGTATTTCTTTTTTTTTTCTTTTATGTTGTCGAGTCCCCAGCTGCTATTTTCTCCCTCTGATGATTTTTCTTTTTCGAAAAATAAATAAAAATAGCGGCCCCCTTCACTTTGATTCACGTCCACTATATAATCAATCTCATGGCCTTTTGGATTTATTAGTTTAATACTCTAATATTCAAGGCCCTGTCCACATCTTTTTCGAATAATAGCCTTCTTAAATGATTTATGTCAAACACAATTGCTTTCCTTGCTGGCCCTTGGCAGTGAATTGCATAATAAACTAGAATTATTACCCGCCACAATGTGGCGGGGGCTTGATATATATTGTATATAGCATAAGCCGGATTTTTGTTACATGAAGATGGTTTGGGCGTAAAACCGTCTCTTTGGTCCTTAAAAATGTATTATGCCAGGACCACCTAAGGTGCCTTTGCACCATCACACGTATATAGTTTACTCCTAACTTCATCAGAGGATACAAAAGTTACATAACAAAGACAAATAAGGCCAGCATCACTGTATTCCCCTCTGTAATTATGGCTGCACAAAGCTGAACAGAGGTTGGCCGGTTCTTCGTCGGAAACCTAATCTGGCCGGAATACGCTTCTGCATCCAAACCGTCTCTGAGAATCAAAACAATCATCATAGCATCTTTCGCATAACTTCAAAAGATAAATAGACATGTGTATCTAAGAACCAAATAGGTAAATCATTTGGTTCAATTTTTAACTTAACGCCTATAATTATTGTTATTTGGTCTGACCTAATCCGCATAGGAAAGACCCGTATTGCCTTCTTTCTGCCTAACATTCACAGCCCTAAATATTTAACAACAAACAATCGCAGGCTATATGGGAAAAAATAATTCAACAAAAACAAAACAAAAAAAAACCTTCAAAATATATATCTAACAAACCGCTACAGTCCCCTTAAAAAAACAATTAAGAATGCCCAATCTAAACAACGATAATAACAAACTCACCACAACAAAGACATAGCCCCATCAGCAGAAAGGCCAGTTCCAGCAGTGACAAAACGAACCCAGAAGCCCAAATACATGAGAAAATGCAGATTAAACAAAAAAAAAAAACACCATTAGGCTAAGAACATATCAAAATGGATCAGCAAAATCTTGAGATAAAAACCACAATGAACATTAAAACCATACATCAAGTACGAACACAAAGCAAACTTTAAAAGACATACCTACTCTGCAACGACAAGTTAAGATGGAATCACAAATCGACTAAGAGACAGCCTGTAGAGTATAATCCCCAATTCGAACAGCGCCAAAACGGAACAGACTGCCTGCAAATCATAAATAAAAATAGTGATTAATATCATAACTTAAACTACGCTACGCTACTCAACTTATATGGAACAAATGGATAGCAAGTAGCAACCATCAAAAACACGGTAAACACAGGTAAGAAGAAACATCAGGGTTTGTCAATACGTCAGATTTTTAGTTATAGTCAGTTTTTTCTTTTCTTCCTCTCCATGAACAACCAAAAAATATGTGTACTACTTCCCCTAAAGTGAGTTCATAGCATGACATAAAGCAAGATATTACGTTATTAACAATTTAGCATAGTTCTTAGTGCTTACCAGTTCTTAGTGCTTACCATTATCAAGTGCTGACACAAAATTATGCATCATGAAGCACAAAATGTTGAAGCATGTTACACCGTTGACGCATTCCCTCATGGCCATTATAATGAAAACAAAAATAGAATGATAAAATAAATCTTCTAGTTCTATCCCAGATTAGTTAGCACAGGAATAAGACAACGTACCCTTCTTTTTTATTCCTAAGGAATACTTTTTTTGCACCCTACAAAAACGCAATGATAATTACACCAGACGTATACTCATTATTTTGCTATATTCTATGGTTTTGACCCAATTTGTTCTACCTTCATTTTCAATCTTGACAATTTTCTAATTTGTATTTTTTTTGTGTGAAAATAAATGTCGAATAAAACATTTTGTTATCTTTACAGGATTCTTCAACCAAATCTCCATGGCTTCATCTGGGATCATCATCCAATTCTTTATCCCAATGAACTGTTTTAGCAAACTTTCTAGATTAATGTTGTATATATGTAGTGTAAACACTTCTGAGTTGAAATTGCCGGTATATCCTCCACTCAACATCATGGCATTTTTTTTTGCGTCCATAACAGTTCATATGTACATAATTCACTTTTGGCATTACAGATAAAAAAATTGGTGTTTAAATATAAACCGATACGAATTTCGTAGCTTTCTAGTAAAAAAGGAAGTATTCTAATATCAATAGAGTATTATTCTAAAGTTTTAATAAATTAGAAAAAACCCTGATTGGGGAAGCCACTACAGTATCCCTCATACAGAATTTTCAGCTTCCTTGTACTCGTAAATGTCAAATAGCCTCGACTTGCAAAAGCCAAATATCGGGGCTTAAAATGCAACAAATCAGAAGCTAAAACGTGATTCATCGTAAGTAAGCCAACAAACGATCCAAAAGGGTGGATTTAGATTATTTGAACAAAAAGAGTGACTGACGTATATGAAAGTAGCAAATAAGATAGTAGCAGAGTATGAGATTGGAGAAAAGCTTAAATCAGAAGCAGGTGAATTAGAGAGAGAGAGAGAACCTGCTGCAGATAAAAGATGAGCTTGGTTCCTTCCTAATGGTGAATAGAGGAGGAGCTGAGTTAGGGCTCAATAGAATAACCCCAGACACCAAATCGCTGCTAGAAAGGTTGCCCTCACCGGTGGTTGAGTGACACACCACCGTCTCTCTGTCGACGGAACCCGATCTACCCTTCATCTCCCAAAACTCCGATTTGGCGTTGATTGGCGACGTTGTTGGAGGGTTTTTCAAGAGGCAGCGTTTGTTTTGAGAGTTGTGGGCTGATTGTTTTAAGCAGAGATGGTATATGAGAGGGAGTGGAAGTCGTCGGTGGACCAAAGTGTTTTTTTTTTTAAACACACCCTAAGCTCAAGGTACAAGCATCCAAAGCCAAAAGTAGTTGCAAATTTATATATGGAATAATTGAAGTGGGCCATCCGCCTCCATGAATTCGATATATTATGAAGAACGAGAATTCAATTGCGGCCGGTATCGGTTCAGTTCGTTACGTTACCAATTATCGATATAGTAACCAAATAGAAAACCAAAAAAATAAGTCATGATATGGACAAAAATACGTGTTTATAAATATGAATTGAATCCAATTTTTTAAAGTAATTTAGATAGTAAACAAAAACGGAAGAAAAAAGTAATTAACCAAAATAAGAATTTATGTGAAAAAAGAAATAGTTTCATAGTGATAAGGTGAAGAAAAAAAAAAGCAGGGATCGAACCCAGGTTCTTCAATTGAGAAGGGTTCAAACAAACCACTAAACCAACTCAACTTCTGCAATTAAAGTTGAACTTTATTTTATATAATATATAATAAGAAAATATAAGTCAGGTTATACCAATAAAAAAAGCAAACTATTAACACAAGAGGACAAACGGCCGACCTTTTTACCAAAGCATTTGACAAATCACGATTTGACTTTTTATTATTGGTAAACGACATTAAGGTCAAGCAAGAGTAAAACCGACATCGGAAAATCGTTTTTGTAAATATCTCTGTGTTTTTAATTTATCATAGTTTTTACATTTTAGGGGGAGTAAATCCAAATTTAAAAATTTCAAAAACATCGAAAAATGTCAAAAACACAAAAACAATAGAAAAACAAAAATGACTTTCCTGACGTGCAAAAGAGAAAATGATAGTACATCAGTGGTCTGTTGAAACCTCTTTAAACCTAAAATGAAAAACGATAAGCAGCTCTATATAAGATGTATCGGTAGGCTCACAATCATTTTAAAGTGTGTAGGGCGATATAAACCTTAATCGACTGAAAACTGTGTGGGAATCGCTCATTGGCATATGGTCTTAGTACCGAAATTTCGTTTGAGAGATTGCCGAGGTTCTGAGATATGTGGTCTTTATGCTGTTTATCATCTGGGTATCATGGTTGTTTCTTTTACCAAAAAATAACGGAGACGAAGTCTAGAGCTTCCATGATACCATACATACGTGTACATATTGCATACGACCTCAATAAGTGATCAACAATCACATGTCCACAAAATAAGTGATAATATATCACAGCTTTTATGTGGGAGTCAAGTTTGCCTCCTTGTCTGTACGTTGGTACTAACCTGTTCACGGACTTGCTCTTGTGCCCTCATGCATCTGAAAATCAAGTTCCTCATCAATAAGTGATTCTATCACATAGGGCTTGTTTTCAATCCAAAATAAGTGAGTATCTCACATCATTTTATACGTCAAAACAGATGATAAATGGTATACTCACCAGTAAGATGAACTCTCGTGCATACCTTGATACGGGAATGTATCGTGTGTGGATGAACACCGGTCGGTAAGTATAAATCATACACTAATCGTATCCCCATGATTACATCTGATAAGTTGAGCTTAAGTGGACAACAATACCGATAATCGTTATAGGATGTTTATCTAATTGTTAACAAAATGAACAACAAGAACGTTTCGGCGTGACCGTACACTGATATGATTCTCTTACCCTCGAAACTCGCAAAAAGAATGTCTGTAAATATTTATTTAATGCTTTCAGTTTCTGCATCTTTGTATATATTTATTTACTGCTTTCTGTCTTTATATTTGAAATATTCCAAATTCCAAAAAGAGTTTAAGTGTGTTTTAATATAAACTTTATAAAAGACAAAAAGATTTTCTTTCTACATTATCTTTGATTACCCGATGTTGGAACTCGAGTCTTCGATACCTGAAATCTGAACGAAAACCAAAACAACTAAATCTTCACAAACGGTCGAAATTTGCAAGTTTTGAAAGTTAAAAACCAAAATTGAACAATTTGTTAAACTTTCAAACTGTCGGACAGTAGTTGATTGAAAACTGGTCACATGTGTGTCGTTTGTTTATGTTAACTATATTCCAAGCAGTTGTTCTCATTATGCGTTTAGCTTTCTTGTATGTGCAGATGCGACATTCAGTTCAGCTAAAGGCGAAGAGAACGTGTTAGATGAAAAGCTTCGGAATGAAGACACAACATGGAAGCTCTCAAATGATCGAGTTGTTGATGACCACTCATCAATACCACAAGGATCTGAAGTATCAAAAATCAAAAGTTTCACGAGCACAATCAAAAGGAGGGTTCGTTGAAATGGGGAGTTTGTTAATGCACTTCCTATTTGTTAAAGGGATTTTGTTGATACACTTTCTACTTACGACATGTGAAGACTTTGAAGATCCTCCGACATGGAAGACATGAAAGATGAACCTTACGAGTAGCGTCCAAGGGGGAGTTTGTTGATACATTTTATGTGGACGCGACTCGGTTCGGTTCGGTTCGACTCGGTTAGGTTCGGATCAAGTCCGACGTCGCGACATTCCTCCGTCGTGCGCCCCAGAGATCGCCATGCGAAGCACCGAGAGCCGCAAGTGATCCGCTTGAATGATGATCACATCATGATGTCACGTTTATTACATGGACAAGTATTTCAGGATTGCTTGGGCCTTCACGATGTACTGTACGTGCATGCATGATATATAGTTGTTTAGTCAAACATGGCATCCACTAAATGCATGTATCATATTATAAGAAGGACTTATTAATATGTCTCAACGAAAGACCTTATGGATAAAGATTGACAAAGAACTAGCCAGAACTTGAGTGAAGGTGACGAAGATTCCATTCTTCTTTACTTGTTTGTTCACCAAAGACCACATGACCAATCTTCGTCGGTCTTGGCTCTTCGTCATGGATTGTTCGTCGACTGCAGTTCCTTCGTTGAACCTGCAGATGGTTCGTCAACCTGTATGATATATAAGCAGCAGAACAGAAGGCAAAGAAAATAGTCTGAACAGACTAGAGAGAGTGAGAACACACTGTAAAACACACACACACACTGAGAGTTTACAGAGAGCCTTTGTAAACGTTGTATTATAACTGCATTACGTATTAATACATGGGAGTGTTAATCGTTGAACTGTGTTTGTCGTTTTCATGTTCTAACTTGGTTTAACTTACCCGTTTGGATTCCGCACTCTCGGGTTCGCCGGAAAACAGGGAATAGAGGTTTGACTCGATCCTCCGGGTGGACCTACACGTTCTAGGGTGTAAATTAGACTAGAGTGTGTAAATTAGTTAAGTCGTTGTATGGCTTAAAACAAGCCCCTAGAAAGTGGAATGAAAAGTTGAATGAAGTCTTGTTTAAAATGGGTTTTGTGCAGAGTCTATGTGATCATTCTATGTATGTTCTGTCTGATAAATATGTGTTTGTTGTGCTTTTGGTTTATGTTGATGATATTGTTGTCACCAGAAATTCTGAAGTAGAGATTATTAAGGTTAAAAAGTGTTTAAGTGACAATTTTCAGATCAAAGATTTAGGTATTTTAAAATATTTTTTTGGGTATTGAGGTATTGTATGTTAATAATGGTATGTGTTTGAATCAACGAAAGTATTGTCTTGAATTACTTAGTGAATTTGGATATCTGGGTGTTAAACAAGTTAACACTCCTATAGAACAGAGTCATGTTATAGTAAACAAGTTAAACTTAAACCAAACTGTTGTAAAAGATGTTACTAATTTTCAAAAGCTTAATGGCATGCTTATATATCTATCTATTAAAAGACCAAAGATATAAGTTATACCGTTCAGTTTTTAAGCCAGTTTATGCATTCTCCAAAGGAATGTCATCTACACATAGCATTAAGGTTACTAATAAATTTGAAACAATCCCCAGGTAAAGGGATTTTGTTTAAGAAAGAAAATGACTTTGTTTTAAAAGGTTTTGTTGATTCTGACTGGGCCAAGTGTTTGGCTACTAGGAAGTCTGTTACTGGCAGTGGCGAAGCTTGGATTTTTCGGCCGGGGGGGGGGGGGGGTGAAAACATATATACCCAAAAATTTCTATAGAATACCCAAAAATTTCTATAGAACCGGGGGGGTGAAAACGTATATACCCACAAATTTCTATACGAAAACTACATATATAACACTGCTGAGCGAAAAATCCCGGGGGGCGGACGTCCCCCCCCCCCCGCCCCCATTAAGCTTCGCCCCTGGTTACTGGATATGGTATTTTCTTAGGTAGTTCTCCTGTTTCTTGGAAGTCTAAAAAACAAAGTGTTGTTGCTAGATCTACTGCTGAAGCAGAGTATAGAGCAATGTGCTCTGCTTCTTGTGAAGTTATGTGGATCTTAAACATTTTAAAAGAGATGAATATTGAGCATAAATTGCCTGTTAAGTTGTTATGTGATAGCCAATCTGCTATTTCTATTGCATTTAATCCAGTGTTTCATGAACGGACAAAGTACTTTGAGATTGATTTGCATTTTTTGAGAGAAAAAAATTGCAAGTGCTGTTGTTGTTCCTGAAAAAGTTGCATCTGAGGATCAATTGGCTGATCTGTTCACAAAGGGGCTGAATAGTTTACAACATGAAGTCCTGTGTGAAAAACTTGGAATGTTGAACATGTTTGCTGTTTGAATTATGGGGGGATGCTAAAATGTAACAAGTTACATTTTTTCCTTGATTAATTCATCCAGCTTACATGTTTTTGGCTTTATAATGTTGGGTTAATGGACTAGGCCTTGTGGTTACACATGGGCTTGGTTGTTATTATAGTTGTAACAGTTTTCGTTCCAGTTTTGTATTCAGGTAAAGATGAGGGTTCTTTGTGGAACATTTCAAGGGGTCCGATCATCTATTCCCTTTCTTTTAGACTAAAGTATAACTTCTAAGTTACAAAATATAAAAGGACTGGTGTTGCGTTCTAGGGTTCCAGATTGTTCATTTTCACTCGCCCCTGTCACTCCTCTTTTCTCTGAGTTTGCTTGTTAATCTGCTGGAGTCTTGTTGAAGATTTATAGCAGATCTTGTATTAGTTTTCTTCTGTATTGTTGATAGATCCTGTGGATCATCTTGTATTGGTTATATCTTTTCGATTAATCATCAGTTGATTATATGTTGTTGTATTGTTCTTATAGATCTTACAGTTTGTAAGATCTTGGGTGGTTTGGGTGTTTTCTGGGTTGGTTAAGCAATAAAAGTTTTACGTAACGTTTTGTCACTATTTCTGGTGTTGTTATTGTTGATAATTAGTGTTAGTTCTGTATTGTTCAGACCATTTTTACAATACAACTTCTAATTATTTGTTTTAATATAAATAGTTTAAAGAGACTATGTAAAACTAGACACTATAACAAAGTTAATCATATATGGAACAAAGTTACAAACTGGCTAATGCTTGTATGTTGTCCAATAAATGACACCAATGTTAGTACTTAATACAATTTCTAGCGCGGCTATCAACAACGACTTGCGTGTTGGAGACTCCTTTGGTTTGGATCCGGGTTGATGGTGGTGTATTGTCTAATCTTTGTCTTTCCAAGCCAAAAGAAAGCTAACATAACATAGAATACATTAGTGGTTCCATGGGCTTGAAGCCCTGTTGACACTAACGCTCATGTTAGTCACATATATCTGTTCATAAGCTTATAAGCGTATGAATGTGTTTATATAAGTGTATAGTAAGTAGAGAATTCATTCATATGAATCATCCCTATTTTTACATATTAGGTCTAGGTTTGTATATAATAAGTGTCCTTATAATACACGGAAAGTTGGTAGTTACCAACATATGTAGTGGGATGTGGGAAGTTTTCCACTAAGGTGTGTAAATATTCTTCTTAGTTATTGAGGAGAGTGGTGATGAACTTTGACGGTTGACCAAATCACAGTGGGCATGACCGGTACAGGAAGAGCCTCTCTTGAGGATTCAAGTGCCTTGTACAAACTAAAAAAACTTGTTGATGCAGATTTTGTGTCCGATGCTTGTCGAATAGATTAGTTTTATTTTACGCTGAATTTGTAATAGTTAGTGAAACGGTCTATCGAACGTGTATAGACCCGCTCGTTTGAAGTGGTCAAACGAGAGGGTTATTCGGTTGACTGTGTGTGTTTGCAAGACAAGGGGTGTGACTATAAATAGAAAACCCTTGCCATTTGCAACAAGAGGAGATTTTAGGAGGTTTGAGACCTCACCGGGAGAGATCACCACTTGGTCTCTCCCCGGATGTGTACTCCTTTGGTATTAGTTCGGTTATCATGTAATCGGGCCGATTTGTAATGTTATACTACCGGATTAATACAAAGTTGTTTGTTTATCATCTCTAATCTCTCCCGTCTTGAACCGATCTGACACTAATCACGGTTTCGGTCCCGAAACTCGGTCCTACAATTGGTATCAGAGCCATGGTGCCCGATTTAGTAAATCTAACCGTTTACTAAGTCACATGTGCTCTAGATCTGTGATTTTAGTGATTTTTGTTCAAGAAGTAAAGTTGGGTGAAAATGAGAAAAACTCAGATCTGGACCCAATTTTTCAGATCTGTGCTGAAACAAGTGTTGGGTTTTATGTTTTTCACCTAAATATTCAAGTTATCATCATCAAAAATTGTATACAAAGTGTTTTCGTCAAATCTGCAAAATTGAACAGAGGCTGTGTTCTTGATGTTCTTGGCGGCTGCTTAAAGAAACTAGGGTTTCTTCATACCCTGAAAGATGAAAAAGGTGCTCGAACGATGAGACTTTGGGTCGAAGGATCCAGATCTGGATCGAAAGATACCAGATATTTGTGGGAACCCTCAACAACTTCGAAAGATGATCCTCGAAGGATATCTTTCGACCTGATCTGGATCGAAAGATACCAGATATTTGTGGGAACCCTCAACAACTTCGAAAGATGATCCTCGGAGGATATCTTTCGACCTGATCCATCTTTCGAAAAGTCTGATCAGCTCAAAGGATATCTTTCGACCTGATCCATCTTTCGAAAAGTCTGATCATCTTCTTAATCGAGCTTCAATGTCGAAATTTGTACGGTTTCGGGAGCACGCGGGATGATGCGGCATGATGAAAACAAAAGATGATGATATTTTGAAAATTGTGGGGTAGTCACGGTTACCGATGCAAATGTCAAAAATGGTGACGCGACTATTATGGGCCAAAAACCAAAAACAAAACGGTATGTTCACTTCCGCACGTCAATATTTATGATTGTTATCGGTTATTCGTAAATGTTCGAAAGCATTTTGTTTATTGTCATATTCTCGCATTTGAAAACGAACGTATGAACCTGGAACGTCAATACCGGTCCTAACGAGTTCACAAAGTCTTTGGAGGGATACAAGTCGGATCCTACGGGGTACTAGGCGAAATTTCTTTATCAACTAGAATATGCAACGAAGAAATCTTTTTGTTTATTGTCATATTCTCGCATTTGGTAACGAATGAATGAACCTAGAATGTCAATACCGATCCTAACGAGTTCACAAAGTCTTTGGATGGATACAATTCGGATCCTACGGGGTACTAGGGGACTTTCTTATTCAACTAGAATATGCAAAGAAGAAAGTCGTTTTCGTGATTTTTCGAAACCGAGAACATTCAATGAAGATTGACGACAGTTCCGCTCAGTGGAGGGAATTGGTGAACATTTGACGACAGTTTCTTTGAAGTGGAGGGAATCTGTTAAGGTTTAGAGATCTTACCAAAGAAATGGGGGAATAAAACGTATGATGAATTTCTTCGGTAAATTTCTAAACGCAATCACAGGTGGTAGAGTTTGTGATTTTCTGGTGATACAAACGGTTCGGCGTGGAATGTTTTGCACATACACATATTTGAGGATTTTAATTAATTCTCCAGCCAGCGTGAAGGGTTTTGCACGGAAAATTACAGGTTTCTAAAGTCTACAGTAGTTACAAAAGCGCTGTTCACTGAAGACCTGGGGAATCTTTATGAAAGCTGATAGTTCAAGACTGAAGACCTGCAGGATTCGGTTTTGGGTTTGATGTTTCTTTGGGATTTTACAGGGATCTGGGGGTAACTCAATTCGTTGAGTTTGCAAACGATGTACTTGGTCTAGCTGACTTCCTGAGTACTGATGCTGAAGATCCGTAGTGCATTACGTGGTCAACTTCACAAAGGCGAGACAATGAGATCTGGATGTAGTTCAACTAAGCATGCTGGTTGAGCTTGCAAGGGATACACTTGGTCTAGCTGACTTTCCTGAGTGTTGATGCTGAAGATTAAAGTGCATTACTTGGTCGATTCCACAAAGATGGTTTACAGAAGACAGTTCACCAGAAATCTCTACCAATGTAGTATGCTTGAAGATCAAGACTTGATGCAGTTTTTTAAAGAATGGAACCCTTATCAAATGCCGGTTGGAGTATTGGAAGATCAGCGGAAGATCGGTCAATTGAGCCTTTTGAGGAAATTGCACAACACCCAACACGGATATGCATACTTTGAGGGGGAAATATTTTACAAGGAGCGTCAAGATACTACTTACCTGGATCATCGGTCAAGGGGGAATTTGTTAACACAGAGAAGATGAATACTTGACTGAAGATCGATTGCAGTTGCATTTTCAGCATTCGACAGCAACGGACAAGGGGGAATTTGTTGATGCAGATTTTGTGTCCGATGCTTGTCGAATAGATTAGTTTTATTTTACGCTGAATTTGTAATAGTTAGTGAAACGGTCTATCGAACGTGTATAGACCCGCTCGTTTGAAGTGGTCAAACGAGAGGGTTATTCGGTTGACTGTGTGTGTTTGCAAGACAAGGGGTGTGACTATAAATAGAAAACCCTTGCCATTTGCAACAAAAGGAGATTTTAGGAGGTTTGAGACCTCACCGGGAGAGATCACCACTTGGTCTCTCCCCGGACGTGTACTCCTTTGGTATTAGTTCGGTTATCATGTAATCGGGCCGATTTGTAATGTTATACTACCGGATTAATACAAAGTTGTTTGTTTATCATCTCTAATCTCTCCCGTCTTGAACCGATCTCACACTAATCACGGTTTCGGTCCCGAAACTCGGTCCTACAAAACTCCCCTAAGAGACCCTAATGGAATTATATAAACTATTTTTTTAGAAGACGATTAACGTTATAGCAATAAACATAGCAAAATCATTGTATTAAAAGGACTACCAAGTTGCTAACCGATGATTCGTGAAGCTCTTCTAGAATTCTTGATAACAAATTTGATCACCTCTTCGCAATGTATAATCAATTAGGGCTCAACATTAAAAAAACATCAAATATAGGGCTGAACAAAATACTCAATTCTAACAAATAACAATTATCAATTAGGGATGTAGGATTCAAGGAAGTGAAAAAAAAATAAAAATAAAATAAAAAACATGACATCAGGTTCGTGTTGGTTGACAGAGGTTTGTGGTGGTGGGTGGCTGGTGGTCGACAACTGTCGGTAATGGTGGTGGCCGGTGGGCAGTTGGCTAGGGCTGGCTCGCATCTGTTGCTGTCGTCGCTCTTGTTTTTTTTTTCTTTACAAAATGATGTTAAATGTTATTATTATGTTGTATTTAGTTAATAGTTCAATCATTTTTATTTGCGCCCAACCAATAAGTTATGAGGTTTTATTCTTTGAAAAAAAGGGCCTAATAAGTTTCAAGGTGTTAATGTTTTATATAGAGGCCAGATAAGTTTTTATGTTTTATAATTTAATAATTGTATCTAATACTAATAAAAAAGTATACTTAATGTCACATGGCATTCTTATACTAAAACAAGAGCCTACTTAATGCCATATGGCATTCTCTCATTCAATTCACTAATATTATTATTATTATTATAATTAGTTAATTAATTAATTAATTAATACAAAACAATAAAAAATTCCTAAACAACTTAATACTAATAAATATTTTATTGTTTACTTAGATAATGATTATTTACTTTTGACTTATCTAAAATATATAGTTAGTTATTAGTAACAATTCTACTTATAATAAATAATTTTAAATAATGTTAATGTCAAAACACCTTTTTCTTTAAAAGTAATTTTTTATTATATGTTTAAAACATCTATTAAATAAATTATTATTTTATATTATAATAATACAAATGGTAAAGAATAGGTTAATCCAATATTTGAAAATCGGTTTACTTCCATGCTTTGAAAGCACTTTTAATGTTATTAGACTCGTGCAATAAATGAGTTTAAGGATAGAATATCTTCATAATAATTTTGATGCAAGTCTATACTCACCGAATGTCCTAAATGGATAGGCTTGCCAAACCATTGATAATTACCAAAGGTCAGTATTCCAGTGATGTTATCAAGAAATATTGACACAAAGAATGATTTATGTAATGGAACTCGACTACAGGTCCTATCACTGGGTGATCAGGTTATTGAGTCACTCATATTATCCGGAAGTAATACTAGCACTTGAACGTTTATCCCTAAATTTCCTTTAATACCGCCAAATAGAAGGATTCCGTTTAAATCGAAAAGAAGACAATTTACTCTCGCCCTATGTTTTGCCATGAGGATAAATAAAAGTATTGGACAATTTCTATGTAAAGTTGGGTTGTTTCTAAATGAATTGGTTTTTACACATGTCCAACTGTTACGTCATCTTTGGTAAAAGAATTCCCTTATGTAGATTTTTGAAGAGAATATAAAATAAAATATAAATGAATTTATATCTTTAAACCCGTGTAAGTAGGGATGAGATCGGTATCATACCGGTACCGTACCGATATTAAAAATAACATTACCGAAATTGAGGAAAATGGATACCGAATACCGTACCGAATTTATCGGTTCAGTAGCGGTACGGTACCGGTACCGGGTTTTCGGTATTTTATCGCTTTGGTGTTTTCCATTGTACTCTTACCTAAAAAATATCATGTCCAGTCCATCCATCCATTATTAAACTGAATTAGAGTAAATATATAATGGGAAAACTAGACAAATGCATGTAGTAAAAAATCAAAAGGAAAACATACATCGGTTTGACTTAAAAATTAATCAATGTATATATTATATAATATCAATATCAATAAAATCCACATGAAACAGTGGTTAACAACCTAAAAGGAATCGAGAGGTAGCCATATCAATATTATATAATTGCAGCCATGACAAGCCTTTGGAATGACTGTTTTCCACCTGTTTGTATTTATATGATCATAACAAACGAGAAACTCAAGAATATTGTATGCAATTTGGTTTTGTAAAACTAGTAGATTATATATATAAAAGCTTGATTCGATTGTGTGTTGTTAGAGGTTTCAGTCCTCAATATGAGAGATTCAGATTAGGGCCGGCAATTCTGACACGAACACGATAACACGACACGAACATACACAAAGTTATCATGTTTCGTGTTTGACCTGAACATGTTTCGTGTCTAAAACAGGTCGACACGACAAGACCTTAATAGGTTTCGTGTCTAAACAGGTTAAAACCCGTTAACCTGTTAAGACCCGTTAAGTAAATGTTAATAATTGAAAATTAAAAAAATATTATATGTGGGGGTAGACATGGGGTCATTAGTCGTGGGACCTTGGATGAATTATACACAAACACACGCGGTTCTATTTCCACAATCCAAACCCTAATTTTCAAATCTCTCTCACAAACACCACCATTCCCAATTTGGTTCACAGCTTCCCCAATTCAGTCATGTTCGTGTCTTAAACAGGTCGTGTTTGTGTCTTGAACAGGTCGGGTTCGTGTCTTAACAGGTTGTTTTCGTGTCTTAAACCGTGTCGTAACAGGTCGTGTTCGTGTCTTAAACAGGTCGTATGATACGTTGGTATTTTATTCGTGTCTTAACAGGTCATTTTGTGTAATCTGTTTATTAACAGGTTCGTGTTCGTGTTTCGAAAATCTAACACAATAAGATTTCGTGTCGTGTCCGTGTTTACGTGTTTCGGGTTTGTGTCTTATCGTGTTCGTGTCTTAACAGATCGGGTTGACCCGTTATGCCAGCCCTAATTTAGATAATAACGTGGAGGCTATCTCAGGTTTTAGATAATAACGTGGAGGCTATCTCAGGTTTAGGTTTTATTATATATAGTTCATTATTGTAAAGTAATGGATAAACATCTTCGACAATTCGTAATCTAACCTAAAAACCCATTGGAATTCCTTATTAAATTCGGTATTAATACCGCTATTTACCGAAAATACTGGTACCGATACCGTTATTTACCGATACCGAAATCCGAAAAAATCTATTACCGATACCGGTACCGTTTATGATCATCATGCCCCGTACCATTCCGCTGCGGGTCGGGGTGTGACAGATTGTTCCGAGGGTTTCAAAATATGCATCCATTTGTCTTTTCTCCATGTTGCAAAATATGCATGCAAGGTTTCTTCATCCTTTTTGTACTTCAAGTTGACATACTTGGGTTTCCTTGAAATTTTGGTTGGTTCAACAAATTTGAAGACGAGATAAACCCCATAATTGACACTTGGAGTTAAAAATTGAGCTTTTATACTGGCTTGGATCTTTAGATTTGAAATATCCATCATCAATGGCACTCTATGAAACCTGAACATGTTATAAAGTCTTTTTCTCTCAAGAAAACCTTGCAAGTAACCATTCATTTTTTCACGGTTAAAGTATATCGATTTGTTTTTGTTCTTTTCGTTCACAGTCACACAATGATTTACTGTTGTGTAACGAACCTCACACTATGCATATATATGTTTGTGTAGAAAAAGAGAGCGAAAAGAACCTTGATTTTCGGTTATGTCCTCCACTTTTGTGAACTCTGGTTTTAGACAATGATTGTGGCACAATTTGTTCCTTTATACCCTCAAACACCAACTTGTCAATTTTGCTTTGTTCATAGTAGTTTCTTGCCAAACTACCGAGGAATTGTGATTCATTCAGGTCAGCACCTGATTGAAATCCCAATCTGCCACACATAATCTCGAATAAAACCACACCAAATGTATATATATAAACATATTTGCTTAATATATCAGTCTGCACGTATGCTGGGTCAAGGTAACCTACAGGTGGGTCAACGTAATCTACTATAGTATCTGTAAGCAGCTCGGGGACATAGTCTGTCAAAGCCAATGTTCTTTGTATTGTTTATAATAAGAACTTGATTTACAAAGAGATGAATATGGACATATAAATAAACAGGTTTCCTAACTAGCATATGGACAAAATAGGAAACACTATAAAATGTTTTAATACAAAATAATTCACGGAAATCATTTCCTTATACCCCCGTCAATCCGATAGGTGGCGAGCCCACACGAAGATAGTGTCGGAATCGTTCGAAGAGTGGGCGTGAGAGACTCTTTGTGAAGATGTCTGCCACTTGAAGATTGGTAGATATGTGGTTTGTGCGGAGGCGTCCCGAGGAGACAAGCTCCCTAACGAAATGATAATCAATGTCGATGTGCTTGGCCCGTTTGTGAGATATTGGGTTCTGACTTAGAAAAACGGCACTGCGATTGTCGCATAGTAACGTTGGCGTAGCCGCTGGAGTAACATGAACTTCTCTGAGAAGGTTTACGACCCAAATAAGCTCGGAGGCGGTATTCGCCATAGCCCGATACTCGGACTCACAACTAGACCGGGAGACCGTGGGTTGTTTCTTTGCGCTCCATGATACAAGGTTGTCACCGATATAAATGGAGTATCCATATGTCGAGCGCGAGTTTCGAGACATTTGGCCCAATCGACATCCGAGTAGCCAACGAGAGTAGCGGCCTTAGACTTCGCAAAGGTAAAACCATAAGAGACCGTACCCTTTACGTAACGAAGTATCCGTTTCACAAGTTGATAATCTGAAACTGTAGGAGAGTGTAGAAATTGACTTGCCTGATTGACGGCGTATGCGAGATCAGGTCTGGTAATGGTGAGGTATTGTAAGGCACCCACCAATGATCGATAGAGGGTCGGATCATGAAAAGGAGTGCCTTGAGTTGTGAACACGTCTGTGGTAGCAAGAGGTGTGGTAGCCGGATTGGCATCTCGAAGACCCGCACGTGCTACAATATCATAGGCATACTTGGATTGTGATACGAAAAGTCCAGTTGAGGTGTAAGAAACCTCTAGACCAAAAAAATAATTTAGTCGTCCCAAATCCTTGGTGGCGAATTCCTGATGTAATCGAGAAATGAATGCTTTTAATGTCTCAACATTGTTGCTTGTGAGAATGAGGTCGTTGACGTAGACGAGAAGATAGAGCACAGAGGTGTTGTGTTTAAAAACAAATAAAGACGTGTCAGATTGGCTGCACACAAAACCTTGGTTTAAAAGAAAAGAGCTGAGTCGTTGAAACCAAGCTCTTGGTGCTTGCTTGAGCCCATAAAGAGCTTTGGTGAGACGACATACATGACTCAGATAATTTTGATCAATATACCCGGTGGTTGCTCCATATACACCGTTTCGTTTAAATTCCCGTTCAAGAAAGCATTCTTAACATCTAATTGGTGAAGCGGCCAACCGTTTATAGTTGCTAATGCAAGCACAATGCGGATTGTGGACACTTTCACAACGGGACTAAAGGTGTGCGAATAGTCCAATCCGGGTATTTGTGTGAAACCTTGAGCAACTAGCCGTGCTTTTAAGCGATCAACGGTGCCATCGGCTTTGTATTTAGTACGGTAAACCCATTTCGACCCAACAATGTTGGTGTTGGAAGGACGAGGAACAAGAACCCAAGTCTTATTAGCTTGTAGCGCAAGCATTTCCTCATCCATAGCATGAACCCATTTAGAATGTTGGGCAGCTGATTTATATCCCTTAGGATCTCTAGTAGTGAATAAAGCCATATGTAAAGGACTGGTTTGAAGAATAGCAAGGTCAACTTGATGTTTAGGCTTAAAGATTCCGGATTTCGAACGAGTTTGCATGGGATGGGATGCGGTGGGTTGTGGTACAGGAGGTATGGAAGATACAGAGTAAGAGGGTTGAGGTGAACAAGGTGGTGAGTGGGTTGGTGCATGGGGTAGGATGGGTGACGTTGTTGCATTAGGTGTAATAAAAGTTTGAGTGGGTGAGGTAGTTGTGATAGGTGGGATAGTATTTTGGGAGCTAGTGGTGGAATTTTCTATGGGATTAGACTATGGGGAGTGGGGCGTCTCCCCTACCCAAGCCGCCCCAAGATGCCCAACAAACCGCCCCCATCGGCGTTCCCCTAGGCGTCCCCCTCCTTGGCTTCTCCCATAGAACGCCCAAAATTTTTCTTTTCCCCAATCCCACTATGCCAACTCACCATGCTTTTATAAAAAAATAGGACATTTTATATTTACATAAAAAAGACAAAATAAATCAATGCCACGTGTCGCAAGACGCCCTAGCCAGCCAAGTTGCTCCACTCTCCTTTTTTTGCCCAAAATCCTCTAATCTGACATGGCGCCACGTGTCAGAAGACGCCCTCACAAAAGAATGCCCCACTCCCTTTAGTCTTAGTGGGAGCACATGGATGGACAGTGGGTGGGGTCAAGCATAAAGGACAAGGCAAAGAATTGTGTGTACAGGATGATTTTTCATTTAGACTAGGTGGATTTGTTGAAGCAGTAGGTATTCGTGGGGCTTGATGATCATCAAAGTGTCCAAAAACTAATTTTGCTTCATTCACTGGAGGTATCTCGCCACTGAAAGGAAACACAGTTTCATCAAATTTTGCATGACGCACTATATAAATGCGTGAAGTTGAGGGATTTAAACATCAATACCCTTTATGATTCGGACTATATCCGATGAAAATGCACGAGTCACTACGCGGTGAAAGTTTATGCGGAGTGTAGTCGCGTAGATACGGAAATACGCGACATCCAAAAATCTTGAAGATGGCATAGGATGGTACGTGATGAAAAAGAAGTTCAAATGGCGATTTGTTTTCAAGTAAGGGTGTCGGGAGACGGTTGATGATATATGTTGCAGAAGTAAACGCATCAACCCATAGACTAGCCGGCGCATGAGGATTGAAAAGCAGAGAAAGACCAGTTTCGGTAATGTGTCGTTGTTTACGTTCAGCTCGACCATTTTGTTGAGGTGTATACGAACAAGAGAACCGATGAAGAATACCTTTAGCTTGAAACAAGTCACGAACACGATGATTCGTTAATTCCGTACCGCCGTCACTTTGAAACGTTTTAACATTGCAAGAAAATTGGTTTTGAACAAGAGATAGAAACGTTTGTAAGACGGTATAAAAGTCAGACTTTGCCCGAAGTGGACGGAACCATGTAAAACGGGAGTAATCATCAATAAAAATCACGTAATACCGATAACCGTCTATTGAGGCAATAGGCGTGGGCCCCATAAATCACAATGAATAATATCTAGAACATGATTAGCACGCTTATTATTCGATAAAAATGGTAAATGCTTTGCTTTAGACAATTGACATGACGAACAAATCCCAGGTTTGGGTAATAAAGAAGTAACACGCAAATGTCCGAACTTATTTAATAAGGAAATAATGTCAAAAGAAACATGACCAAGGCGTGCATGCCATTGTTCATAAGATGCTCGTAGTTGTGAGGAAGTAACGACTTTCAAAAAGGCTTGCTGACCATGATCAAGGACGTAAAGACCGCTTTTAACTCTTCCCTTGGCTAGCACGGCCCGAGCTTTCCTGTCCTGAATATGAAAAAAATTACTTGAGAATAAGACATCGACAGGGTTATCATTGGTGAGTTTGCTCACTAAAAGAAGGTTTTTAGTGAGATGAGGCACGACAAGAACATCAAGTAAAGACAAGTTAGCAATAGAAGATGTGCCAATATGAGAAATAGGGAGAGTTTTACCATCCCCAAAACGAACACAATCATTACTGGTGTATGGGGTAGTGCTTTGGAGAGGAGTATCCGGAGGCACCATGTAAGAGGTTGCACCTGTATCGTGAGTCCAGTCGGGTTCATTTGAGGATACGTTACATTGGCTATGGAAAGCATGGGCAAGATTTGCGTCTATATAAGGTCCGTGTTGGGCGTAACTGCTAAGATTGGGATACGAGGAAGCATAATGGCCTTCCTTCCTACATAATTGACAGTGTGGAGGACGCTTACCACGACTACGACCACTGGAACCATCACGTGACCGACCTCGACCACCCCGAAAAGAATTGGATCCGGACCGACGGGTTTGTTGAGAGTAAAACGCTGCCTGAGGAGGTTGAGAGGATGCAATGGAGTGTAAAAACAACTCATGATTTTCAGCTTGGGCTAGGAGTTCACGAAACTGAGGAGATGTCGTGATGGCTCGGCGAGCGGTTGAAAAGTTTTCAAAAGGAGAGCCAAGACCACACATGAACCAGTGGCATTTATCGTGTTCATCAATCGGATGGCCAATAGCGGCGAGTTGGTCGCATATGTTTTTGAATTTTCGGCCATATTTGGATACAAAAGATCCTCCCTTTTGAAGCTGACGAAGAGACTCTTTGAGAGTATGAACCCGTTCGAGCGAATCGTGACGATAAGCACGTTCAAGTGCGGTCCAAACCTGACCGACAGTCGTGAGACCGAGTGTTTCGGCCATCGATTCTTCCGATAACGACGCCTGAATTAACAAAATGGCCTTCCGATTAGCGGTGTTCCAAGTAGCGAGATCTGGATTTGGCGTCTCTTTGCCCTCGACAACCACTTTGGCAGCGGGTGGAGAAACGGTTGCGTCAACATGACCGAGGAGATCGGCAAGAGAGAGAACAGTGGTTATTTGATGACGCCATAACAAGTAATTTGTGGAGTTTAATTTGAGTGTTATCATGTGAAAGAGAGTTTGGAGGGGAATGGTAGACCCATCAGAGGAGGAGGTCGACATTACTGGTGGCTGGGAAAAAATTGAGAGGAGAAAGAGAAAAGAAAAATGGCTTAAGGATCGATCTTGGCTGATACCATGTCAAAGCCAATGTTCTCTGTATTGTTTATAATAAGAACTTGATTTACAAAGAGATGAATATGGACATATAAATACACAGGTTTCCTAACTAGCATATGGACAAAATAGGAAACACTATAAAATGTTTTAATACAAAATAATTCACGGAAATCATTTCCTTATATAGTCAAAATACTGATTAACTGTACTTATAAAGGATAACCCAAAATTAGTTATTTTTGCCACCCAGTCCCAAGTTCGTAGAATGTTACAACTTTGAAGGGCCGTATGTATCACGCACTCTCGTCTTAGAGCGCCTCCATGAATAAAATCCCACCCACTTGCAACACCAATGCATATCTCAAGTCGTTTCATCCATGTAAGACTACTGTTTTTCAACCACTTATTGAGACATCCGTTAGCCGTATACTCGTAAACAATGATTCTTTCACCCATTTCCTTACAATAGCCTTCTAAACCAGTGACATTCCTGTGTTTAAACTTGAAAAGAATTTCTAGCTCTTGGTAAAATTCTATTAGATCTGGTATGATATGGCTGCAGTTGGTTTAGTCAAATACGAAAATTGGTGCCAGAACTCACCAGTTCCATCTATGCTGGTGGAAGCCAAGAAGAAGTAACGCAGCGCGTTATTGTTCATTCCGCAAAAACCTCTGTGTTGGTTATGTCAACTACAGTGCCTTTAGCTCCAGGTGCCCCAAAGAGCCGGAACAAGAGTTGCCCTGGTATACATCAACTATTTAACTTGGAAAATAATCACGTTTTCTCAAATTGTCGCAACATTTAGCTTCAGTTTTGATTCTTTTTCAACACCAAACACCTTTAAATCTTTGAAATTTCTTTTACCCGCTTTATCTTGATTTTGACTCGTTTTCAATAATTACATTTTTTTTCTGAACATAAGTTCTGAAGTAAGTCACTTATCTGAACTGGAAACTGGAACCGATCTCTCCCTGTCTGAATTACAAGGTCAGAATGATTGTCTAATTTTTCAAACTAAACACACAAGTTTCTTATCACCCAAGTATGATTAAAACAGAAAGCCCTCTACCCTCCATCGAAACATAAACTGCCCTCACTCAAATCACCCAACAAATGCTTGGACAATAACAAGTAACATAAAAGGCATCATGGATGAGACACTAAGACAGACAGACACAACAAGTAACATAATAGAAAGTTAGGAACCGGTCCATGCTAACAGACACCAATAGTACAAGACCTGTAATGAAACATCATGGGTCTAATGAAGCTGCTGTTTTAAGATAATTATTGATTGATTGGAGTTGTATATCATGTGCAAAATCAAAATGAAGAAATTTTGTGGAGCAATTCAAGTACATTCTTGAAACCAAAAACATACAGGCATAATGATAACAATAATTTAACTTTAATTCAGACAGCAGCAACAAGAGAGGGGGCGAAGAAAAAGCTACAAAACTGCGTCTCACGGAGTTGAATTCGGGTCAACTCATAGAGCTGATGGAAAGTGTTTGAGACGAAATCATATCGTAAAAGCATACTCCCGGTTCCAGTTACTTCCATTTTCAAGACAAGAAACGAATCCTCTTCTTTTTCCCCAAGCACAACTGATACTATTCTGAAATCAACATCAGCAGCAGCAGAAGGGGGAGCGGGAGCAAGATTAACATGGTACTTGACAGACCATCCCGAACGGTAGTCGCCATTCTTGTTCATCTCATAAACATTCATCTGCAGAGGCTGGAGCATCCTAGCAATGAGCAGGCAATCACGGGAGACGACTAATCTATCACGAGCACCACCATACAACGCCGTATGCTCTTTGTCACACCCCGAATTTCCACGTGTCACCGGTGGGCCCGGTAGGGGAGTATCGTGACGTGGTTGGCAACATAATAGTCAAACAACACAATATTTAAATGCACAGCGGAAGCAAAGTATAGATTTAATTCAACCAAACGATATTGTAATATTATGTATCACAAATAGTCGAATATAAATCCACAGGTAGATCAAAAATACAAGGAAACGATTGTTCAACAGTTTATGACATCCAAGCTGGCGAGACTTAATGTGGATGCTAGGAGACAAGCCAGCCTATTTCGCGTAGTACCTGCACTTAACCTTTTTAAGAAAATACGTCAGTTTACACTGGTAAATACAATCAACCGACTCATTTTGAAAAGAGTTTAAGAAAATGCATTTAAGGCACAAGGCACAAATAATATTTTATAACTTGGGATAATTATTTAATTATATAATACTTGTATGGATTTACATGTTCCTTATGCATTCAGTAGCCCGGATCGAGCCGGGTTAAAGATCAATTAACACACCCCTTTATTTATGAGACACTAACAGGTGTACGCCTACACCTGAGTGCTAAGGTCGTGGCCATTTCGTAAAATGATGCCAGGGATATCCGGGACACGGTCATTAACCCCCCAAAGGATTTAAGCAAACAAAACAATATTAAACGAGACGTCTCAATACTTTCATTATCATTCATTCAATCAAAGATTCAACGCCCCGACCAAGCGGTATTTTATATACCGTACCCCAAGCCCGTATAGGGAAAATAAGTTAAAAGTATTTACCTGAGTAAGTATAGTTCAAAATCAGCGAGTGCAAGTATCTTTTACTGGTTCTCCTAATCTGGAACGAAGGTTTATAATAACCTATTAGAATCCTAACGGGTCTTTAGTTAAGCTTATGCTTAGACCGGTTAGTTTTAAAGATACGGTTCGTACGCACGATTAAGCGAAGACCGGATAGAATGTGATTTAGACCCGACAAGTTTGAAGACTTGCTTAATATGGGTATATGATACACATTCTGGATTTTGAGATAAAACCGATAAGGTTTGACCCGTTTCGGCTAATTTATGTAAACTAGTTACATAAACCTAACCGAACGCGCATAAAGCGTAACGGGTATCCGTAAGAGTCCTAAACAGGTTTCCTAAGTTAATACACCTTAAATAAGTTGTGATATCAGTAGGATATCACCCATGATGCCCAAAACGAGTTTAATCTTTTTATAAGCCCCGCAGGGGCATTTTGGTCATTTTAAAGATTATAAAAGGAATTAATTAGGTTTCTGTGAACCGGGTCTGATTACATCAGTAAAATGGCTTATTTTAACAGGTTATAACATTTGGTTATAAGTCTTATGTGTCAAAATAGTTTTAAACCCAAACTATGCGTATAATACGCGTATAAAGCCGTTTTAAGCGACGTACGGGTTAAAATACGATTCTGAGTTTTCTGATCAATTAAACAGGCTCAAAACACTCTATTTAATATTTAAAATCAGTAGCAATTGGATTGGCGTTAAAAGGATTTGTAAGACTCATTTTATGGCCGAAAAGGGTAAATTCGGTATTAACCGAATTAAGGCGCTAATCCAAGTTTATGATCAGTTTAAAAATAATTAAAAATCTTTAAAAATCCCAAAATATTATATCACATCAGTGGGTAAAAGGTTTGATGTCAAAATTGGGTTTAGATAGGCTTTACGCTAATGACGCCGTTTAATTACTTAAAAGCATTCAAATTACGTCATTTAGCATAACTCCTAATCTAGACCTCCAACTGATGTGAAATTTTTGGTACAAGTCTAAAAATCAGTAACTAAGATTATGGCACTTTCACATTTCCAAAAATCTCGTTTTATGGTCATAAGGGCATTACGGTCAATATTTAGGCGTTTAACGGAAACATCGGACGATTAGGGATTCGAGTGGTATAAACGCAGAGGCTTATACACACATGCAACTAGGTCCTAATGGAACTTTAAGGCATGTCTAAACCTATAAGAATCGGGTCAGAACTGAGGTCAAAGCAAAAGTCAAACTTTTGCGTATCTCGGTTCCGAATCGGTTCTAAACATAAAGTTGTCGAATCAAGCAAGCGTAGACAAGTTTTTATACTTATTTTCAGTTGGTAAGATTGATAAAATAGGCTATACGCCATTTACATCGCTAATCATGCATTAAACCGAAAATAACAATTCTGTTGACTTTTTCGGAAGAAGTTTGACTCGATAAACGACCTAGTTAGGATCCGAATTAGTGAGTGCCCTTTTAGGGGTTTATTAACCATATAAATACCAACTTATAACAACCTTTGATTCGACTAAACTCTGGACCGATTATTTATTATCGAAAAGTCAAACCGTAGTTACGACGGTTTGATTTCTAGGCCATAAACTAAGTATGAATGAATTAGAGAAGGTTAGGCATACTTACACACAACTAATGGATGATATGGAAAGCTTGGATTAGTTCTTGAGCTCTTGAAAATGTCCAGAAGATGAAATGTGCATGTATGTGGAAAATGTGACTTTTTATAACAACTTCAAACATCACGGATGATCAACAACTAAGTCTAGGGATGTTACCAAATGACCAACATGTGTCCTATATGCTAAAAACCACTTTAGGGCAGCCCAAGGTATCAAGAAATGGGATTTAAGTCGGTTAAAAGGCACCAACAGACAGCTGCCAATGTTTCAGCAACAGTAGACCCCTCGCGTGACGCGAGGGTACCCCCCTTGGGCCGTCGCGTGGCGCGAGGCCCCTTGTTACCTTTAATCAACTTTCTGAAATTGTTGTTTGGTCCTTGGTCCTCCTAAACATCGCTTTCACACAATTCTTTGCATTATGAGGCTTTGTAATTTATATATAGGGGCTTTAATACTTATACCCACTTTGTCAAGTCCGCGGGTAACTTTGTGATCACCCGAAAAGCCCTAAATTTCCATGTTGACGATTCTAACCCTCACACACGAATTTTATCACAACTTGCTCATACGATAACGAAACTTCATGAAATTTTTGTGGTACATTCTAGTGAGCATAATTAATCGTTACAAAGCTTCGGGTTTGTCAAAAGGTCACTCAGAGGTATAACTTAAACATGTTGGCAGTTTGTAATCTCTCACAATTCGCTTCGTATGATCCATGATCTATTCGTTTAAGGTTATAAACATCATGTAGGGTTATTGCAAAGTATATTTATTCATTGTTGACACTTTGAACCCTTATTTTTACACAGTTTCATTGTTTGTCAACTTTAGTCCTTCAAGAACATTATTTTACACGTTCAAACCTATGACATGTGTCAAAACATTATAGGACGTAAATTTTCGAGGTGTTACATCGGGTCATTTTACGAAATGGCCACGACCTTAGCACTCAGGTGTAGGCGTACACCTGTTAGTGTCTCATAAATAAAGTGGTGTGTTAATTGATCTTTAACCCGGCTCGATCCGGGCTACTGAACGCATAAGGAACATGTAAATCCATACAAGTATTATATAATTAAATAATTATCCCAAGTTATAAAATATTATTTGTGCCTTGTGCCTTAAATGCATTTTCTTAAACTCTTTTCAAAATGAGTCGGTTGATTGTATTTACCAGTGTAAACTGACGTATTTTCTTAAAAAGGTTAAGTGCAGGTACTACGCGAAATAGGCTGGCTTGTCTCCTAGCATCCACATTAAGTCTCGCCAGCTTGGATGTCATAAACTGTTGAACAATCGTTTCTTTGTATTTTTGATCTACCTGTGGATTTATATTCGACTATTTGTGATACATAATATTACAATATCGTTTGGTTGAATTAAATCTATACTTTGCTTCCGCTGTGCATTTAAATATTGTGTTGTTTGACTATTATGTTGCCAACCACGTCACGATACTCCCCTACCGGGCCCACCGGTGACACGTGGAAATTCGGGGTGTGACAGGTTGGTATCAGAGCCAACTCTGAGTGAATTAAACACTAGCCTTTTGTGTTTAATCTCAGTTACACAATTGCACATTCCTAAATCTTCGAGCCTAGACAAAGAACTTAGGAATAATCCAAATTGTTAAAATTTTTTTAATTAAATTTTCTCCTTTATTTTTCCTTGTTATTACCTTGTGTATTTTAACAGGTACAATAATGCCGCCAAGATTTAGACGAGGTGGTCGAGGAAAGGAGCCAGCTAGCGCCCCTAACGACCATGAGGCAGGGCCTTCATATCGACGAACTTCTTCTACAAGGAATGACGAAACGAGGGAGATATGGAGGACATATGAAGACGATGCCAGACGATCTTTTTCGCACGCCTCAACACCTCCATATCATGACTCTTATGGGCCTCAGTCAGAGAATGAACCCCACAACCCGCAACGGTTCTTTGGCGACCCTACTCCTGTTTTTCAGGGTCAGTTTAACCCAGCAGAGTACCTGCCAGAGCAAGTGGGCTTTAACCCACTAGGACCAGAAGATCACTTTTCGGGTGATCAAGATATGGACGAGGACACAGATCCCGTCGAGGCTTCAACCGGATCATTTAACCATCCTTTCATGATCTCAGACGGTTCGTCTTTCCACGGAACACCATACCAGGGTCCGGATAGTCACATGGCACGGTTCGAACGATGTGAGTGGTACTATACACCATCTGAACACTCATCACCTCACCTCACCAGCAGCCGCCACTGCAGCAGCAAAATCCCTCTGGGGATCCACGTTATGAGGCAGTCATGCCACCGCCTCCACCGCCGCCAGTGCATCTAGAGCCTCCAGAGCCACCAAGACGTAGGAGGACTGGTGCACGGATCTCAGCACGAGAAGTTGATTTTCGTCTCAACACCCCTCAACACTCTAACGGTAGCCATTACCCGCCTACTCATGAAGTCCCACAGTTGGGTGGACCTTCTGTCCCAGTTTCGGAGGTGAATTCAGCACCTATTGTACCGCCATCACCGGGTTTTGGCCACCCAATACCTGCTTATACTGCCCCGGCAGCTTACAACCCATATGGACCACCAGCATACCATGGCTATAACTATGCTGACGACCCTTACAACGTAGCATCAAGCTACCAAGCCCATAATAATCCTGAAGGACCATACGGACCCCCTTAGGGAATGGGATACCCAGCTCGGGGGTATCAAGCACCTGTTCAGCCGCCACCACAGTACCAGCCACCACGGGCTCCTCCTCCTGAGCAGGAGGAACTCTGCCGAAGACTGGCCAAAGTGGAGCGAGATTTCCAGAAGGAACGTAGAAAGAATGAGGGATTTATGAGTGGCTTGGCAAACTTGCTTAAGGGAAAGAAGAAACGGGATCGTTAAATCCCCATATTTATATTGTTGTATTTCCTTGTTTAAATCAAGTCCCTACGTGGACATTTATTTATGTGTGTATATAGTCCCTGCGTGGACATCTATCTTTGTACTTAGTCCCTACGTGGACTTGTCTCTAGTAGTCCCTGCGTGGACATTTACTTTTGTAGACCGTCCCTGGGAGGACATGTATTATATGTATAGCTCCTGTGTGGGCATCTGTTCCTGTGAAAAGTCCCGTTTAGGGCAAAATGTACTACTTTTAGTTTAATAGAATGTAAGTTTATAAATTTCATCTTTGCTATGTTATGCATAATTAAGGATATATGAAATAAATAAATCAAAATCATTCCTTTTAAAAGTCTATCTGCCTATGTTATTTTTTTTTTTTTTGATCTTAAAAGTATAACCTAGCCTGCATGTCATTTTAAGACCGGGCCCAGATGGTAAAACTAGTTGAAAAGATTCAAATCCCTGTTAACATCTGAAAACATGTTAACACTCCTGGCAGACATGATTCGTTAAAAACACACGTATTATTAGTATATATGGATCTTTTCAAGGATTCTAAACCCAACTAAATGATCTCTGAATCATGGGTTAAATCATTAATAAATATGATCAGTTCTTTTTACCATCCATTGGTAATGGAATGCCTACGGGCCCTTCTCATTTTCATATGAGACAAAAGACAGTATTAGTCTATGACCCTGTCTGATAAAGGTAATGAACTTTGTTCAAACCTTCATGCTTTGATTCTTTAAAATCATAGCTTATAATCTATATTGTCCCAGTGACTAGGCCTTATGTGCTAATAAAAACTGTTATTGTTTTATAATTAGGATAAATTATGTTAGAAATCCTAAATTTATGTGAGTAATAAATTAACCAAATATGGTCTATGTTTACCACGGTTAATAAAATTGCCATAAAAGACAATTCTATAATAAACTCACCAATAAATTATTACCGATGTGTTACAGTTAAAGATACATGGCAGACTCAAACGAGGTCAACAGTCACCCAGGGATAGTGAATGATAATGCCCATGTAAACGTAGCGGGTGCAGAGTTGCAAGCTATGATAGACAATGCGGTTAATAGAGCTATGGATAGACAGCACCATGGATCAAGTGGTACCCATACGAGGACCCATTCTGCATCACACACTAGAACACCCTCCAGGACCCACACTGCCCACAACAGTAATTCTCACCACTCCTCGAATCAAAGGAGTAATCCATCCCAAAGAGTCGTACAGAACCAAGAACCTCGTAATAGGGGTTGCACATATAAGTACTTTGTCTCGTGCAAACCCAGAGACTTCAACGGGGAAAAAGGAGCTGTTGATTGCATGACGTGGATGGACGAAATGGATACTGTGGTGGATATCAGTGGTTGTCATAATAGGGATATTGTGAAGTTTGTCTCACAGTCTTTCAAAGGAGAAGCCTTAGCCTGGTGGAGATCTTTGATCCAAGCCACAGGGAAAGTCCCGTTATACAACATGACCTGGGAACAGTTCATGGCACTAATCAAAGAAAATTTCTGCCCTCAACACGAGGTTGAGAGAATTGAATCTGATTTCCTGGCGCTGGTCATGAAAAACCTGGACTGTCAGGCCTACCTACTACTTTCAATACTTTGTCAAGGTTGGTCCCTTACTTGGTAACTCCGGAGCCTAAACGTATAGCTCGTTTTATCGGGGGTTTGGAACCGGAGATCAAAGCAAGTGTAAAAGCTTCCAGACCAACCACTTTTTGGTCAGTAACGGACATATCGTTATCTCTGACCTCGGATGCTGTCAGGCTGAGGTCACAAAGGAAAAATGATACCGAAAAGAGGAAGCGTGAGGATGACAACTCACGACGATCAGACAAGAAGCAGAAGGGAAACAATGACCAAAAGAAGGGGTCAGGTTTTAAGAAGGATGGTCAACAGTCGGGTGAAAAACCCAAATGTAAAACCTGCAAGAGACAGCACTTTGGGAAGTGCAGGTTTGAATCCAACTCACAATCACAATCGAAACCTTTTGCATGTGGGTTATGCAAATCCAGGGAACATAAAACCGTGGATTGCAAGAAGATAAAGGATGCGACCTGCTATGGTTGCAATGAAAAGGGGCACATCAGGAGCAATTGCCCAAAATCTGCCAAGAAGCCGGAAGAGGCTAAGAAGACCAATGCGAGGGTCTTCAGAATGGATGCTAAGGAAGCCGTCAAGGATGACAACGTGATAACAGGTACCTTTCTCGTAAATGATGTTTATGCGAGAGTGTTATTTGATTCAGGCGCTGATAAGTCGTTTGTAGATAATAAGTTTTGTGAATTATTGAAACTACCTGTTAAGACTTTAAGTGTGAAGTATGAGGTGGAACTAGCAGATGGCACTTTAGAAACCGCCTCAACCTTATTAGATGGATGTTTCATATCCATTAGGAACCACTCTTTTCCGTTGTCCCTACTTCCTTTAAAACTAGCCGGTTTCGACATAGTTTTGGGTATGGACTGGTTATCTCATAACCAGGCCCAGATTATTTGCAATAAGAAGCAAGTGAGGATCAAGACTTCGTCTGGTGAATCACTTACTATCCAGGGAGATACCCAGTATGGGCTGCCCGAGAAAATGTCTCTACTCAAAGACTCTAAGTGTTTGAAGAAGGGCTGTGTCATCTACATGGCACAGGTGATTATTGATGAACCGAAACCCAAGATTGGAGAGATCCCAGTCATTTCTGAATACCCCGAAGTATTTCCAGAAGAACTACCTGGTTTGCCACCAGATAGGCAAGTGGAATTCAGAATCGACATTATTCCTGGATCAGCACCAGTTGCAAGGGCGCCTTATAGGTTGGCACCAACAGAGATGAAGGAATTGAGGTCACAGCTAGATGATTTGCTAGCTAAAGGTTTCATCAAACCTAGTTCGTCTCCTTGGGGAGCACCAGTTTTATTTGTTAAGAAGAAGGATGGATCGATGCGTCTGTGCATCGACTACCGTGAGCTTAATAAGGTTACTATCAAGAATAGGTATCCTTTGCCCAGAATCGACGACCTGTTCGATCAACTTCAAGGGGCAAGTTTCTTCTCAAAGATTGACTTGAGGTCAGGCTACCATCAATTGAAGGTTAGAGATGAAGATGTGCACAGAACAGCATTTAGGACTCGTTATGGTCATTACGAGTTCCTAGTGATGCCTTTTGGGCTCACTAATGCACCAGCCGCGTTCATGGATCTCATGAATCGCGTTTGCAAGCCGCACTTAGACAAATTCGTCATCGTCTTCATCGACGACATTCTCATCTACTCAAAGAACCAAGCTGACCATGAGAAGCATCTTCACTGCATACTGGAACTACTTCATAAAGAGAAGCTCTATGCCAAGTTCTCAAAGTGTGAATTCTGGCTTCGAGCAGTCCAATTTCTTGGACATGTTGTTAGTGAGCGTGGTATCCAAGTAGATCCCGCTAAAGTTGAATCTGTCATGAATTGGCATGAGCCAAAGACGCCTACAGAAATTCGTAGCTTCCTAGGTTTGGCAGGATACTATAGGCGATTCATAGAAAACTTTTCAAGGATTGCTGCACCCCTGACTTCGCTGACACGTAAGAAGATTAAGTTTGACTGGGGTCCTAAGCAGCAGGAATCCTTCGATATTCTGAAACAAAAGTTGAGCAATGCTCCGGTACTAACATTGCCTGATGGAATAGAGGAGTTTGTAGTTTATTGTGATGCATCACACACCGGGATAGGATGTGTGCTTATGCAGAAGGGCAAAGTCATTGCCTATGCTTCGCGACAGTTAAAGGTGCACGAAAAGAATTACACCACCCACGACTTGGAGTTGGGTGCCGTTGTATTCGCACTAAAACTGTGGAGGCACTACTTATATGGAATCAAATGTGTGATCTATTCTGATCACAAGAGCCTTCAACATCTGTTCAACCAGAAGGACTTGAACATGAGGCAACGCCGTTGGATGGAAACTCTTAATGATTACGATTGTGAAATAAGATACCATCCCGGCAAGGCGAATGTAGTCGCCGATGCCTTGAGTCGGAAGGAGAGGGTGAAACCCATCCGAATCAATGCCAAGAGCATGGAAATAAAGAACAGTTTGATGGAAAGGTTGTTAGCTGCACAGAAGGAAGCTGTGTTGGAAGCTAACTATCCTAACGAAAAGCTAGGAGTAACTGAGGAGCAGCTATCTCTTAGTAAGGATGGAATTCTTAGATTAAATGGACGGATATGGGTTCCGATTTATGGGGGACTCCGTGATGTTATCCTCCAGGAAGCCCACAGCTCTAAATATTCTGTTCATCCTGGAGCTGATAAGATGTACCAGGATCTTAGGGCAAATTATTGGTGGATAGGCTTGAAGAAGTCTGTAGCTACCTATGTAGCTAAATGCTTGACGTGTGCGCAAGTCAAGGCAGAACATAAAAAACCGTCAGGTTTGCTACAACAGCCTGAACTTCCTACTTGGAAGTGGGAAATGGTAACTATGGATTTTATCACCAAGTTACCTAAGACAAGGAAAGGAAATGACACCATCTGGGTGATAGTTGATCGACTGACTAAGTCGGCACATTTCCTACCCATTAAGGAGACCTACAGCTCCGATATGTTAGCCCAACTGTACGTTGATAAGATTGTAGCCTTACATGGCATACCTGTAACTATTATCTCTGACCGAGATACTAGGTACACGTCGCATTTTTGGAAAAGCTTCCAACAATCTTTGGGCACACGCTTGAACTTTAGTACGGCTTACCATCCACAGACAGACGGTCAAAGTGAGCGTACTATTCAAACGTTGGAAGACATGCTACGAGCATGTGCGATCGATTTGGGAGGTAGCTGGGATAAGAACCTGCCATTGATCGAATTCTCCTACAACAATAGCTACCATACCAGCATAAAGGCTGCGCCTTTTGAGGCATTATACGGTAGAAAGTGTAGATCGCCTGTTTGTTGGGCGGAAGTTGGAGAAGTCCAGTTATCAGGACCAGAAATCGTGTTCGAAACGACGGACAAGATTGTCCAGATTCGTAACAATCTCCAAGCTGCCCGGAATAGGCAGAAGATTTACGCTGATCCAAATCGTAAGGATTTCCACTTCGAAGTAGGTGAAAAAGTCCTACTTAAAGTGTCACCCTAGAAAGGAGTGATGCGGTTTGGTAAGAAAGGCAAACTAAGCCCGAGAGACATAGGACCCTTCGAAGTTATCGAACGTGTCGGGTCAGTTGCCTACAAGTTAAACTTACCTGAAGAGCTCAGTAGTATACACAATGTGTTCCACATCTGCAATCTGAAGAAGTGTTTCGCTAGCGAATCAGTGGTTATACCCTATACAGATGTGCATATTGATGAAAGCTTGAAATTTGTGGAAAAACCTTTGTCGATCGAAGATCGACAGGTGAGGAAGCTTCGAAGGAAGCATATACCTTTTGTAAAGGTCAAATGGGATGCCCGTAGAGGTCCCGAATTCACGTGGGAGGTTGAATCCACGATGAAAGAAAAATACCCTTACTTATTTCAGTAAATCTCGGGTCGAGATTTATTTTAAGGGGGTGAGGATGTAACACCTCGAAAATTTACGTCCTATAATGTTTTGACACATGTCATAGGTTTGAACGTGTAAAATAATGTTCTTGAAGGACTAAAGTTGACAAACAATGAAACTGTGTAAAAATAAGGGTTCAAAGTGTCAACAATGAATAAATATACTTTGCAATAACCCTACATGATGTTTATAACCTTAAACGAATAGATCATGGATCATACGAAGCGAATTGTGAGAGATTACAAACTACAGGGGTTAAATGTGCCAACATGTTTAAGTTATACCTCTGAGTGACCTTTTGACAAACCCGAAGCTTTGTAACGATTAATTATGCTCACTAGAATGTACCACAAAAATTTCATGAAGTTTCGTTATCGTATGAGCAAGTTGTGATAAAATTCGTGTGTGAGGGTTAGAATCGTCAACATGGAAATTTAGGGCTTTTCGGGTGATCACAAAGTTACCCGAGGACTTGACAAAGTGGGTATAAGTATTAAAGCCCCTATATATAAATTACAAAGCCTCATAATGCAAAGAATTGTGCGAAAGCGATGTTTAGGAGGACCAAGGACCAAACAACAATTTCAGAAAGTTGATTAAAGGTAACAAGGGGCCTCGCGCCACGCGACGGCCCAAGGGGGGTACCCTCGCGTCACGCGAGGGGTCTACTGTTGCTGAAACATTGGCAGCTGTCTGTTGGTGCCTTTTAACCGACTTAAATCCCATTTCTTGATACCTTGGGCTGCCCTAAAGTGGTTTTTAGCATATAGGACACATGTTGGTCATTTGGTAACATCCCTAGACTTAGTTGTTGATCATCCGTGATGTTTGAAGTTGTTATAAAAAGTCACATTTTCCACATACATGCACATTTCATCTTCTGGACATTTTCAAGAGCTCAAGAACTGATCCAAGCTTTCCATATCATCCATTAGTTGTGTGTAAGTATGCCTAACCTTCTCTAATTCATTCATACTTAGTTTATGGCCTAGAAATCAAACCGTCGTAACTACGGTTTGACTTTTCGATAATAAATAATCGGTCCAGAGTTTAGTCGAATCAAAGGTTGTTATAAGTTGGTATTTATATGGTTAATAAACCCCTAAAAGGGCACTCACTAATTCGGATCCTAACTAGGTCGTTTATCGAGTCAAACTTCTTCCGAAAAAGTCAACAGAATTGTTATTTTCGGTTTAATGCATGATTAGCGATGTAAATGGCGTATAGCCTATTTTATCAATCTTACCAACTGAAAATAAGTATAAAAACTTGTCTACGCTTGCTTGATTCGACAACTTTATGTTTAGAACCGATTCGGAACCGAGATACGCAAAAGTTTGACTTTTGCTTTGACCTCAGTTCTGACCCGATTCTTATAGGTTTAGACATGCCTTAAAGTTCCATTAGGACCTAGTTACATGTGTGTATAAGCCTCTGCGTTTATACCACACGAATCCCTAATCGTCCGATGTTTCCGTTAATCGCCTAAATATTGACCGTAATGCCCTTATGACCATAAAACGAGATTTTTGGAAATGTGAAAGTGCCATAATCTTAGTTACTGATTATTAGGCATGTCCCGAAAATTTCACGTTAATCAGAGGTCTAGATTAGGAGTTATGCTTAATGACGTAATTAAGAACGCTTTTATTAATTAAACGGCGTCATTAGCATAAAACCTATCTAAACCCAATTTTTGACACCAAATCTTTTACCCACTGATGTAATATAATATTTTGGGATTTTTGAAGATTTTTAATTATTTTTAAACTGATCATAAGCTTGGATTAGCGCCTTAATTCGGTTAATACCGAATATACCCTTTTCGGCCATAAAATGAGTTTTACAAATCCTTTTAACGCCAATCCAATTGCTACTGATTTTAAATATTAAATAGAGTGTTTTGAGCCTGTTTAATTGATCAGAAAACTCAGAATCGTATTTTAACCCGTACGTCGCTTAAAACGGCTTTATACGCGTATTATACGCATAGTTTGGGTTTAAAACTATTTTGACACATAAGACTTATAACCAAATGTTATAACCTGTTAAAATAAGCCATTTTACTGATGTAATAAGACCCGATTCACAGAAACCTAATTAATTCCTTTTATAATCTTTAAAATGACCAAAATGCCCCTGCGGGGCTTATAAAGAGATTAAACTCGTTTTGGGCATCATGGGTGATATCCTACTGATATCACAACTTATTTAAGGTGTATTAACTTAGGATGTCACACCCCGAATTTCCACGTGTCACCGGTGGGCCCGGTAGGGGAGTATCGTGACGTGGTTGGCAACATAATAGTCAAACAACACAATATTTAAATGCACAGCGGAAGCAAAGTATAGATTTAATTCAACCAAACGATATTGTAATATTATGTATCACAAATAGTCGAATATAAATCCACAGGTAGATCAAAAATACAAGGAAACGATTGTTCAACAGTTTATGACATCCAAGCTGGCGAGACTTAATGTGGATGCTAGGAGACAAGCCAGCCTATTTCGCGTAGTACCTGCACTTAACCTTTTTAAGAAAATACGTCAGTTTACACTGGTAAATACAATCAACCGACTCATTTTGAAAAGAGTTTAAGAAAATGCATTTAAGGCACAAGGCACAAATAATATTTTATAACTTGGGATAATTATTTAATTATATAATACTTGTATGGATTTACATGTTCCTTATGCGTTCAGTAGCCCGGATCGAGCCGGGTTAAAGATCAATTAACACACCACTTTATTTATGAGACACTAACAGGTGTACGCCTACACCTGAGTGCTAAGGTCGTGGCCATTTCGTAAAATGATGCCAGGGATATCCGGGACACGGTCATTAACCCCCCAAAGGCTTTAAGCAAACAAAACAATATTAAACGAGAAGTCTCAATACTTTCATTATCATTCATTCAATCAAAGATTCAACGCCCCGACCAAGCGGTATTTTATATACCGTACCCCAAGCCCGTATAGGGAAAATAAGTTAAAAGTATTTACCTGAGTAAGTATAGTTCAAAATCAGCGAGTGCAAGTATCTTTTACTGGTTCTCCTAATCTGGAACGAAGGTTTATAATAACCTATTAGAATCCTAACGGGTCTTTAGTTAAGCTTATGCTTAGACCGGTTAGTTTTAAAGATACGGTTCGTACGCACGATTAAGCGAAGACCGGATAGAATGTGATTTAGACCCGACAAGTTTGAAGACTTGCTTAATATGGGTATATGATACACATTCTGGATTTTGAGATAAAACCGATAAGGTTTGACCCGTTTCGGCTAATTTATGTAAACTAGTTACATAAACCTAACCGAACGCGCATAAAGCGTAACGGGTATCCGTAAGAGTCCTAAACAGGTTTCCTAAGTTAATACACCTTAAATGTTGTGATATCAGTAGGATATCACCCATGATGCCCAAAACGAGTTTAATCTTTTTATAAGCCCCGCAGGGGCATTTTGGTCATTTTAAAGATTATAAAAGGAATTAATTAGGTTTCTGTGAACCGGGTCTGATTACATCAGTAAAATGGCTTATTTTAACAGGTTATAACATTTGGTTATAAGTCTTATGTGTCAAAATAGTTTTAAACCCAAACTATGCGTATAATACGCGTATAAAGCCGTTTTAAGCGACGTACGGGTTAAAATACGATTCTGAGTTTTCTGATCAATTAAACAGGCTCAAAACACTCTATTTAATATTTAAAATCAGTAGCAATTGGATTGGCGTTAAAAGGATTTGTAAAACTCATTTTATGGCCGAAAAGGGTATATTCGGTATTAACCGAATTAAGGCGCTAATCCAAGCTTATGATCAGTTTAAAAATAATTAAAAATCTTTAAAAATCCCAAAATATTATATCACATCAGTGGGTAAAAGGTTTGATGTCAAAATTGGGTTTAGATAGGCTTTACGCTAATGACGCCGTTTAATTACTTAAAAGCATTCAAATTACGTCATTTAGCATAACTCCTAATCTAGACCTCCAACTGATGTGAAATTTTTGGTACAAGTCTAAAAATCAGTAACTAAGATTATGGCACTTTCACATTTCCAAAAATCTCGTTTTATGGTCATAAGGGCATTACGGTCAATATTTAGGCGTTTAACGGAAACATCGGACGATTAGGGATTCGAGTGGTATAAACGCAGAGGCTTATACACACATGCAACTAGGTCCTAATGTAACTTTAAGGCATGTCTAAACCTATAAGAATCGGGTCAGAACTGAGGTCAAAGCAAAAGTCAAACTTTTGCGTATCTCGGTTTCGAATCGGTTCTAAACATAAAGTTGTCGAATCAAGCAAGCGTAGACAAGTTTTTATACTTATTTTCAGTTGGTAAGATTGATAAAATAGGCTATACGCCATTTACATCGCTAATCATGCATTAAACCGAAAATAACAATTCTGTTGACTTTTTCGGAAGAAGTTTGACTCGATAAACGACCTAGTTAGGATCCGAATTAGTGAGTGCCCTTTTAGGGGTTTATTAACCATATAAATACCAACTTATAACAACCTTTGATTCGACTAAACTCTGGACCGATTATTTATTATCGAAAAGTCAAACCGTAGTTACGACGGTTTGATTTCTAGGCCATAAACTAAGTATGAATGAATTAGAGAAGGTTAGGCATACTTACACACAACTAATGGATGATATGGAAAGCTTGGATCAGTTCTTGAGCTCTTGAAAATGTCCAGAAGATGAAATGTGCATGTATGTGGAAAATGTGACTTTTTATAACAACTTCAAACATCACGGATGATCAACAACTAAGTCTAGGGATGTTACCAAATGACCAACATGTGTCCTATATGCTAAAAACCACTTTAGGGCAGCCCAAGGTATCAAGAAATGGGATTTAAGTCGGTTAAAAGGCACCAACAGACAGCTGCCAATGTTTCAGCAACAGTAGACCCCTCGCGTGACGCGAGGGTACCCCCCTTGGGCCGTCGCGTGGCGCGAGGCCCCTTGTTACCTTTAATCAACTTTCTGAAATTGTTGTTTGGTCCTTGGTCCTCCTAAACATCGCTTTCGCACAATTCTTTGCATTATGAGGCTTTGTAATTTATATATAGGGGCTTTAATACTTATACCCACTTTGTCAAGTCCTCGGGTAACTTTGTGATCACCCGAAAAGCCCTAAATTTCCATGTTGACGATTCTAACCCTCACACACGAATTTTATCACAACTTGCTCATACGATAACGAAACTTCATGAAATTTTTGTGGTACATTCTAGTGAGCATAATTAATCATTACAAAGCTTCGGGTTTGTCAAAAGGTCACTCAGAGGTATAACTTAAACATGTTGGCAGTTTGTAATCTCTCACAATTCGCTTCGTATGATCCATGATCTATTCGTTTAAGGTTATAAACATCATGTAGGGTTATTGCAAAGTATATTTATTCATTGTTGACACTTTGAACCCTTATTTTTACCCAGTTTCATTGTTTGTCAACTTTAGTCCTTCAAGAACATTATTTTACACGTTCAAACCTATGACATGTGTCAAAACATTATAGGACGTAAATTTTCGAGGTGTTACATCCTCACCCCCTTAAAATAAATCTCGACCCGAGATTTACTGAAATAAGTAAGGGTATTTTTCTTTCATCGTGGATTCAACCTCCCACGTGAATTCGGGACCTCTACGGGCATCCCATTTGACCTTTACAAAAGGTATATGCTTCCTTCGAAGCTTCCTCACCTGTCGATCTTCGATCGACAAAGGTTTTTCCACAAATTTCAAGCTTTCATCAATATGCACATCTGTATAGGGTATAACCACTGATTCGCTAGCGAAACACTTCTTCAGATTGAAGATGTGGAACACATTGTGTATACTACTGAGCTCTTCAGGTAAGTTTAACTTGTAGGCAACTGACCCGACACGTTCGATAACTTCGAAGGGTCCTATGTATCTCGGGCTTAGTTTTCCTTTCTTACCAAACCGCATCACTCCTTTCCAGGGTGACACTTTAAGTAGGACTTTTAACCGACCTCAGCCTGACAGCATCCGAGGTCAGAGATAATGATATGTCCGTTACTGACCGAAAAGTGGTTGGTCTGGAAGCTTTTACACTTGCTTTGATCTCCGGTTCCAAACCCCCGATAAAACGAGCTATACGTTTAGGCTCCGGAGTTACCAAGTAAGGGACCAACCTTGACAAAGTATTGAAAGTAGTAAGGTAGGCCTGACAGTCCAGGTTTTTCATGACCAGCGCCAGGAAATCAGATTCAATTCTCTCAACCTCGTGT